>OX438742.1:43466941-43949441 GCA_949316235.1 Oegoconia quadripuncta
GTGGAATAATTATTTATTGATATTCTGATCTTTTAATTTAGATGACATCGGCCATCGTAAAGTAGTGTGACTGACAAAGAGTCTATTACTTTATATAAAAAATTCTAACGAAGAACGAGACAGGAGAGCTGGATTTGTGTTCCCGAATTTGCGATATTGATTATCAATGCAATCCAGTGAGATAATATATATACACTGCAGTCAGTCAAACCGAGTATTTGAACATGTGCCCCGCCGGGGATTGAACCCGCGACCTCCGATCCGTAAAACGTATGTTGTTTACATTGAGCCACGGAGGCGGTGTAATTATTATGTACAATAATGCCTCTAAATAAATACACATTAAAATTAATTTCGATTCTGTAATCATTTTAGTGGTATCCGAAATGAATACATATTCAAATTATTTTGTTTGAGTTTGAGTTCTTATTTTAAAATATAATTAAATAATGTTCCTTTTTTAAATATAATACATGTTTTATCTTATATATTAGTAATAAATGTAAGACATATAACGAAACAAACACAATTTTAAAAAGTGACTCCTACAATTTTGGTTTTGATTCGCGGATGTTATTAGAAGGAGAATAGAGAAGTCGGTCTGAAATGGTATGATTGGAAATTTTAACCCGCCACGGGGCTGACGGGTGAGCAGTAAGCCTTCTTACTCGGCTTGTGGGCGCTGCCGTTGATGTGCAGAACATTCTTCCGCCACCGCCCTGAGTTGGCATCCTGCTCTGATGTCAACTGTCCAAACAGACCTTTATGGAGCAATATGCTCCTAAGCCCTGAGTGGCTATGTAAGACAGTTTTAAGTCATGTCCAGGACTAATAGAAATATTTGAATGGAATTTATTAATTTAGAGGCATCATTGTTTTGTTACAAAATTGAATTATTTAAAAACAACCTCTATTTAAAAACATTCTCTATGTAATGTCGATATCTTTTCAATTATTATTTTAACCTGAATTATAGTCAATATTTATTTAGTACCTCACTATAATATCATTCTAGTAGGCTTAGTATCTGAATTGGATCGATAGACATTTTATTCACACGCTTGTCCATTACGGGTTGGCGGGTAATTAATAAGCAAGAAAAACAATTTTATCTAATGTTGAAGATTGCAAAAACTACCTTAATTGTAGCGTAACCAAAGCCTAAACTATAACGTGTATATCGCCTGGTTTAACGCGGTCCTAAAGTACGTGTAAAAGTACCTACTAATTTCTAATGTCTTAGGTAGAAATTTAATCAAAAGGCAAATTAATTAAGGTTGACGAGTTTCATTTGTGATTAATTTTATGACAAATAATGGTGTCGATTCGGATGTACACCAACTAAACTAAAACCAGTTATAATGTAGTACTGTCGCTTTCTCTCTGGAACAGTACGATGTGACGGCACCACTCCAAAACTCCGTACATCCGAATCGACACCAATGTCTCATCATAGGAAATCAAACTATTGGCTCACAATGAATTTTCATTACAACGTTGCCTATATTAAATCTGTGCTTTTACTCAGGGCCGTCTTAAACTAGGCCGGGGCCCTTGGGCACTCGAGAATTTGGGGCCCTTTTTTTTATAATAACATTTTTTTACTAAGTATAACCATTTATTATATGTAATCAAATATGATATAATATGTCATTAATGATAATATATTAGAATGTGACTATTACGGTAACAGTTTCTTTCGGGATTTCTGTTGAGCAAAATCTTCTATTATATCCTTAAAGTATCATTTTCTATGCTCATCATTGACAAATTACTCAGTTTTGAGAATAAATATGTGAGAGAAATTGTCGGTCCATCAGGGCCCCCTGAGAATGGGGGCACTGGGCACGGGCCTCGTGTGCCCTTATGGTGAAGACGGTACTGCTTTTACTTAAATCTTGAGGACAGACAGACTACAATTTTGAAGCAACTTAACTTGTCCCTACAGTTAATTAGGTGTTTCCGATAGTGATACCGCTATCGATCGGTCGCCAGAGCCATCGTCCGTTATATAGCAGGGTGCACCGCGTGCAGGTGAGGTTGACATTTGAAATCTATGATGTAACTGATCCCCTTGCACCCCGATTGCCTTCCTCTACTACCCCGCGTGTTTTTAACTCTTTATTATTGTATAGCCTTTGTATAAAGTCAAAAGCTACTCAATATTATCTAAGTGCTATTTGTCTTGTTGTTCATTATAAACGAACCTTTCTGTTCACATCGCTATCTCTATAATAACCAGCGTGGCTGTCCGCGGTGTGGAGTAAGTACCTTGGAAGCCACAGATGTTCGATTCTCGGGGCAATGTAAAGCCCCCAGAAGAACTTGTTACTAGCCTAACTTAACCTATCCTATCCTATCCTATCCTAAGAATATGTTATATTTACAGCAACACCTTAACCTAAATACTCAATAAATAACTGCAATTATACGACGTACCACTTTTTTTATATAAGAGTACAAAAATAGTAATTCCTTAGTTCCTAGTTATTTTTATTTTTACCTAGTAAATAATAAAAGAATATTATTTACTGGGTAAAAATAATTGACCTCCTGCAGCAGGCAATAAATATATTACAAGCAATTTTTATTTTTACTTAGTAAATAAATACTATTATTATTATTATTAAGAGCCCTTAGTGTCATTATTATTAATTCACTTTATTTTTAATAATAATTAAAAACATAATACTAGTTATTTACTAGGTAAAAATAAAAATTGTTTGCAATATACTTATTGCCTCCTTCTTTTTTTTTATATATGAGAAGGCGGCAAACGAGCATGCGGGTCACCTGATGGAAAGCAATCACCGCCGCCCATGGACACCTGCAACACCAAAAGGGTCACAGATGCGTTGCCTTCTGCAGGAGGTCGGTTATAAGCGTAAGCGTTTTTGTATGATTAGTGATAACGATGTCTGTTTCTAAATGGGTATTAGGTTGGATAACATAAATGGTGTCAATGGTTAATATGAAAGAAAAAAAATCACTCAATGGATTATCAACTCTATTGATCCTCCAGCATAGGTACGGAGAATATTTATTTTGTTCCTTTTTAAATATAGTATACAGGATGAATTTAAATTCCTGTAATTCCCATTAACCGGTGTCGCCACCCTCGATTATGAATAACTTTCCTCAAGGAATCATAGTCGAGTTCAATCAAAAAAATTTTGTAGGCTAGTCCAAAAATTTTCAGGTGGCATCGGCTACGCCTCCTAGTGGAAAATTGTTTGTGATCAGGAGTGGAGTCAACGTAAATAGGAATTACACGAATTCAGGGTGTGTTTGAATTCGTGTAATTCTTGTTTACTATCCGTGTATTTTATCTTGTTTTTCAAATGATAAGTCAGACATAAAAAAAAACGAACACAATTTTGAAGATGTGACTGTTTTGTTTTGATTCACGGGTGTTTAGATGGGGAATGTTTGGATGGAGAAGCTGGTCTAAATTATATGATAATGTCCGATGGTTATACCGCCATCGATCGGTCGCCAGAGCCGTCGTCCGTTGATTGGCAGGGTGCACCGCGTGCAGGTGAGGTTGGCATTTGAAATCTATGATGTAAGTGATCCCCTTGCACCCCGACTAGCCTAATTTAACCTATCCTATCCTAGCCTAAGAATATATTATATTTACAGCCTCAGTTTATACCTAAATATATTACAATGAGATACTAAATAAATATTGAATATAAATCATCTAAAATAATAATTCGAAAGGTAACGACATTTCGTCGGTGATGTTTTAATTAGAGGTCTAAGCAAAAGTTTTTTAATTTTGTAACAAAATAATAATGCCTCTAAATAAATATACTAGACATTACCTTTGAAGCGGTAATCATTTTAGTGGTGTCTGAAATGAATACAGATTCAAAAATAATTTAAATTAATTTAGAGGCATCATTATTTTGTTACAAAATTTAATTACTTTTGCTTAGACCTCTATTTAACTCATCATCGACGAAATGTCGATATCTTTTCAATTATTATATTAACCTGAATTATTGTCAATATTTATGTAATACTACACTGTAATATCTTAATAATAAAATCTTAATAATATAATAGCGTAAATAAATGCTTTATCTATCTATCTATCATCTATCTAACTTTCTAGTAGTCCTAGTACCTGAAATGATACGACTAGCGATTAGATATTTTTTCAAACGCCTGTCCATTGCGGGTTGACTGCTAATTAATAAGTAATAAGGACAATTTTATACCATGTTGAGAATGCAAAAAGAGACCTCTATTGTAGCGTAACCTAGACTAAAGTACCTACTAATTTCTAACCTTATACGTAGATATTTAGTCAAATGCCGTTGTTTTATGTTGATTTATTTGATTATAACAGATAATGTCTCATCTATTATAACTGAATTTTTATTACAACGTTACCTCTTACATGTTTCTCGAGGTGAGACAGACCACAACTTTAGAGCTAACTTGTCCCTACAGTTAATTAGGTGTTTCCGATAGACCGCCATCGATAAGTCGACAGAAACGCTTTCTTCTTATTAAAAGTAACAGATTTTGTATTATTGGTTACGATGTTGTTACTCTGTATCTAAATGGATATACGGTTTATGACAAAATGGTTTATATATTTAGACATTATAAAAAATTTTAACGAAAAAGACTCGAGAGGACCTATTTCGTCTTTATTTAGCGAAACAATACTAGCAGCATCCTAGGTATGGAGAATTTTTACTTTGTTCCTTTTTTTTAAATACATACTTATATTGTTTTCCTAATAAATGTTAAGTAAGACGTAAAAATTGAAAAAAAATCAATTTTAAAAAATTACACCTACGTACAGTTTGATTTCGATTCACGGCTTGATGACATGATTGGACTTGTTAACCCATCATGCTTGTCCAAACTTAAAAATATGAAATTGGTCAATAAAACATAATAATTATAAAGATGTGAGAGCTGGTGCCTAGTTTGCTCAGCAGCTGATATGCATTCAGCGCTGCAATAGCGCTAGCGTACTAGGTCTTCTGTAAGATCTATTTTCAATTGTGTATTTATTAGTAGTAATTAGTTATTATTAAATGAGTTTAAGTTTAAAAGAGGTATCGAACACTTTCCCGACTAGGTTGTGAATTTATAATAAAAATTATATTTTGATTCAGTAATATTATTAGATGGAGCGGTCGGTCAGAAATGAAATGATTGGAATTTTAATCCCATGTCTAATGCGGGTTGATGAATGAGTAAGTTTTCTTACTCGGCGTGTTGGCGTTGTCGTTCATTTGCAGAACATTCTTCTGCCTACGCCCTGAGTTGGCATCCTGCTCTGATGTCATCAGTCCAAACAGACCTTAATAGAGCAATATGCTCCTATGCTCTGAATGGCTAATGCGAGACAGTTTTCAGTCATTTCCAGGACTATGTTTATAATGGGACACTAAGTACATGTTGAAAATAGGTTCAATTGCAAAACAATATCCCTCTTATTCATAAAAATTTACAAACGGTTTATAAGCCTGTTTTAGTTAAAGTATGTTTTTTCACTTTCTTTCATTACGACATTTCTTTATGAACGACAGAGACAAAACATACTTTAACTAAAACAGGCTTATAAAGCGTTTGTATTTTTTTCTGAATAAGACGCTAAGTAAACGAGACAAATGAGGAAATTTGTTTTGTTTGATAGAAAAAAGTTTAGTAAATACAGTTCCATGTCATGTCGAGATTGTGAATGATTTAATAAATATAATAAAAATTTAATAATTACAAATATTTACGAGTCGGACACTTCGCGCGGCAAGGTTGTGGAATAAAATTAATTTTGTGACAAAATAATAATTTATGTATCAGGTATAAGTCCTCCGAATTTCTTTACTTTAACCTGAACTAATTTAATGTTTTCTAAGTTTAATATTGATAATCATGACCGAGCATGTTTATATCTGGGTAAGGAGAATTCAGTACCTGGTGACTAACTCTCGTCCCTCCACCTTGTAAGGCTTGGGAAGTCAATAGATTTTGCAATATGAGGGAGCGAACGCAGTAGCACACAAAAGACCCTACTATGTCGAAGTGTCATACAGTATACGCTACTGCCATTTAATATGTACCAAGAATAGCAAAGATACTTGACTACCGTTACTTCAAACGCAATATTTTGTTATTCGCTGCAGTTCCATGTTACACTCTGTATTAGATGGTTTCACATACGATGTTTTAAGTCTAGGTTCATTCAATGCGCAATATTGCAGACACATATCTCATAAGTATTCTTCTCGGTAGCATAGTCCTGCGTCTATCATTCATGTACTCGTACCAGTTCATGTGTAAGTGCGCTAAAGATTTTAAAACGCGTGTCCTCGTGGCTAAACATTTTTTTTTTCTGGAAAAGATAGCTGATTTTACTGACAGATTCTTTTTGTAATTGTACAAAACCGGCGCTTTTAAAAGAATTAGTGCTCTGTATTAATATTTACCTGATTAAGTGTAAGTAGTTAAACATTTTCCAGATTAGCCGGTTTTTAGAGAAATTGAATTAAAAAAAAGGTCAGTCCTCTGAGGCCCATAAATTATTCTTATAACGATATTTAATCATTTTTCATTTTGTCTGAAAATGTTTCAGTATTGAAACCCTGAAATCAAAGTTACTTTAACACCAAAAACTATGTCAACAAAGTGAAGAGATAAAGGGGACGAAGCCGGTACGCCCGGGTGTAATAATCTATACAACATCCGGAAGTCCGCCGTGAAGGTACAATTTCCGAATGGACGATTTTCAATTTGTTGAACGTACGGGGTCGGATAAAGGCAATCATCGACTTCCGGAAGTGCACTGTAAAGTGGCGTGAACTGTACACATGTTGACACGTGCCCTCGACGTGATAATGTAACAATGCTACGTCTATTGAGATCTTCATACAGGAAATATATCTATCAGAATTAATTTTTGTTTACGCTACGTTTTTACATTAGGTATTTAGTTGAAATTTACGCACATTCTCAAGACTGTCTCCGCAAAGAAGAATGAGCAAGAAACTGAGCTCACAAGAGTTGCTATTATATTAGGTCCTTACCTATGAAATTGGCGTTGTGTATGAAGAATTTCATTAAGACTGTTTTCTCCATACAAACATTTTTGATTTTTTTTTGGGAACGGCAAATCCAAATTTAGCTAAACTTTGTGTGTTTTATCGGATAACATTAAGTTAAGTATAGGCAGCGTTAATTTTTAAAAGTAACCGCTTTATAAAAGTTTCAGCAAATGTAAGAAATGATTATGGGAAGCACATGAAAAGAGCTCTGTAATTTTTTTTTATTATGTGTTCTAGCCCAGAATTTAAAAAATATTTCATGTGAAACCTTAAAATAATATTCCATTTTCCAAATAAAAAACAAATTTGGATATAGCTTTGAAAATCGCAGGAATTGGTATATATGATTAACGATGAAAAATAGCTATTTAAAAATATAATATATATTACTATTTTATATATAAGTTATAGAACATCCACCTAAAAAATTATGTGTGTATTTTCATGGAGATATATATACCTATTATATTTAATTGTCACATTTTTTTTAACATCGTTCTACTATTACTGTGTCGCTCTGATGTATTTGCTGAAGCGATCTCTTACGAAGATAGGTATTTGAACGTCTACACTGTATTTGTGTACAATAAAATAATTGTACAATAGGACGACCTGCACTAGGAGCGCGACATAATATTTGTACTGCTCACTCGTTTGGACGAAATATACCACCATCCCGCTTTCAAGATTAGTCGTGTCGTGCGCGACAAACGCTGTCATGCTACTCAGGCTGTTTAGTGTAGTGGTTAGAAACTCTGACTGATATACTGGAAGGTCGCGAGTTCGAATCCCGCTAAAGGCATATATTTGTATGATGAATATAGACATGTATACCCGAGTTATGGATCTTTTTCATTTATACATGTATTTATTAACAAAAAAAAATATTTGTGTAGTCTAGTATGGATTAAATGGTGCTAAATACTTGTTATTCAGCAGTTCAGTTGTTTTATCAATTAATAGGTACGAGTGAAACAAGAGTAATTGTATTATTACGTTTTATATAAAGATCTAAATTGTGTCCTAATTTTTATTGTGCGTGTCACAAAGTATGAGATATACTAATATGGAGTATTTTCCACATCTAAATACGTGCATAATTCATTTTATAACTATTATACTATTTATATATAGCCATTTTCATTCTTTAATTAATAAATTTATCTTCTGAGCTTTTTGATATTATGACGTCTTTCTTGACCTGCCTCAGAAATGTAGTTATCTATCTCTAGGATTATTCACCACGTTAAGGATTACATTATTACGCTTTAACGAATTATTACCTATTGTTAATAATTATAATTTACTCAGTTTATACAATATAGGAACTTTCCGAAGCCCGGGATGTACTCCGGTATTTAAATAAAGTACATATTTATTTTTAATTCTTACTTATAAAAAAATATCTATCAAGTCAGCCGCTATACTGTTTATAATAAGGCTAGCCATCGTTATTTAGCAGATAAAATATTTTTTGAACTGAAAATTACACCAACTGAAAAGATGTGTTGTTGCGGAGTTTCTTGTCGCTTCTTCTCCCTAACCATAACACCTTGCGAAGCGATGTAGTTTAAAAAAAAATAGCATGTTGACTTTCAATAAGTGATATTTTTGTATCTTACAGTGAATAAAATATTTTTGATTTTGATTTTGATGTAATATTACTTATTATAATAACAGACAGATTTTTTTTTTAATGTAAGTTAATGACCTATAGAATTTTATGTTAATTTCTCAGTGTCCTGTCCTAATTTTATAGTGCGTATCAAAACCTATACCTACAGGTCATCCTCGTAGCCTGAACAATCTGAATAAATTGAATTTAGTACAGTAGCAGCTGGAACTTTCATTCGAGGGCTGTTCGGTCAATCAATTATGAATTTTGAAAATGAAGTTTCATAAATTTTGTGCTATTCTTAAATTTCCATAATTCGTCTTCGTTCATTAATAAATAAAATTATCTTCTGAGTCTTATGACCCTATGCTGTCTTTCTTGACCGGCCCCAGTAATCCAGTAAACTATCTCTAGGACCGTGGTTATTACATAATGTTGAGGAATTACTACGCCCTTACAAATTATTTCCTATTGTTATTAACTATAATTTACTTAATTTATGCAATATAGGAACTTACCGGTTTCAGATCTTTACTCATTACGTTAATTACTAGGTATTTTAAGAAATTAATTCATTATTTATCAGTTTAAGTCTGCCGCTATGCTGTTTATAATAAGGGAAACCATTGTTATTTTGCAGTTAAATTGTGTTATTAATTATTGTGGGGACACATGTACTTGTATATTAGAATATATATGTACTGTGTAGATCCAGTGTGACGTTAGCTGCAGGGTGCATAACTCTAGGGTATGGAGCTTGGACAATTGTGTTACTACTTATTATACCAGACAGATTTTTTATTAATTAATAAAATTATCTTCTGAGCTTTATAATGTCTTTCTTTTCCTGCCTCAGAAAACTCATTAACTATCTTACGGATTGCTTACTATTACGGATTGTTTACTAGGTATTTTAAGAAATTAATTCATTATTTATCAGTTTATGTCAGACGCTATTCTGTTTATAATAAGGGAAACCGTTGTTATTTTGCAGTTAAATTGTGTTGTTATTTATTGTGGGGACACATGTACTTGTATATTAGAATATATATGTACTGTGTAGATACAGTGTGACGTTAGCTGCACGGTGCATAACTCTACGTTATGCGTCGGAGCTTGGACAGTTGTGTTATTACTTATTATACCAGACAGATCTTTTATTAATTAATAAAATTATCTTCTGAGCTTTTGATCCTATAATGTCTTTCTTGACCTGCCTCAGAACCCTCATTAACTATCTGTAGGACCATGGTTATTAAACCACGTTAAGGATTGTATTATTAGTATTACACTATTACGGTTTAGTTATTCCTTTAGTTTTGTACTTATTACTGAGTTGTTAGTAATTTGTGGATAATGCTGCTGGTTTTGCAATCATCTACACTTTTTTGTTACTATTGTTGTAAGTTACACACATTGTAAAACTGTTTATTGTCCCTAATAAATTTAAAAAAAAAAGGATTATGGAAAAATATTGGAATTAATTATAATTAAAGTCAAGAATCTATCAAGTCAGCCACTATGGTGTTAATGTATGTATAAGGCTAGCCATCGTTATTTAGCAGTTAAATTGTGTTACGTTACTAAATATTATTATTAACATATTAATTATTATATTCTATGTAAGTTACTTTTAATTACGTTTAGAACTTTTAGCAAATTTTGAGAAACTGAGGTTTGAGGAAGATATTAATCTTTCTTAAGGCTAACCATCATTATTTAGCAAGTAAATTATGTTATATTACTTATTATAACATACAGATTAATTATTATATTTTATGTAAATTATTTTTAATGAAGTATAGAATTTATTTTCTGAATTTTAGATTGAACTTTATTGACCTGCCCCAGAAATCTAGTTAACTATGTCTAGGACTGTGTTTATTTAATTTAAAAAATATATATTTACTTTAAGGATTATACTATTTCGATTTTACAAATCATTTCCAATTTTATAATTAACACAATTTATAAAATATAGTAACTTTTGGATTTACTTAAATTATTAGATATTTTAACAAATTAATTTATTATTTATCAGTTTAACTCAGCCGCAATGTTGTTTATAATAAGGGTAATTATTTTTTATGTGTGTTATTTTTAATGATGTAGGGAATTTTATGCTAATTTCGCTGTTGATGTCCTAATTTTATAGTGCGTATCAAAACTTATAGGTACCTACCTACTACAGGTACAAGAGAATTAGGCCAACGAAAGGCCTGGAATTTTCTTAAAAGTTATCACATGGCAACATCATTAAGCTGTCAAAGGCTAATATATAATTAACTTTATAATCTTGACAGTAGTTGACTAAATCTAAATAAATAAATAAACATATCCTTGTATCTATACACACACAGCGCCATTTAGTTCCACATTAAGCAACTAGGCTTATATTATGCATATCAGATGGTTGATATAACTACACAAATACATTTTTTTGTAAATATATACAAAAAATTATAAATAAAACGTCCATAACTTTGGTACACCATGTATATATTCATCATAGAAACATATGCCCTTAGCAACATTCGAATCCCCGACCCTATGGTATAATAGTCAGGGTTTATAACCACTACACCGAACAAATCGTTAATCATATAAAACCGAAATGTCACTCACTGACTAAACACGAATTGCCCAGAACGAAGACCTATGAAGTTGAAATTTGGCAGGCCAATAGTTTATAGGTAGGAAACGTCCGCTGAAAATTTTGAGAATTTTTTTCTACGGGAACAGGAAAAACGGTATCGGTAACGGTACATCATAATTTGTCTATTGATCTATGTATGTATGTGTATGTAAATAAATGAAATTTATTCACGTAGTTTGTATCTGCATCCCCATTTAATACCGAACAACCTACCTATTTCAAATGCACTGTCCTTATACCCAAAGGTTGCCTGGAAGAGATCGCTTTTAGTGAAAGGGTCGCCAAATTGTACATTATATTCTTACATCTTTTCTGAGAATGTACATTCTTTTCTGTTGTGCAACAAAGTGTTTGTAATTCTTCCTGTTTGGTTTAGCTTTTCACCATGCACTTTGAAATCGGTCAATGCGTTTAGGCTACATGAAGTAACATAGAAATTAGAAATACATTCTACACGGTGTCACTCATTTATATGACTTTATAATACAGGATATAATTTAGAAGATATTAACATGAATATATTAAAAGAGAAAAAAGTAATTAAAACAGGGCCCTGGAACATACGTTTAAGTCATAGGTAGAACATAATGTCACACAAGTTACTTAGAGAAAGGTTTAAGGTGAACATTCTAATCTTTTCGTCACGGTACATTTTTGAAAATCTAATGTATGTCAAAAAAATATAGCATCATTTAGGAAAAATAGTGATAAACATGATGTCAATACAAGAAATAAAGATAAACTTGCAGGTATACGCTTTTTCAATAACGTTCCAGTTGATATACAAAATCTTCCTCTCAATAAATTTAAAGATACTATAAAACAGAAACTTATTAATAAAGCATATTATAAAATATCAGACTATTTAGATGATAATTATCCCTGGACATAATCAGATCGTTCGCAATCCAGGCTATTTCACAATTAATAATGAAATATAAAAACCTTTATGTAAAATCAAAGCCTGAATTTAAAAGAGCAACCCTTCGAGTTTTTTTGCTTGTTCTTTTCAGGGGAAAATTGCAATTTGAACAAGCAGTAGCTTAAAAAATGTAAAATTGTCAATTTTAAGTGTACTCTGTGGACCTACAAAATAAAGTATCTTTGACTTTGACAGCTAGCGGCGTTGCGTCGTTGTATGGCCAGACTTAGCCTAGAGCCGACGGTCTCCGGTCCCCACGGTACCATGGTCTCTACCCCAACGAGCAGAAATTCGTAGCCCTATAGGGCTGCGTATTTTCCCCTCTTAATACAAACATACACTTGAAAATCATTACACTCATTCCTTGGGCAGTCGGGTTATTATTAATTGATAATTAGGATATTTGACATATAACAGGACCTTGTTTCTGGGTTCAGCTGATGCCTAGGCTTACGATCCTTGTTTATAGCTTTTGTAATGACTGATTTAAAGATAAGCGTCTTTGCAGTTCTCCCATTTCATTACCAAATATATATTTTTAGGTTTAGTTTTTTAAACTTTTATTTTTTACTTCCGCAGTGCAGAACATATTTATTGTAGTTGAGATTTAGTTGGGTGAGCACGATTCCACCTTGATGTACTAGTTAACTAAATTTTAAGTTCAAGCTTACGTGTGGCAACCGATAGGTGTCAGTATTCAGAATTAAATTGTGCTATCTTAATGAACGCAAAAATTTTTAGGTGGTAAGACGGCAGATTACTTATAAGATATTATCTATCAAGTCACCCGCTATGATGCTTAAAATAAGGCTAACCATCGTCAATTAGCAGTTAAAGTGTGTTATATATTACTTCTTATAACAGCTATATTAATTAATATATTTTATGTAAATTATTTTTAATGACGTATAGAATTTTATGCTAATTTCATATTTTCTATCCTAATTTTATTGTTCGCGTCGAAACCTATACCTATCATGATGTACGACTGATCATCTTAGTCGCCTGAAGAAACTAAATTAAAGTTAGTACAGTAGCAGCTGGAACTTTTAATTAGAGTTCGGTTCGGTCCATCACTTATTAGTTCGTAAAATGTAGTTTCATATCTTTTGTGCTATTCATAAATTCCCACGTACATTAATTAATAAAGTTATCCTTTATCTTTAGTGTTTACTCTAGATTTAGATCTTTAGTCTTTACTTTACATATTAGGTATTTGAAGAAATGAAATCATTATTTATTACTTTATGCAACCGCTATGCTGTTTATAATAAGAGTAACTATTATTTAGCGGACAAATTGTGTTAATACTTTTCATAACACACAGATTAATTATCATTTTTTATGTAAATTATTTTTAATTATGTAGAGAATGTTATGCTAATTTCGCTATTCGTGTCCTAATTTTATTGTACGTATCAAAACTTATGCCTACTGCAGGTACATTAGTATTATTAATTTACAAATTATCGACTTACTACAACATTTATATTAGTATATTTTTTCATTTATAATTAACACTACTACTGCATTTATTTAATATTCATTTTAACCTTTTCAGGTAAATTAATCTACTATAATACAGGTAAATGAATCTACTATAATATAAATAATTACGAGTATTTAGTCAGGTACATCGACTCTCACATTTGGTAACTAAAATAATATGTTCGCTAAACTAATGCAAACGTCCATAGGTACACTTTACCTACATTTTTTACTTGTCTCTGTTTTGTGTTGTACTTTCATTTTGCCACCAGTGTAGAACATATTTATTATAGTTTGGATTTAGTTGGGAGAGCGCGATTCCATCTTGATGTACTAATTAACTGAATTTGAAGTCCAATCTTACATGTAGCAAATGATTGGTGGCCGTATTCAGATACAAATTGAGCTATCTTTAAGAACCCAACATTTTTTACGTGGTACGACGGCAGTTCACCTTTAAGATATTAATCTTTCTTAAGGCTAACCATCATTATTTAGCAAGTAAATTATGTTATATTACTTATTATAACATACAGATTAATTATTATATTTTATGTAAATTATTTTTAAATGAGTACCTATAGAATTTTATGGTAATTTCTCAGTTTCTGTTCGAATTTTATAGTACGTATCAAAATCTATACCTATCTTTATGTACGACAGGGCGTCTTAGGGCCGTATTAATAATCCGTTCTCAAGATTGGCATGGCCTCTAGTTGACGCTTGAGGATCTGCTGCATATTAAAACAGCATCAGAAAAAATGGTTTTGAGACTGAGACGCGAACTCAATCCCAAGAACGATTTATTAATACGGGCCTTAGTAGCCGGAAGGACCTGAATAAGTTGAAGTTAGTACAGTAACTGGAACTTGTCATTCCTACAATTATTAGTAAAATGTAGTTTGAAAATATTTGTGTTATTGTTTGTGAGTAAATACAATTTGCCAACCTTCATTAATTAACTAAGTTATTTTCTGATTTATTCTAGTTAACTATCTCTAGGACTGTGGTTATTTATTACACCACTTTAAGGATTATACTATTTCGATTTTACGAATCTATTCCAATTTTATAATTAACACAATTTATACAATATAGTAACTTGCCGGATTTAAAGCTTTACTCTTAATTTTCCTAACTAGTTATTTTAAGAAATTAATTCATTATTTATCAGTTTGAGTCAGCAGCTATGGTGTTTATAATAAATAAGTCGACAAATCATCGTTATTTTGCTATTAAATTGTGTTATTACTTATTGTGGGGCCACATGTAGTTGTATATTAGAATATACAATTTTTATCCTGTTATTATCCTGGATTCATATCTTTTATTTGGGTATCCTGTAGTGAACATATTCAGTCAACACAACATAGGAACCAACACTTATTATACCAGACAGATTAATTATTATTTTTTATGTAAGTTATTTTTAATTACGTATAGAATTTTAAGTTAATTTTGCTGTTCTTGTCCTAATTTTATTGTGCATATCAAAACTTATACCTACCAGCTACACTGGCATTATAAATTTAATATTACCAAAGAGTAATTTACAATAAATTGTCGACTTACTGCAGCATTTATATTAGTTTATTTATCATTTATAATTAACTCTACTACTGAATTTTTTTTATATTTACATTTTCAGTTAAATTAATTTACTATAATATCGATAATTATGAGTATTTAGTCAGATACTTTACTTACGTATTTATTATTAAGTCACTTGTTAAGTAACTATAATAATATGTTTGATATATTTATGCATACGTACATGGGTACACTTAATATACTGTTCACTTCACTTTACTTACACTTCACTACGAATTCACAACAGATTTATTAGTTGGGTGTGCGCGATTTCATCTTGATGTAGTGGCAACCGATAGGTGTCGCTATTCAGAATCAAATTGAACTATCTTTATATACTTGTTATGTCCATATTTTTGGGGGTAATTGCTATAATCGCCACGCTTGGCAGGTAGGTTGGCGATCGCAGTGGATTGGGAGTCTTATTACAGGATGCTGCTGCCCATCCCGTATTAGCATTTCTCCCAACCTTTTGGAATGGATTGACCGCCATTATTCGGTTGACTGACTGCACTAGTGGTAGACACTACCGACCACTAGCGGGCGATGGATTCGTCACGTCCCGACGCCGAAATTTATACAAGAAAACACAAGCAATAGCCAGATCGAGTCGGCACTATACTGAAGACATCCCAGGCGTCTGCTTGTATGAGACTAGATCGATTCTCAAACAGCTTAAAACAACAAGACGCCAGGTGAGGACGGAATCACTGCTGAGCTTCTGAAAGCAGGCGGCAGACCAATTCTGAGAGCTCTTCAGAGGATATTTCATTCCGTCATACTCTAAGGAAAAACGTCAAAGGCGGAAGCGGGGTACTCTTCTTCAAAAAGAGCGATAAGATACTGTTGAATAACTACAGAATCATCTACAAGCTGTTCTCAAGACTCATTAGGAATCGTCTTGCACGCAGGTTCGACGAGTTCCAGCTTCTCGAACGTTATCGTATTGTAAGTTATCTTTAATAACGTATAGAAATTTATGCTAAATTCTCAGTGTCTGTCCTAATTTTATTGTGAGTACCATAACCTATACCTATCTTTATGTATGACAGGTCGTCTTAGTAGCCTGAAGAATCTGAATAGATTGAAGTTATTACAGTAGCAGCTGGAACTTTTCATTCGCGTCAAACAGTTATTATAATTTTGAAATTGTGTTACTTAACTTTTGTGGTATTCTTAAATTACCATATTTCGCGTACGTTCAACGTTATCCTCTGAGCATTTTGATCTTATGATGTCTTTCTTGGCCTGCCTCAGAAAATTAACTAACTATCTCTAGGATCGTGGTTATTACACCACTTATTATTATTATACTACGCTTTCACGAATTATTTCCTATTGTTATTAACTATAATTTACCTACTTAATTTGAGTCAGGGCTTAAAGAAATAAATTAATTATTTATCAGCTTACTTATAAAACAAGCTCTATTAAGTCAGCCGTCTTCCCATTAATACTTACTTACCCATAATTATTTAGTCGTTAAATTGTATTACTTATATTTTTAATATAAGAAATTTTTAATAACGCGTAGAATTTTATTCTTATTTCGCTGTTCGTGTCATTATTTTAACTTAACTATCTACATGATGCACTAATTCAACGATGAACATTATACAGCACTGATGAGCATATTCTTAGTTCCCTAGATTTCGCCTTCGTTCTTCAATAAAAAAAAAATAAAGACAAGGTAATTACTACGTTAATAATGATACCTAATTTTTTACAAATGATTATTTATGATATCCACTTACACACTAATATATAAATGGGAAAATAACTCAATGGGTCTTTATCCTTTCTACGTCTAATCCTTTGAATAGGTCGTATTGACATATTCCAGAGAGCCATTTTGAGGCCTTGAGAACTATTACTTTATCAATACGCCTGTATTCATCCTGAATAACTAAGTCCATGCAGGTGAAGCCGCGATAGTCATAGTGTAATTTAGACCACATGGACAGTATAGAAGCTTCCGACGCCCGGGGCGACTCCATTTTTAGTTTGATGCAATTATTGTATAAATTGTGCGCTACAAATTGTTTTATTGTGTCACATATTTCGATTGTGTTATTTTTTTTTTATGTAGAAGCGTACTGATCTGGATACCCCATCTTATTATATTAAATAATTTTTTATCCTACGTTTTTAGCTGCCTAATAATTCCAATTAACTACTTCAAGGAATGTGCATAAATTTTGCGCGTTACGAATTATTACCTACTTTACCTATGATATTATTTACATTTTGGATGTAACATTCTAGATTACATCTCGTTTTAAATCAATCTGCAGTTTTGTGAATAATGATATTTTATAAATTTTACGCCAATAGTAGTTATTGTGTTTCTTTTACGTTCAGTGATCTATCAAAGCTTATAATTTTGATCCTACGATGTCTGCCTTACATCTGCCTTAAAATCTAAAATGCACGCAACCATAATAAATCCATATTTTTACACAATTATGAATTACTACCTATGCCATAATTTAGCAATTTAAACAAATGGTGGCAGACAGTATAACATTTTCGAATCAATTTATAGTTCGGTGAATAATTATTTTATGAAATTTTAAATAAACGTTTGTTAATTTTATTAATAATACTATATTTTGAGCTTAGAAATTTCATATTATGATGTCATTACTTTGCACAAAAATCTCGTTAAATACTTTTAGGACACTCCCGCCGCCTAAATGGACTATATTTGTAATATCCTAAACAATTCATAGAGTACAGATTTTTAGACGTACGATTTTATGGTAGGCTTAGAATTAATATAGTAACTGTCATATTTGCACGTTGATTTTGCATATATTTTTTCTTACTAGTACCTTCATTTTTTTTTTTTTTTTTTTTTTATTAAAATGGGATCGCTCTTGACCTTAATCTGGACTAATGTCGAGATAAGGTCTACGATGGAACGAGCTTTCCCAGAAGATGCCTATTTAACCTGACTTTAAAGAGCTGCGGGTTATATGCGATTGGAAACACAGACGGAGGCAATGCGTTCCACTCCTTAGCCGTGCGCATGAGAAACGAAGACCTAAAACGCTTGGTCCTTATAAATGGCACGTCAACTAAGTGCGGGTGATATCCTGCGGTACGTCTTGAAATTCGATTTATGATCACAGAACAAGAAATAACTGCTTTAATTTATGATTTATTTTGGTTATAAACATATTTATATCGTAATAGCTGCCTAACAAGACCATGTTACAATACCATATCATTTGATAATTTATTTTTATTTGTATTGTTTCTTATATAGTATAGTACGATACTGTTGCAGTTGGTGTGGCAACTGATAATATTTTAAATAAATAATAAATAAATAAATATTCTTAGACATATACACAGCGCCATCTAGTTCCACAGTAAGCAACTATAGGCTTATATTGTGGATATCAGATGGTTGATATACTACATAAATACATTTTTTTTTGTAAATAAATACTTACTATATATGAAAACATCCATAACTCGGGTACACATGTCCGTATTCATCACACAAACATATGCCCCTAGCGGGATTCGAACCAGAACCTTTTGATTAAATAAAATATAAATAGTAATAAGAAATTATATGTTGTACTTATAGTATTCTCTTCGATCGGTATCACACCAAAGCCCGTACCTATTCCGTCCTAAACAACAGGCTCAGGCCGAGAATAAAATAAAATATAAATAATAATAATAATAAGAAAATGTATATTGTACCTATAGTATTGTCTTCAACCGGTATCATACCTAATACGCTCAGCAATAGCCTAAATACGTTAAAATTGCCTACTTACATCTCTTACATATTACAAAAGGCTACCATTCTCAACACTTGTTGTATCACTCGCAAGTTTCTAACTACCTCCATCATCACTGCCATAAACAATAATCCTTCAACACTTGGCTAAGGCCCGTGCGGAGTGGTATTTACCTTTTTCGGAAGAAAAAGAGATAAAAAAGAATTTAAAATAATAATAATAAATTACCTTCTTCACTTTGAAGAAGAGAAATACGTTACAAATAATAATAATAATAAAATGATTGCCGAAGAAGTACACCACAACCTTAAACTTCTTAATCTGAAACCATCTACGTACATACCTAGGCAAAAGCCGCAATTTTAAATACTTGTCGCATTGTCAGAAAATTCCTCCGAATTGACGAAAACGGACAAACTGACTTACGATTTTAAAATAAATAGGAATAAACCATTTAAGTGATTAATGCCCGTAAATGGTATGATAATACCAGCTCATGCTGAGAAAAAATAAACACAAGAACCTAATAATAATAATAAATATCCTTAGACATACACACAGCGCCATCTCGTTCCACAGTAAGCAACTATAGGCTGGTGTTCTGGATACCAGATGGTTGATAGACTACATAAATACATATTTTTTTTTTGTAAATAAATACATTATAAATGAAAACATCCATAACTCGGGTACACATGTCGGTAATCATTACACAAACATATGCCCCTAGCGGGATTCGGACCCGCAACCTTTGTTATAGTAGTCAGAGTTACTAACCACTACATCAAACAGGTCGTCTATTTTTAGGATTATTATCAACCAATCAATTTTATTAACACTTTCACGGACAGTGAACCAGACACAATAGAGGTTTTATTGCTATTATATTGTTATTCGTCTATAGGCGTTCTGTGTCCGCGAAAGTATTAAAAAATGACTTTATATTAAAATTAAATATTAAATATTTATTTTATTATCCATATTCTATTTCTACTGCTACGCATGTTTTTTTTATAAATTTTGTCCTTTTTGTAAAAATCTACTTTCAATGTACATATAGTCCAGTAAGGATAACTTCCTATAATGTTAAACTTGAATTTAATATTGTGGGTTTTATGACTATATACTTATACTATACCTAAATCAAGCGAATGTATTTATTTTTACTGGACTCTTATCCCTATAATTCTACAAGATATCCCTGAATACTATTATTTATTAATACTTTCACGGACAGTGAACCAGACACAATAGAGGTTTTATTGCTATTATATTGTTATTCGTCTATAGGCGTTCTGTGTCCGCGAAAGTATTAAAAAATGCCTAGTCGTCACTGCAACAGCTTTTTCAATATTTATTTTGTTAACTACCTATTTTAGTTGTTTTTTTCTATAATCGACTTCTACTGGCACGTATTTTAATTTTGTCCTTTTATAAATAATCTACTTTCTAATACTAGAGCGAGGATGGTTTGGTTTGAGGTAATCATATTGGAAATTTTTTTTCCTCGTTTTTCTGCCTTTAATCAATCAATAATTTCAGTCTAGTTTAGTAAATAAAACCTATTCGAACTAGAAAAGCTATTTTATCGTAATATTTATTTCATTATCCATATTCTATTTCTACTGCTACGCATTTTTTTTTATAAATTTTGTCCTTTTTGTAAAAAATCTACTTTCAATGTACATATTATAGTCCAGTAAGGATAACTTCCTATAATGTTAAAATTTAATGTAATATTGTGGGTTTTATAACTATATACTTATACTATACCTAAATCAAGATAACGTATTTGTTTTTACTGGGCTATTATCCCTATACTTCTGCAAGATGTTCCTGACTACTATTATTTATTAACACTTTCACGGACAGTGAACCAGACACAATAGAGGTTTTATTGATATTATATTGTTATAGGTCTATAGGCGTTCTGTGTCCGCGAAAGTATTAAAAAATGCCTAGTCGTCACTGCAAAAGCTTTTTCAATATTTATTTTGCTAACTACCTATTTTAGTTGTTTTTATCTGTAATCGACTTCTACTGGCACGTATTTTAATTTTGTCCTTTTGTAAATAATCGGCTTTCTCTATATACTACGGCGGGGTTGGTTTAAGGTAAGCATATTGGGAATTTTTCTTCCGCTTTTAGCTCTAATCGATCCATAATTTCTGTCGAATTTAGTAAATAAAATTGTAATATTTATTTTATTATCCGTATTCTATTTCTACTGCTACGTATGTTTTTTACTTTTGTCCTTCTTCAATGTACATATCCTCTTTCTCTTTAAGTTAAGAGCTATGCTCTTACTTATATATGACAACTTGTTTGATGTAGTGGTTAGCAACTCTGACCACTATACCAAAAAGTTGCGATACCCAAATAATGCTTACCCGATTTATGTATTGTTGTGTATCGATTGTGTACCCGAGTTATGGATGTTTTCATTTATAATAAGTATTTATTTACAAAAAAAATATGTACTTATGTGGTCTATCAACCATCTGGTATCCACAACACCAGCCTATAGTTGCTTACTGTGGAACTAGATGGCGCTGTGTGTATGTCTAAGGATATTTATTATTATTACTATTTGTTCTTTGAGTTTCTTTTTCTCAGCATGCTGGTATTATCATACCATTTACGGGCATTAACCAATTAAATGGTATATTACTATTTATTTTAAAATCGTAAGTCAGTTTGTCCGTTTTCGTCAATTTGGAGGAATTTTCTGACAATACGACAAGTATTTAAAATGGTGGCTTTTCGCATAATTATGTACGTAGATGGTTTCAGCTTAAGAAGTTTAAGGCTGTGGTGTACTTCTTCGGCAATAATTTTATTATTATAATTATTATTTGTAACGTATTTCTCTTCTTCAAAGTAAAGGAGGTAATTTATTATTATTGTGAATTCTTTTATCTCTTTTTCTTCCCAAAAAGGTAAATACCACTCCGCACGGGCCTTAGCCAAGTGTGTTTATTATTATTATTTTAAATTCTTTTTTATCTCTTTTCTTCCGAAAAAGATAAATACCACTCCCACTCCAAGGATTATTGTTTATGGCAGTGATGATGGATGTAGTTCAAAACTTGCGAGTGATACGAGAAGTGTTGAGAGTGGTAGCCTATTGTAATATTAGGACCTAACATATGAAATTGGCGACAATACACAGCTGCCGTAATCGTCTGGCCAGATTTAAGAAAGCTGAAGTGAACAACACCGGCACTAGTCCACCAAACGCTCACAAGTAACTTTTTTGAGTCAATTTTCGCTTGGGGCAGGATTTGGCTGGTTCGCCAGGGTTCAGCCATTGCGATGAGCGTTTCCGATTATCGTACAAGATCCACTTTTCATCACAGGTAATGATTCGATTTAAAATCCCTTCATTATTATGCCGGTTGACAAATGTAACGCAGCAGTCTACGCGCGTTTGTCGATTTGCTCCACTCAATTCATGAGGGGCCTACCTTTCAAGCTTTTTCACCTTCCCAATTTGCTTCAAGTGGATTAAAACAGTTTTGTCACTAACACCGCAGCCTGCAGCTAACTCGGACGTGGTTTGCGATGGATCCGCTTCCACAATAGCCTTCAATTCTTCATTATCAACCTTGGACTCCGGCCGCCCACGGGGCTTGTTTTACAGGTCGAAATTTCCAGAACGAAAACGTTGGAACCAAAACGCACTGTATTTTCTTTTGTGACACCACCGCCATACACGTCATTAATCCTTCGAGCCGTTTCTGCAGCACTGGTGCCACGGCGGAACTCGTACTCGTAAATAACGCGATATTTTAAGTTTTCCATTTTGTAAACTGAGTGACGCAAAGAAAAAACCAAAGATGGAAATAACATATGGATTACGGTTTTCGAAAAACAAATGCATGCGTAAATAGCTGTATAAATTTGAAATTGGAATTCCTAACCAAAGTGGAGATATTTGAGATCAAAGTGGCCAGTGCGACAAAACGCCAATTTCATATGTAAGGACAAAATATATAAGAGATGTAAGTAGGCAATTTTAACGTATTTAGGCTATTGCTGAGCGTATTAGGTATGATACCGGTCGAAGACAATACTATAGGTACAATATGCACTTTCTTATTATTATTATTATTTATATTTTATTTTATTCGCGGCCTGGGCCGGTTGTTTAGGACGCAATAGGTACGGGCTTATGCCAAGTATCCTGGTTCCGTTGTGTTTGCTTCTGTGTTTGTCTTGTGGTTGGTTTGTAGTGGTAGTCAGGTTGGGTTTAGGAAACGGCGTACTATTGAGCAGGTGTCGATCACTATTGATTCTTGTAAAGCTATGTAAGTGTTTTGATGGAGTTTTTTGGGACGACACCGGTTGAAGAAATTATGACTGGGATAATTTTTAATATTTCCTGGTGCCACATTTGTTTGATCTCACCTGCTAAAGGACTTTTGAACTTTTTCTGCATGTTTTTGCTTGAGATTGTTTGTGTTTGGGGACAGCTATGTCTATCAGGTATGTAGTTTTTGTGGATTTCAAGATAAGTGTTATGTCAGGTCTGTTACTAAGGATGGTACGATCTGTTACTATATCTCTGTCCCAATATACATAGTTTCGCTGTACTATTTTCGATACCGTTTTTTGGTTTGTATTTGTAGTAGGGGGTGTATGCATGTCGTAGTTTACATTTTAATGCGAGTTGTTGATGGATGTGTTTGGCAATATTATCATGACGGTGGGTGTATTGCTTGTTGGCCAGTATAATGCAACCTCCTGTAATATGATCTATTGTTTCTGGCAGTTGATGGCACAATCTACATTTGTCTGTTTCAATTGATTCTTTTAATATGTATCTAGCGTAATTACGGGTTTTGATAGTTTGGTCTTGGACTGCTATAAGAAAAAATTCTGTTTCCCCAAATATGTTTCCTTTAGTGAGCAATGTCCAGGATGCAGTTCGGTCGGTTCTTGGTCCAGCTGATGTGGGAATTTCCCATGTAACGCCTTCTTTTTCCAGTTTTCGAGTTTCTGTTCGTGTTTACATATTTTTTGTTTTGGGTCGAACTGGTTATTGTTCAGTTGTACGGGTGTTCCTGGGTGTGGTAAGTAACTATTGCTTTGTGGAGCATGCTTTAGTTAGCTTTTGTATGAAAATGGGATCGTAGGTTATCAATTTCATTATAGTGTAGGTTTTTGATGTCTATAAATCCGCGATCTCCAAGTTTTCTCTTGTAAATCTTTGGACTGCTGAAAGTTAAATAGGAATAACATAGGCTTTTGTTTTGTTTCTGGCAGAGAGTTGTGTGTTGAGTATTGTGTTGTGATTTGTGTCTTTGTTTATATTTGGTCCTGAGTGTGTTTTTTTATTTCTGTGTGATTAATAGATGTACTTTGTTGGTATCCTAGATATTTGTACGTCTCTTTTGGTTCCATACTTTCAATTATTCCTTCTTGTAGTTTTAAGGTACACGAATCTGTCTCTTTATGTTGGCCATTAACTATACTATTGATTTTACATTTTACGGTTTCAAACGTCATTTTAATATCTCTACTGAATTCTTCTGCTAGTATGATTAAGTATTCTAATTGTTGTCTGTTTGCTGCATAAAGCTTTATGTCGTATATATGGACGACAACTTGATGTGACTGATGTGATGATGACTTTGATGTTATTTTTTCGCTCTATATCTATAGATTCTGGTCGATGTCAATGAAATAAGCTACTCGTATTACAGAAGCTGTTTTTTTTTCATTTATTAACTTAGATATTATCTAAAATCTATTTCTACTCCTAATCATATTTTTTTATTTTGTCCTTTTTATAAAAAAATCTACTTTCTATATACATTAAGAACAGCATACATTTAAGCTAAGCATATTGGGATTTCTTTTGTCAAGTTGTTATGGTCAAATATCTACGTGCGTCGTCGGCGTTAGTGGGAAAGTGGAATTCGAATGTAGACCTAAAAAAATTGAAATTTACTCTCTCGTAAACAGTAGGAATTAATAAGTTTGAGGATTGAAGGTTTAGTTTATGTTATAAAGTTTTTTACAATTATTATTATTAGATTAAACCTGTGTATTTTTTTTGTTGGTATGTAACCTACTTTTTATAGTGGTCAAACTCAAAAACAGATAATTATATAACAAATTTCTCTACCCTAAACCACAGATCACTAATCATTATATAAATAAGACTATTGACAAATGATTAATTTATTCGTGGTATTTCCGGAAGTTTTCCTATCCTATGGGATAGCCGGTATTTTGTCACTCTCACAACCCGACTAGTACTGTTATAAAAGTCTTTATTTTGCAGTGGGGGTTTCCGGAATGTAAAAGGAATATAACTAACCAGTCTCTTCCCATTGATGTCGTCAGAGGGGACTAAGAGATTTCACAGCAAACACATCTTATCTCATATTATCTATACACAAGTATTATCATAATTATCAATGTGTTAACCCACTACCTAAATTTTTAACTACCTATATATTAATATTATAACAATTTACTACTTTTGTTTGTTTTCAGTATATATTTTACTACTAACTTATTTTATTTACTACAATGTCCTACTTAACCTTACTGCTATTATGTATTTTTAATGCTCGTCATAATTATGAAAGCGTTCCTACTACCTATACTTTAATATTACAAAAGCTTACTATTTTTTTATTCATTTACTTCCTACCTATTTTATTTAAAACAATATCTTACTTAATTCTACTGCTACATTTAT
Organism: Oegoconia quadripuncta; assembly: GCA_949316235.1. NCBI lineage: Eukaryota > Metazoa > Arthropoda > Insecta > Lepidoptera > Autostichidae > Oegoconia > Oegoconia quadripuncta. The sequence continues at coordinate 43,492,759 of OX438742.1, forward strand.
TTTAAAAGATTTATCATAATTATAAACACGTTAACCTACTACCTATAAATTAATTAATATTACAAAAACTTAGTATGTTTTTTTGTCAGTATCTATTTTACTATCTACGTACTTTATTTAATACAATATCCTACTTAACCGTACCGCTACATTTATTTTTAATACTCATCATAATAATTATGAAAATGTTAACCTAATACCAAAATTTTTTTACCTACATATTAATGTTACAAAACGTATATATTTTACTACCTACCTATTTTATTTAATACAATATCCTACTTAACCGTACCGCTACATTTATTTTTAATACTCATCATAATAATTATGAAAATGTTTACCTACTACCAAAATTTTATTACCTACATATTAATGTTACAAAACGTATATATTTTACTACCTACCTATTTTATTTAATACAATATCCTACTTAACCGTACCGCTACATTTATTTTTAATACTCATCATAATAATTATGAAAATGTTTACCTACTACCAAAATTTTATTACCTACATATTAATGTTACAAAACGTATATATTTTACTACCTACCTATTTTATTTAATACAATATCCTACTTAACCGTACCGCTACATTTATTTTTAATACTCATCATAATAATTATGAAAATGTTTACCTACTACCAAAATTTTATTACCTACATATTAATGTTACAAAACGTATATATTTTACTACCTACCTATTTTATTTATTACCTACATATTAATGTTACAAAACGTATATATTTTACTACCTACCTATTTTATTTATTACCTACATATTAATGTTACAAAACGTATATATTTTACTACCTACCTATTTTATTTATTACCTACATATTAATGTTACAAAACGTATATATTTTACTACCTACCTATTTTATTTATTACCTACATATTAATGTTACAAAACGTATATATTTTACTACCTACCTATTTTATTTAATACAATATCCTACTTAACCTACAAACGCGAAATGAGTTTTTAATAAAAAGAAAAAAAAACCGTACCGCTACATTTATTTTTAATACTCATCATAATAATTATGAAAATCAAATCAAAATCAAAATTTATTACCTACATATTAATGTTACAAAACGTATATATTTTACTACCTACCTATTTTATTTAATACAATATCCTACTTAACCGTACCGCTACATTTATTTTTAATACTCATCATAATAATTATGAAAATGTTTACCTACTACCAACATTTTATTACCTACATATTAATGTTACAAAACGTATATATTTTACTACCTACCTATTTTATTTAATACAATATCCTACTTAACCTACAAACGCGAAACCAGTTTTTAATAAAAAGAAAAAAAAACCGTACCGCTACATGTATTTTTAATACTCATCATAATAATTATGAAAATGTTAACCTACTACCAAAATTTTATTACCTACATATTAATGTTATAAAAAGTATATATTTTACTACCTACCTAATTTATTTTAATACAATATCCTACTTAACCTACAAACGCGAAATGAGTTTTTAATAAAAAGAAAAAAAAACCGTACCGCTACATTTATTTTTAATACTCATCATAATAATTATGAAAATCAAATCAAAATCAAAATTTATTACCTACATATTAATGTTACAAAAAGTATATATTTTACTACCTACCTATTTTATTTAATACAATATCCTACTTACCCATACCGCTACATTTATTTTTAATACTCATCATAATTTATGAAAATGTTAATTCACTGCCAAAATATTTTTACTACGTACGTATTAATTTTACAAAATTATTAATTTTACTTGCTATTTTATTTATTATTTCATATTCTACTATATCCTACTTAACCCTACTGCTACTTATCCGTAAAACCTCTACTATTATAAGCCGGTATACTCTTACATGATAAAACTCCCTAACTGCTATTTCGTATTTACACATTTATCAAATTAAAATTTATATTGGAGCAAATATTACGAAAACTGTATATTTTTTTTATTATAATTATTGAACACCCTGAGGCTTTCGTACCACAGCTGGAGAACTTTAAATTAGATCATTTCATCACAGTTACGTTCTTGCATAAAACATTTTCAGTTATTTTTTTATAAAAGTTTAAAATAATTTATAATGCACAACTGGTTAGCACTTGACCTCAATCAAACCTGATGTTAAGTGAAGATGAGGCCGAAGGTGGAAGCGTACTGACCCGGAAACCCAATAATTGGGGAACTGGCTAAATTTATTATTAAAAAAAATCAGAAATATAAAAAAGTTATTTATTTTGTAATTATGTAGGACCCAAATCGCATAAATTATCGACATATAAAATTAATATATAAAATCAATAAAAGAAACCCGGACCTTCTAAATTGGGAGACCGTGTCTTAACCCCTGAGCCACCGACGCTTCCTTTAATATTTATTGACACAAAATTTCGGAAATATAAATAACAACCAAAGTATTATTGGTAAGAATAATTTTGGGTTGGTTAGGCTAACTGAAATTCCGTCGACCTACTACAACGAACAATTTGGTTAGTGAAATAATTTAAGCAAAACTCGACAGGCCGGCAGACATTGTAGATTTTTTTGGGAAGTACGGACAATGACGCTGCTCCCCACCGCTACTCTACTAATATGCTCACGGCACCTTAGTCGCTTTTATGACACCCACGGGAAGAAAGGGTTGAACCAAAAACTCATAAGTAATGTTAATTTTTGTCTTGTTTTTCTTTAGTACAATTTATTATTAGGTACATAACTACTCCAAGTGAAGTAGTTTTTAATATTGCGTTTTTAAATTTTGACAGCTGTCACCCGGAATGAAGATCTCAACGAGATTTTGGATTGCCCACCTCCTCACCTCTCCCACTGACTCCTATTAATTAGGATGAACAGTGGTACTCGACACGGCGCCTACTGAAGGTAGACGGTGCCATATGTGACTGTATTGCTACCTTGGACCCCAGAAAAGTGTTTCCCGTGACATTTTCCTTGGCTGCCTGTCCTAGGAAGGAAGGCAATGATTTTCGTGTGTATGTATGTATATGTTCGAGAGTTTTTGCTCATGTTACTGTGCCGTTATAAGATCCTTATTGACACAGTACACCATAATATCATCAAAACAAAACATAAGGAATGTAATGAATTATTTGAATTAGAGTTTTAATTAGCCATTACATTAAATGCCTCGGCGGATCCTAATGTAGGCGGGTATTTGCGCTTTTATAGAAAACAGTCCTGTCTAGTGCGGGTTGGTTAGGTTGTGATAGGTTACTTCCGACACTACCTAGGAAGCCCACTTAGTGGGTCTCCCCTCTAATTCAACGATCTGCCTGCGATATATGTATGTAGATTGGGTTATTCTCACTAGATATACATTAGATAGCACCATGATGCAATAGCGAGACTTTTTTCTCATTTGTTCAATGGGCTCCTGTAATGGAACTAGTAAAATCACACTTCCTCATTATTCTCATTAGTTCCGTTCTTCTATATTACCTCTTGTAGTCTTAATAGCTTCGATAATTTTAAAGTGCAAGATTTAAGCCCCAGAATGTCATAGGATACATTTTAGGCTAAAAATTCGAGACCTTGGCTCTACGCAATCATCAGAGGACACAGTAAATTAAAATTTAAATAAAAAAAATTGTTCATATGTGTAAATTATCACAGCTATCATTTTGGTAAAGACACGACTTCTCCAGGGTCAGTAGTTTTCGAAATATTGCGTTTTTAAATTTGGACCGCTGTCATCCGGAATGAAGATCTCAACGAGATTTTGGATTGCCCACCTCCTCTCCTCTCCCACTGACTCCTATTAATTAGGATGAACAGTGGTACTCGACACGTCGCCTACTGAAGGTAGACGGTGCCATTTATGTGACTGTATTGCTACCTTGGTCCCCAGACAAGAGGGTTTAAGTAGGAAAAGAATGTTCCCACTTCCCTCTCGGCAAATGGGAGTGTAGCTAATGGAATGCAAATTGGCACTAAGGCCATCCCCGTGGGGAAGGAGGTCTAGTGAAGCTCGACCTCCGTCCTCGACAGTCCGTGTACACTACGGACTGTGCCTAGATGTTAGATGTCGGCTCGGCGGTTTGAGACCCGTAGAGCAGCAGACTGATTACTCTTTATGTTGTCAGGCAGGAGTTTGCGCTCCTACCTCCAGTTCACTCTGTAGAACTTCTTCCACAACCTACGCTTGGGGTGCCGATTCAAACCCTCAGAATATATAACTTCAGTTGTAATATATTTTGAGTTTTTTTTAAATTATATGTTTGGTGTTTATATAAAATTTACATATAATAACGAATAATGTTTGAATTCCCTATCAGGATCTTAGAGTTTCTTGCTCGTTCCTCTCTGGGGAGTCAGTTTTGTGAATGAGCAGTAAATTTAAATGTAATATTAGGTCTTTACCTATGAAATTGCCGTTTTGTATGAAAAAATTTAAACGAATTTTTTTCATGTATTTTTTATTTGTATTAATCGAAGTAATCACACATGCAATCAATGCATCTTTGCCAACGCAGTGGCAGTTTATTGATGCCCTTCTTAAAGAAATCAGCTGGACGGGAGGCAATAAATTCTGTACTGCCTCTCGGGTATTGAATTTTTTCCTGCCAAGAAGTTATCCAAATTCTGGAAAAAGTAGTAGTCTGTAGGCGCAAGGTCTGGTGAGTAGGGCGGATGACGGAGAGCTTCCAACCCCAGTTCTTGCAACTTGGAGACCGTCTGCTGTGCAGTATGAGGTCGTGCGTTGTCGTGCAGGAGCAGCGGAGAGGAGCCATTGACCAATGCTGGTTGGAGATGTGCCAGCTTCTCCATCATTGTGTTCAGTTCTTCACAGTACACATCTGCAGTAATGCTCATCCCGTTTGGTAAGAAGCTGTGATGAATCATACCGGCGCTAGACCACAAAACAGTGACCATCACTTTTCTAGGGGTAAGTTTTCGTTTAGGGATTAGGGCATTGTTTAGGTGCTGAACCAGGATCCAACCAACTTGCTGAGCGCTTGCGGTTATCAAACAGAATCCATTTTTCATCGCAGGTAACAATGCGGTTCAAAATTCCTTCATTTGTGTGTCTGTTGAGCAGTGCAAGGCATGTCTCGACGCGTACTTCGCGCTGGCGATCATTGAGTTCGTGGGGCACCCATTCGTCAAGTTTTTTTACCTTGCCAATTTGACGCAAATGGACCAATATTGTTTTGACTGTAACGTCGAAAGCTGCTGCTATTTCAGCCGTAGATTGTGTATCATCAGCTTCAACAATCGCCTTTAAGTCGTCATTGTCGACCAAAGTCTTCGGGCGACCGCAAGGTTCATTTTTCAGGTCGAAATTCCCAGAACGGAAGCGAGCAAACCAATAACAGGTGGTGCGTTGGTTTGTAGTGTTAGCTCCGTAAACGTCGTTGATGTTGCGTGCCGCTTGTGCCGCGTTGCTTCCACGACGGTACTCATATTCCATAATTACTCGAATTTTTAACGTATCCATGATGACAAAAAAGATTGAAATGCGATGAAAATGTAACACTAATCAATAAACAAATGACTACTTTTGGAAAAAGAATTCCATGTTTTTATAACAAAATTAATTTGAAATTAGAATTCTTAGCCAAACAAAAATTATTTTGATTTGAAATGGCCAGTACTGCAGAACGGCAATTTCATTGGTAAATACCTATTATTAATAGTGACGTTTTCAAGTGATAATTTTATCCTATGAAATAAAATATTTTGATTTGATTTGATTTGGACACCGTTGCATACGGTTTAAAAAATGAACGTTGATTGACGTGGTCTTTTAAATGTCAAAATTCGGGGTTATGAAACAACCTGGGCCTGGAAGAATTGACATGACAAGGAACATGTATCAATTAACTTATTTAATTTGCGGTTCATTTGAATTGCATTATTATGATTACTTCGACATGTATGACATTAAAAAAAGTTTTTGATTAATTTCATATTAAGAATTGAATCAAAAAGCGTTCCATGATGTAATAGCGAGACTTTTTTCTCATTTGTTCAATGGGCTCCTGTAATGGAACTAGTAAAAACACATTTCCTCATTATTCTCATTAGTTCGGTTCTTCTATATTACCTCTTGTATTAAGTCTTAATAGCTTCAATAATTTTAAAGTGCAAGATTTAGATTCGCTTTAATCCCCAGAATGTCATAGGATATATTTTATGCAAAAAAATCCAGGACACAATAAATGGAAATTTAAATAAAAAAAATTGTTCATATGTGTACATTATGTTATGACAGCTATCATTTTGGTAAAGACACGACTACTCCAAGGTCAGTAGTTTTCGAAATATTGCGTTTTTAAATTTGGACCGCTGTCATCCGGAATGAAGATCTCAACGAGATTTTAGATTGCCCACCTCCTCACCTCTCCCACTGACTCCTATTAAGTAGGATGAACAGTGGTACTCGACACGGCGCCTACTGAAGGTAGACGGTGCCATATGTGACTCTATTGCTACCTTGGACCCCAGGTTATTTAAAGAATGTAATAGGCTTTAAGTAGGACAAGGACAAAATTGCGTCTGTTCAAAATATTTCTGCGATCAGCTTTAGAAGTGGGTAGTGTTAGTCTTTTTAATTCCCTGTGGTTTGTCAAAATTCGGCATATATCACGCTCCATTCTTGCGGGCATATATTTCTAGTTTTATTCAGAGTGTAGCCTGCAATAGGAGCAAATACCCTAAATTGTGCGTTTGAAGTAACAGTCTAAACGGTGTAAGCAGTAGTCCAACTAATAATATCTACAATTCAATTATGTAATAATATATTCACGCAGGTACCTTTTTTCTCATTATTTATAGCAGTATTTCAAAATGCCACCGCAATAGTATATTACGCATTGAATATGTTACTCTTTGTAAGTATAATCCTAATGAAAGAATGTGTTTGGTCTTTATTTTACGTCGTTACAGAAAACTGGAAAGAGTCAATTCTTTTGCGCAGATACTTGAAGGGTCGGTGAATAACATGAGGTAACTTTTTCTCCTGGTAAGTTAAAAAAATTTTAATCTTGCCACTCTACACATCGTGAGATCTTGGCTCTACGCAATCATCACAGGGCATTGTTAATGGCAAAAATTGTTCATATGTATAAATTTTGACATAGCTGTCATCCGAAAACGAAGATCGAATCGAGACCTTTTATTTTGCTAGAGACACAACTACTTCAAAATCAGTAGTTTTCGAAATATTGCGTTTTTACATTTTGACAGCTGTCATCCGGAATGAAGATCTCAACGAGATTTTGGATTGCCCACCTCCTCACCTCTCCCACTGACTCCTATTAACTAGGATTAACACTGGTACTCGACACGGCGCCTACTGAAGGTAGACGGTGCCATATGTGACTCTATTGTTACCTTGGACCCCAGACAAGAGGGTTTAAGTAGGAAAAGAATGTTCCCACTTCCCTCTCGGCAAATGGGAGTGTAGCTAATGGAATGCAAATTGGCACTAAGGCCATCCCCGTGGGGAAGGAGGTCTAGTGAAGCTCGACCTCCGTCCTCGACAGTCCGTGTACACTACGGACTGTGCCTAGATGTTAGATGTCGGTTCGACGGTATGAGACCCGTAGAGCAGCAGACTGATTTCTAATTTATGTTGTCAAGCTCCTACTTCCAGTTCACTCTGTTTGGTGTTTATATTAAATTTACATATAATAACGTATAATGTTTGAATTCCCTATCAGGACAACGTTGGATACGGTTTAAAAATTAACGTTCTTGATTGACGTGGTCTTTTAAATGTCAAAACTCGGTGTTATAAAACAATCTGGGCCTGGAAGTTTTGACATGACAAGGAACATGTATCAATTAACTTATTTAATTTGCGGTTCACTTGAATTGCATTATTATGATTACTTCGACATGTATGACATTAAAACGGTTTTCGATTCGTTTCGTATTAAGAAATTTTGCAACACAAAATCATATCTTTGTTCTAACAAGTTAAGATCACCCTATCTTTTTATATGTAGGTATAAATAACGTCAATATGTGTATGTGGGTGTTGAGAAAACTTACCTTTTGCTGAAGTAGCTGCATACTATATCTACTACTGTAGCAGCGGTAGTATACTAGCGGTAGTACCACTGCAACAGCGGTAAATCTGCTTCTGCCGCCGAAACTAGTTTCTAAATTCCTGTGGAACCCCCCGGTCCAGTCTAAATAAGATAATAATAAAGTTGGTTGTCTCCATTTGTCACCCTAATGGATATAGACGAGAATATAGCCCGTACCTGTGAATGTACATACTATTTTCAAACTAAGTCCGCGACCTGTTTAAAAACTAGCAATCCAAACACTTTAGTAGATAACCTATTGATTCAATGAGAAGAAACACCAACAGCCTGTATTTCCACTACCGGACATTGACCTCTCCTGCTATCTTCGTCGTTTGGCCATTGGGAGGATTCGCTCTTCTCGTTAGCCCAACTATCGCGGATTCGCGATCGTGGGGTTTTTAGGACCTCAGCTCCAATGACACTGCTGCTGTTCACTGATCTGTATGATACCTGTGGAAAAATACGGCTTGGTTCTCTTTTTCTCTGCGGCTAGCAATGGAGTCATTTTTTCTTAGCCTTTTTCACTACTTTATTTGTGTTCAAAGTTCTACCATTCCAATTTCTTTTTTCAAATTTGGAAGTAGGTGGACTGCAGATTGTGTCCACACGTTCAGCCGCTTGTGATTGGCTCACGCTACAAATTCGCATGTGCACACACGACTAGGAGAATACGGACTAAATGTGATGTACTACTTGATCTATAGTCGTCTGAATTAAAGCCAGTCTCGCTTGCAGCGAGGGCAGTATCAATTGAGACAAATTCCCACATAATATACCTACTAAAACTGTTAACAAAAACCATCCGACATCATAATGTATAATTTAGATTGAATAGAAGTTTTACGAGCAAAAATTCGAAACTATAAAATAAATTACTTATATTTAGGAAATTCTGAATTTGGAAATAAGATGTCGGTTGGAGCAATATTGTCGGGTTCGCTTGACCCATTGAATACAAGAGACAAGATCCATGGGCAAACTTTATTTTACGTTTTGACTTATGCGGAAATAAATAATTCCGATTACCTGCCATTTTTTTAAGTTTATTGGCAAATAACATTTTAGTAGGTATATTGTAACTTCGACTATGTTTTGACGTTGTATCTAAACCAGATAATAGTAATTATCCGAGGCTACAACACTTGGTCGGGTTTTTGTTGTTAAAATTTTATTGACGTTTTAGAAAGCTTTTTCATTTTCTCTTTTGAAATCTTTAAAAGATTTTTATACACCTGCGACTGCGACACCAGAACCAATAAAGTAACTAAAAAATAAAATACTAAATACAGGTTAACACAAAAGAACGAAACACAGGGATGACTATTTTATTCATTTACTTAAATATTTATAAAAAAATATAAACAAACAAAAAAATAAACGAAAACAAATCATTACTAAGTAATATAAGTCTGATCGAAATTATAATTAAATCAATAGCAATAGAAATTATAAATTAATAATAATCATTTAATGAAACAAAAAATAAAAGTAAAAAACAAACTACGTCGAATATAATAAACATTGTCTGTGATCGCACTTGGGTACCAGATTCAGATATCTAATTTTTTTCCATGTAATTTACTATATTCACGTCCACGCTTCTAAATGCTCCCAGAAAACTTGTTTGAATTACCGAAATGTCAAAATATTGTCTTACAAGGTCCCCACCCAAATGCGAACTCTGGTTATTATATACGACTACTCCACCAGATGCCATCGAAATTAGAAATAAATAAAAACATAATTACAGATCGAAAAAATATACAAAATTATAATATGAACTATATAATACAAAAAAAAAAATAAAAAAAAAAAAACAGTCACAGGGTTATTTATTATTGGTGACTTACGGCGGTGATTTTCATGCTGACGAGACTCCAATGTCGATAGACATTAAGTATGTCTGTCACAATTACGTGTGTGTGAAGTGACAAAACTATGCACATTTGAATCTTGAGTCGCGCGAATGGTCGAGCAATTTTTAAATACGTATCTAAGTATAATATAATTCAAATACTAAACCACAACTCACGACTATGGCATAACACCGCGACCTACCCGGGTAAATGCTGTTCAACATTGTCTGCGATCAGACTGTCGTCCAACACGAAATTATGAGTCCTTAAAATTATTTCGTAAGTTAACCTAACTAAAAATACAACCACATTATACTTAACCTACTTAAAGATCTACTTAATTAATATATTATAACTAGCACTCACTACTTCGTAGTTCATCGTTCTCATGTGACGATACGATACACACACACAGTTGCCGCTGGCTGCGGAGGTGGCAGGGGTGGCAGGGCTGTGGTGCTCTACGTGGGCATCCACTCCTACTCAGAGTAGGGCAGGCAGCCGTCGGGTGTCCCGGAGATTCTCCATGAACTCTATGGGGGAACGAACGAAAGTTGACTAATATTCAACTTCACTCATAAAATTTTGAGTCTACTGGTCCATCGACATATGCTCAAGAACTATCTGTTATCGCTCAATGCGATTTATGAGCGTCGATCATTCTGAGCTATTATATCTACGCGATCGACTTTGATTATATAATCGATACGACGTAGATCCTGGAAGTGTCAACGCTCTAAGTGATCAACAGTCTTCACTTTCTACCGAGTGAGCTATTCGCCCTTTTAGTAGATAATAAAATAATAAAATAAATAAATAAATAAAATAGTTTATTTGCATTTTCACAGACAAGTATGCTATAAAGTGGCTGGAGACTCCTTTTAAGCAAATAATGTGCCTGTATTAGGAGACTCCGCTCTTCCATAACAAATAAATGTAACCGTATACTTAGCTTAATTATACAGGGTGTAACGGTTAAGTGTAGTCATATTTTAAGGGCTTGTTCTACCCATCAATACGAACAACTTTTACTATGGGGGCAACTTCGAAATCGCGAAAAAAAAATCAGCTGTTCCATAGAAAATTTCAATAACCTCCCGATGCAATGTATGAAACAGCTGATTTTTTTTTCGCGATTTCGAAGTTGCCCCCATAGTAAAAGTTGTTCGTATTGATGGGTAGAACAAGCCCTTAAAATATGACTACACTTAACCGTTACACAGTGTATAATATAAAATCTTAGGTCTAAGCGAGTTACTCAGTCTACTGCGTGTATGTAGTGTGTGTGTGTGTGTGTGTGTGTGTGTGTGTGTGTGTGTGTGTGTGTGTGTGTGTGTGTGTGTGTGTGTGTGTGTGTGTGTGTGTGTGTGTGTAATATATGTGTGAAGCTTGTGTCTATTTGATGGAATCGGTTCAGTCGTTTCCAAGATATTTAGCTCTTAACACAGCTCTATTTAACAAGATGATATTATTGACATTAAAACAATTCTTTAAGTTACTCTCTAAATAAACAAAGATTAAATGGAGCATACCTGGTGGGTAGTGTAGTGATGCAGCGGGGGCCCATGTCTGTATGCGACGGGGGCTGTGCCATCGCCGCACACACCGCTGCGGCCCACTACGGGACCATGCGAACCGCTACCCGCGATAGGATGCCCACTTAGTACAGCAAGGTGGAGTCCGGTTGGTCCAACGACGGTGGGATCGCTCGATCTTGTCGGTGGGATTTCCCGGAGTTTCTCCACGAACTTATGAAGAACAAAAGAAAGTTGTCAAATATTCAACTTCACTCATTCAGTTTTGAGCGTAGTGATCGATCGACATATGCACAACCATCTATTGTCGCTCAATAAGGTACATGGACATAAATCATTCTGAGCTATTATATCTACGCGATCGACTTTGATTATATCATCGATACGACGTAGACCGTGGCAGTGTCAACGCTCTAAGTTATCAGAAATCTTCACTTTCCATCAAGTTCGCTCTTTCGGTCGAGGACATAATATAAGTGTGCAGCCTGTGTCTATTTGATGAAATCGGGTCAGTCGTTTCCAAGATATTTAGGTCTTAACACAGCTCTGTTTACTTAGATGATAATATTGACGTTAAAACATTTTTTTAAGTTACTCTCTAAATAAACAAAAATTAAATGGAGCATACCTGGTGGGTGGTGTAGTGATGCAGCGGGGGCCCATGTCTGAATGCGACGGGGCCTCTGCCATCGCCGCACACGCCACTGGGGCCCACTACGGGATTTTGCGATTCGCTACCCGCGATAGCATGCCCATGATAGGATGCCCACTTGGTCCAGCATGGTGGAGTCCGGTTGGACCAACGACGGTGTGCCGCTGGATCTTGCCGTCGGGTTTCCCGGAGTTTCTCCACGAACTTATGAAGAACAAAAGAAAGTTGTCAAATATTCAACTTCATTCATTCAGTTTTGAGCCTACTGGTCGATCGACATATGCTCAACAACTATCTGTTATCGCTCAATGCGATTTATGTGTGTCGATCATTCTGAGCTATTATATCTACGCGATAGACTTTGATTATATAATCGATACGACGTAGATCGTGGCAGTGTCAACGCTCTAAGTGATTAACAGTCTTCACTTTCCACCGAGTGAGCTATTCGCCCTTTTAGTAGATGACATAATATATGTGTGAAGCTTGTGTCTATTTGATGGAATCGGTTCAGTCGTTACCAAGATCTCTTAACACAGCTCTGTTTACTTAGATGATATTATTGACATTAAAACTATTTTTTAAGTTACTCTCTAAATAAACAAAAATTAAATGGAGCATACCTGGTTGGTGGTATAGTAATGCAGCGGGGGCCCATGTCTGAATGCGACGGGGGCTCTGCCATCGCCGCACATGCCACTGGGGCCCACTACGGGACCTTGCGAACCACTAGCGAGCCTGCGATACGATGTCCGCTTGATCCAGCAAGGTGGAGTCCGCTTGCTCCAACGACGGGTGATCGCTCGTTCTCGATAGATCAAGCCTGGTCGTCCCGTAATAGGATGCCCGCTTGGTCCAGCAAGGTGTACGGTTGGTCCAGCGACTGAGTAACCGCCAGAAGAAGGGAGAAAACTAGGTCCTCCTACAGGATACATGCTTGATCCATAACGGTCGAGTCCACTAGGTCCTCCTACAGGATACATGCTTGATCCATAACGATCGAGTCCACTAGGTCCTCCTACAGGATACATGCTTGATCCATAACGATCGAGTCCACTAGGTTCTCCTACAGGGGCACTGCATTTAGCAAAATGTACCCCGTTGGTTCCAGCGACAGGGTGCTCGATCGATCCGGATAGATCAAGTGTGCTAGCTCCAGAAAAGTAGCGCTCGGTGACTCTAACTATAGGGAGTTCGCTTTGTCTAGCGAGATGGAGCCCGTTAGGTTGCCCACGGGATCCAGAAAGGTGAAGCCCATTAGGCCCAGTAACAGGAGACTCAGTAGGCACAGACACGTGGGCCCTCGGTCCAGCCTGTTCTCCTGGTAGAGCAGCTTATCTGTTACCAAGAGAGATTAACAAAATGTAATACCGTGAGTTAAGTCGCAGTAATAGAAAGTCGGCAATTCCAGTCGGACTAGGTCACGCCACAACACACGTTTTGTGAAACTGTCTACCTCATTGCGTTACTGAGATGACATAAACAATTCAGTAACAGATTTTCCTTGTAACCCGGAATCCTAATAATTGGACCGCCAAAAATTGGCACAAATCCCGGCTTGAATATCTAAATGTCTAGATATTGTCAGAAACTTTGTAATCGCTTTTTCCACAATGTTACTGTAAAGTCATACTTTTAAATTTATTCCAAGGCAAATTTTGAATGGCTACTAGAACTTAGTGTATGAGGCGCAATTTGTCCGTCGATTGATTAATTATGTGTACCAGTCCTTATTGGTTTTATGTTGAAAGAAGAGCATAGACTCACTTTCGGCGGCCAAAAAGTAAGTTCGTTAATAATAAAATTTTATTAGGGCAGTGAGTTATTAAACGTTTTTTCTTTTCCTTATTTAAATATATAAAAAAGTATTAAAAATCAGGAGGATATAATCCTACGACTGCGACGCCGGAAATAATAAATTAACTAAAAAATAAGGTAACAATAACACAATTAAAGATACGAAACACAGGGATAACCATTTTATTTATTTACTTAAATACAAAAAAAATATAAACAAACACAAAAAATAAACGAAAACAAATCATAAGTAACTAATAAACGAGCAAAATTATAATTAAATCAATAGCAGCAGAACTTAAAAAGTAATATTACACATTTTTACCAAACATAATTACATAAAAATAATAAAAATAAAACAAATACTAAGTTAATAATAGTCGAATGCAATAACCATACCCTGTAACGGGTTAATTATTGTCTGTGATCGCCCTTGGGTAGCGCTAATAATATACGAGCTTGAACAACTTACTGCAACGGATTGTCTTTATCCTTTCATAAAACTAATTTTATTTTTTATCTAATCTCTAATTACCATTGAATGTCCCAACCCAAGTGCGAACCTAGTTACTACCTACATGACCATCCCACCAGATCCTATCACAATTAGAAATAAATAAAAATATAATTACAGATCAAAAAAATGTACAAAATCGTTTCATAGAAAATAAATAAAAAAAAAAACAGTCACCGGGTTATTTGCCACCACTAGTGAAATGGTTCTCGCGCTTACAGAATTCCACTGGCGATAGACATTAGTAAGGCCCTCACTTACAAATTAAGTGCCAGTGCAAAAGTGACGAGCCTACCCACAGTGGAATCTCGAGTGCGCACGATAGGGCGAGCAATTTTATAAAACTGTAAGTATAATAAAATTCAAATAAACCGCGGCCTATTTCATTATATTGCGATATTGTTCAACTTATCTGTGATCAGACTGTCGCCCAACACAAAATTAAACTATTATGTGAACTTCTACACTGTGGCCCTTCTTTCACGAATAGACTACAAGACATTATATTTACAGGGATGGTGCTGAACGCATATACGGTTTCGGCGGCAGGGGCGGTGGTGTCCTAGGCGGAGTAGAATCGTTCCTACTCTGCAGCCGTTGCCGTTGGGTCTCACGGAGATTCTCCAGGAATTCTGTGGGGAACGAAAAAAATTGTCAAACATACAACTTTATCTTGATACACAAATACTTAAGAGTTTTTCTCTTGAGGAGGGTAAATTGGTTATTTTGACAAAATGGGTCGGGGGAAGTCTTTTCGTATTTTGTATATATGCAGTTGCTTTGGAAACGGTTTTTAGGTTCTTTGCCTTGTTTAAAGAAAACGGTTCAGTCGTTGCGAAGATATTTAGCTTTTTACGCAGTTCGTATGGTTATCTAGATATTATTTACATGAAAACTACTTTTTTTAACTAGTTACTCGCTAAGTAAAAATAAATGATACATACCTGGTGGATGGTGATGTAGCGGAGGCCCTTGTCTGAGAGCGGCGCGGACTCTGCCATCGCTGAGCATGCCGCTTGGACCCGCTACGGGACCTTGCGAACCGCTAGCTAGCCCGCTCGGGCCCGCTACAGGGTATCCGCTTGATCCAGCAAGGTGCAGTCCGCTGGGGCCAGCGATGGGGTGACCGCTCGATCGTGATAGATCAATCCCGCTCGGTCCCGCGATAGGATACCCGCTTGTTCCAGCATGGTGAAGTCCGCTTGATCCAGCGACGGGGTACCCGGTCGATCTTGACAAATCAAGCACGCCCGTTTGTGACAAGTCAAGCCCGGTCGATCTCGATAAATCAAGCCCACTCGGTCCTGCGTCGGGGTACCCGCTTGATCCTGCGACGGGATACCCGCTCGGTCCTGCAACGGGGTACCCGCTCGATCTTGACAGATCAATTCCAGCGGTTGGGTAACCACCAGAAAGATGGAGGCCACTAGGCCCTGCTATCGGGTGCATCATGGATCCGGAATAATAGAGTCCACTAGGTCCTGCTACAGGCCCACCGCATTTAGGAAAATGCATCCCGCTAGGCCCAGCGATAGGGTAATCCATTGATCTAGCTATATCAAGCAAGGTGGGTCCAGAAAAGAAGAGGGGTGGGACGCTTGGTGCAGCAAGATGGGAGCCGCCCTGTCCAGCGAGATGGAATCCGCTAGGCCCTGCGACAGGTTGCTCACTCGAACCATAAATATCAAATGCATTAGGGCCTGCGACAGGAGACTCAGGAGGCAGGGTCACGTAGAGCCTCGGTACGGGCACTGGCTCTGTTCTCGTGTATCCGCTTGAGCTGCTTATCTGTTACCGACAGAAATAATAATCTTATTAAGTGGAGGAGGAAAAACGTTGTCATTTCTAACATTTGTGATGTGCGAAAATGTATTTTAATTTCATATCTACAAAGATGGAAGTGTTTCGTAGTTGAAATGGACAAGCAGATATTATTGATGCCGAAGTCTACAATCTTGACAATTAAGAATAATGAACTTTAGTAACAAAGTTTAGTAAGTTCAAGATTAAAAAAAATAATTACTAAGGACTTGAGAACGTTTCACAAACCTCATCGTCCCTAAGTTCTTCCTGCATCCTCAGCGCGAGATCGCTGAAGGAGTCCGAATCATCTTCCTCTCTGACGCCTTCACTGTGTCCAGTCACCTCTACTATATGAAGACGGTGGCCGTCCAATTCCTGAATGGAATATAATGGGTGTATCAGAGACAATGTTATTTGATTACCTACAAACATGACGCTTTTGTACAAAAGTGGGATTGCAATTGCTCCTAAAATTTACAATAACATATAGAAAAAGGTAAGCTAAACGTCGGCAGTGATCTCTTTAAAATCACACAATATAAATGCCTGCGTGTTTGAAGAAAAAAGTCTTAGCAGTAGCTTAGTAAAATAAACATAGAAAAACTATTTTTTCCTTTCAAAATCAAAATCAAAAAATGCTTTATTTTGTAGGTACACAGGGTACACTTAAAATAGTCAGATTTTACATTTTTTAAGCTACTGCTTGTTCAAAAGCCAATTTTCCCCTGAGAAGAACAAGCAAGAAACTCGAGAGGTTGCTCTATTTTAAAAAAAAAGGTTTTTATGTTACAAAATTATTAATTATTATTTTATATTATAATATTTAATTATTAATTGTGAAATAGCCTGGTTACGCGAACGGGCTGTTCATGTCCATGAATGTTTATTATCTAAAAAATCTGATATTTTATAATATGCTTTCTTAATAAGTTTCTGTTTTATAGTATCTTTAAATTTTCAATAACAACATATTTCGAATTTGATTCCAACCCGCGACCTTCTTCAGGGTCTTTAACAGGTCGTCAGTGGTAGCTGACTCGATATATTTTTAAATGCCCCACCTCCGAAGGTTTACCTGCATACTGGTGTCGGGATGCACAGGCGAGCCGTCAGTCATGACAGCCCGCTGAGTTATGTTGACGCCGGCCCCGTAGCGCGCCATCACAGGCTTCAGCACGTGCCGCAGCCGCCGCGAGGGTCGGCAGCGTACGGCGACGCACCGGGTACCCAGCTCGATCCGTACCACGCAACGACGTTCGATCACTAACTCGCGGCCCCCAATCTTGTTGGATGGGATCGCGCCGTCAATTAGTGGCGGATCACGGAGCTGTTTGAAAAACAAAAATAAATATTTCAGTCACTTACACCAATCATCGAGTCCCAAACTAAGCAAAGCTTCTACTATGGATACTAGATAACGGATGAACATACATAAATATTTATATAAACTTCCATGACTCGGGAATAAATGTTTGCAACCGATTTCGCTGAAAGCATCACTATCCACTCCAGCAATCGGTCCTAAAAATAAGTGGCGTGAGGGGTCTTGTTTGATTATTGCAAAAAGTAACACAAGTAATACATTTCATCAGAAAAATTAAGATTTAGAAATGGGATAAAGTCGACCTAAAAAAATTATTTCTTTAATCTTTTCACATATAAACAGCTGCATCTAGTTCCACACTAAGCAACTGGGCTTGTATTATGGATACCAGATGGTTGATATGCTACACAAATACAATTTTTTGCAAATACGCGTATGTATTAAGACATAATTGATATTTCATTGGGCGTACATGAGAGTACACATAAGCAGGTACCTAATTAACCTACTTACTCTTGTTTTTTATTTTTTTTAAGGGTCATGTTCGGTATAGTAGAGAAGCACAAGAAGATGTTTGTGTTTTTATTTACAAATACTTTTCCATTTATTTATTATACCATAATATACTATATTTTCAAATAGTGAATTACTTCGTGGCATAATTCCACTATGACGATTCGAATCTGCCATCTCTGGTTCTGAAGATGGACTCTAGATGTTGAAAACACACTAAAGAAAATTTTGCGTATGTACTGTGGTACTTATTACGCGTGGTGGTGGGTTATTATTATTAATGGTGTACGCTGTATTCTTCATGTATCTTTTGTTAATTGTGCAATAAAGAGTATTTGTATTGTATTGTATTATTATTTATACATTTAACATCAGGGGTTCACAATTTCATCGTTATCGTCATCGGTTACGGTTTATTACGGTAATTGGTTGGCCCATCGCTCGCTCGGTAACTTGACGATTTCTCATTGGTCAACGTAATCGATAACGATACCAAATGAAGTTAGGTAATCTAAGAGCTGGTGTGTCTTACATGTCTATGTGTATGGAGACAGTATGGCCTAACTATGGGCGGGTCCAGTGCAGATTGGTGAAATTGTGCGACTAATGACCACCGATTTGGTTTGACACTAAAACCCTCGAGTGGTCAAGTGCAATGAAAATGAATTACCTGGACACACTCCTTGTACGTAATGTCGTAGGAAGGACAGTATATATTCCGTCTTAGGAGTAGTTTCTCGACCATCTGCTTTACTGTGACGTTTCTGTTGACGCCGACAACGGAGGTAGCGCCGTCTGGCAACACCACCCGACACAGGGTGCACTGTACAGGGATACCAGGGACACCAGGGACACCTGGGCCACCTGGGCCACCTGGGCCACCCCTCACAACCTAAACGAAAACAAAAAAAAAAAAAAAAAATTGAACATATAACGAAACAAGTTGCTAGTAACATCGATATAGGTGAATATTTAACAGCTGTTTATTCGCTATTTCGATATAAACGCAACAACAATTTATTTAATACACTGTACCGCAGCTGCGAAATAGTCCAGTAAGGATACACTTTTAGCTTCCTATAATTTTAAAGATCCTGATTTTTTGCACATGGATAGAGTACCTGTCAGTGACAGAATAAAAATGTTTTCTAATAAATCGGTAGCTTGTTTTATATACAGTATTTATATAGTATAGATGATGACGATACTTCCGACCGATTTCGGCCATGGCGACCAATTGGACTCCTAATCGGTTTGGCGTTAGAGCGTTCGAAGATGGCTAACATATGAACCGATGAACTGTCATCGGCACTGGCGCAATGTGGGCACGTAAGCACACCTTCCACGTAGTGATAATGAATGGCAGCAGGTGGACGGGTTTTCCGCTCGTCGCATTTAGCGTCGAAGTCAGCTTTACACTGCTCCTCGAAATCGCTTACTCTCCTATGCACTACCCTGCGCCATTCAGGACGTTGTGCTGCCAAACCTTCTCTTCGAGATGGCTCAATGTTCTTTTCGTATGGCGCTTCTGAACACCCCTATATCTGGGAAGTGGACCGCCATGATTTCGCTTGCCCTCCTTTAGTTCAGAATAGAAGATGCGTTTCGCCAGTCTCTCATCTGCCATGCGTGATACGTAACCACACCACCGAAACTGCCGACGCATTAAGTAGGCCTCAATGTCACCGACATTGGCTCTTAGCAGCACTTCGGTATTACGCCATCGTCGGACCATCTGATCTTCATGATGGTACGTAGGCACTTAAGGTGGAAACGATCCAGAGTACATATATGGAGCCGATACACATTCCACGTCTCAGAGGAATATTCTTATATTTTTTCTAATCTAAATATATAAAGGAAGAAACTGACTGACTGACTGACTGACTGACTGACATATCAACGCACAGGCCAAACCGCTGGGTCTAGAGTTTCCAAATTTTGGCACGTAGGTTCCTTACGAGGTCTAGGGGAGCACTAAGAAAGGATTTTTCAAAATTCACCCTTTAAGGGGGTGAAACAGGGGTGGGAAGTTTGTATGAAGAAACAGTATAACTTGGACATTTCGACTATTTTCGATTCGAAACTTCGCAAGAGTACTCCTAGGAACAAATAAGCTAATACGTGTTTTGAGATTTTTCGAAAAACAACCCCCTGGGTTGTGAAATGGGGGTTAAAACCATAAAATCGATATTGGTGTCGTTATTTAGGTTTTATGGGATGTTGATTATGAAAATGACATTTATTTTAAGTTAACCCTCTAGGGTTGAGATAGGGGTGGGGGCTGCTACCAAAAAAGTCTATATTGGACAACCCCCTGGGGTGTGAAATGGGGGTTAAAACCATATAATCGATAATGGTGTCGTTATTTAGATTTTATGGGAAGTTGGTTATGAATATGACATTTATTTTAAGTTAACCCTCTAGGGTTGAGATAGGGGTGGGGGTTGATACCAAAAAAGTCAATATTGGTGTCATTATTTAGGTTTTTTGGGACGTTGACTACGAAAATGCCATTTGTTTTGAAGCTGACCCCTTGGGGTTAGAGAATGAGATAAGGGTGAGTTGAGATTTTTCGAAAAACAGCCCCCTGGGGTGTGAAATGGGGGTTGAAACCATAAAATCGATATTGGTGTCGTTATTTAGGTTTTTGGGATGTTGATTATGAAAATGACATTTATTTTAAGCCAACCCTCTAGGGGCGAGATAGGGGTGGGGGATGATACCAAAAAAGTCTATATTGGTGTCGTTATTTAGGTTTTTTGGGACGTTGATTGCGAAAATGACATTTATTTTGAAGCTAACCCCTTGGGGTTAGAGAATGAGATAAGGGTGTGTTGAGATTTTTCGAAAAACAGCCCCCTGGGGTATGAAATGGGGGTTGAAACCATAAAATCGATATTGGTGTCGTTATTTAGGTTTTTTGGGATGTTGATTATGAAAATGACATTTATTTTAAGCCAACCCTCTAGGGGTGAAATAGGGGTGGGGGATGATACCAAAAAGTCTATATTGGTGTCGTTATTTAGGTTTTTTGGGACGTTGATTGCGAAAATTACATTTATTTTGAAGCTAACGGCTTACGGGTTGCGATAGTGGTAGGGGTTGAAATCACAAATTCAAATTGGTGTCGAAGTCGAAGAGTCAAAGTCGAAGAATCAATGTCGAAGATTCAAATTCGAAATTCAAAGTCGAAGGCTCAAAGTCGAAGGCTCAAACTCGAAGGCTCAAAGTCTAAGGCTGAAAGACGAAGGCTCAAATTCGAAGACTCAAAGTCGAAGGCTCAAAGTCGAAGGCTAAAAGTCGAAGACTCAAAGTCGAAGACTCAAAATCGAAAGCTCAAAGTCGAAGGCTCAAAGTCGAAGGCTCAAAATCGAAGGCTCAAAGACGAAGGCTCAAAGTCGAAGACTCAAAGTCGAAAAGTAAAATTCATAGTCAAAGTCATGTCAAAGTCATAGTAAAAATCATAGTCAAAGTCAAAGTCATAGGCAAAGTCATAGTCAAAGTCATAATCGAAGTCATAGTCAAAGTCAAAGTCATAGTCAATGTCAAAGTCATAGTCAAAGTCATAGTCAATGTCAAAGTCAAAGTCAAAGTCAAAGTCAAAGTCGTAGTCAATGTCATAGTCGAAACTCTACATGGTAATTTTTCTGCTGAATGTATTCCCGTGGGAAAGTAATAAAGTGTTGATTCATGTAGTCTACGCGGACGAAGTCGCGGGCAGCTGCTAGTATCTTATATATTGAGAAGAGGTTTAGCAGCACAATCGCCATGTAGACTGAAACCTTGGTGACCAGCTTTAGGTCATGTGAGCAGAAAACCTTGGAACGCAGCCTCCCAAATACCGCAGCTGCGGCACCTATCCTGCAGTTGATCTCGGCATCAAGGTCACACTTGGATGTTATAATGCTCCCAAGATAACGGAACTTATCAACCGGTGTCAGCATGTCCTCACCTAGCTTTATAGCCATTTTCTCGTGACAATGTGTATCCAGGGACACCACCTCCGTATTTTTGATACTGATCTTTAGGCCGAACTTGCGGCAAGCTTGGTTGAGATCGAACATTAGCCGTTGCCGGCCATCTGGGGATTCTGCTAGAAAGCACAAATCGTCAGCGTACATAATCTCTGTAATCGATGCGTACGAGACTTTAGTGCGTGCCTTAAATCTGGCCAAATTGAGGAAGCTGCCGTTTGTGCGGAATTGGATGCGAACTCCTTCGGAAACTGTTTGTATGATCTCCTTGATTACTATTGCAAAGTACAAGGCGAACAATATCGGCGCTAAAACACACCCTTGTTTCCCCACACAGGTAACGAGGAAGAAATTTGACGATTCACCATCTACAGCGAGGCATATCATCATGCAGGAGTCTTAGAAGTCTCACAAACTTCTCCGTGCACCTGAACTTCTCCATTCAAACTCTCTGCCTATAGATATAGCATAATCGATCAAATGCCAGTGTTTGCATTGTGGGTACATCCACGTTGTCTTGTGCTTAGCGGCAAGTCTCAACATACTGTTCGATATTGCAAGCTCGTATTGCCGTTTGCTGGTCATATTGCCGATTCCGTATCTACCCAGAAATCAGGGTCAAGCCCCACTTCGATCACATTTTAAAGTGATGCGAAAAAAAGGGACGAGCATTTTTAAGGGCACCTTTTCTAGCCCTGGAATGGCTAGAAACTATTTTTATTCTAGTACTGTTGGGTACTCTATCCTCTTACAAAAAATCTGGAACCAGAGTCACCACAAAAATTACGTATTTTTACTGGACAAAAAGGGAAACTGAAAACACGTCATAAATCAATCCAATAGCAGATGAAATACCGTCGATATAAATAAACATTAATAATAGAATGCTATTAATATATATTATATACTCGTATGTAATTATTTGTAAATGTGGCTACGGGTTAACCAACACAGAGATTATTGCGCCATAATTTTGCATAACAAATTTGAAAACGAAAACAAAATAAGCAACTCAATGACGTTACTACAAATTATTTGTGTACCGCTGTAATATTAGTTCCTTACCTATGAAATTGGCGTTTTGTATGAAGAATTTCATTAAGACTGTGTTCTTCATACAAACATCATTGATTTTCTTGGGAACGGCAAACTCAAAGTTAGCTAAACTTTGTGTGTATTATCGGATAACATTAAGTTAAGTATAGACAGTGTTAATTTTTTAAAAGTAACCGCTTTATAAAAGTTTCAGCGAATCTAAGAAATGATTATGGGAAGCACATGAAAAGAGCTCTGTTCATTTTTTTTTAATTATGTGATTTAGCCCAGAAATTAAAAAATATTTCATGTGAAACCTTGAAATAATATTACATTTTCCAAATAAAAAACAAATTTGGATATAGCTTTGAAAATCGCAGGAATTGGTACATATGATTAACGAAGAAAAAAAGCTCCAATTTCATAGGTAAGGACCTAATAATATATTGGCAATAAAATTCTTCAATGTCTACTACATTGAAGTATTTGTATGAGCAAATATTGATCGGAGTGTTCACGAGCCTGGAGCTTCTAGAACTCAAAAAAATCGAGAAAGAATTTCTTGAAGAGTAAAGTTGTTCTATTACTAGAGTAGATTCCGAGCCCATTAATTACAAATTTAATACTGTCGCTCACTACATAAATACTGAGTAAACGTGTCTAAAAATACACAAGAACGAGCCGACTTGGATAGTGTTATTTACGCAATGAATGAAGGTGGAAATGTGTTGGATACATCTCAAGATAAGCGATGCATTGTCGCCCATTCATGGTGATCTTATCGTACTGTGTACAGTGATATAGCGGACCAATATTTGCAAGATGTGACAACCCATAATGTCTTAAATGAAAGGTGCTGTGTCCGACTTTCACGCGTAAATGGGTGAACCGATCATGAACAGTGGTACTGAACGTCGTCTACTGTAGGTAAGCGGGTTCCGTGATATGACATTACGCTACCTAGGGCCTCCAAATAAGAAAAAAAAGTAATTGCACAAATGGGAGTGTAACCAATGAAATGCATAGTGTCATTAAGGCCAACCCTATGGGGAAGATCGAAGGAAAATTTGAAATCGAGAATGTACATATGAATAAACAGTGAAAGCAGGATGGAAACCTACGATAGCGGCGGGCAAATTATTGTTGGCCACAACAATAATTACAAACAACAGTAATAGCGAAGGTAGCCATACCTTCGCTATTTATGTACTACCATAGCCAGTATAATGAGTGTCCTATTGTTGTTCAAACAGACAAGTCATAAGCAGCATTTTTTTCATACCCGAACACACGTTCGTGTATTGGACGTTGGCTGGAATCGAAATGACCGAAACACGTAAATAGGTAAAATAAATTGAAAATTTAGAAAATCCCCGAGGAACTTGTATGATATTTTCATTAAAATACAACGCGACAACAATCTTCATTTCAACAGAATGACATGTTAAAAGGGCGAAAGTAAAAATATGATCACTGCAAGCATTTCACAAACAGATTCCATTCAAGTGTTGTTGTTGTAGGAAGGCACGCTAAAATATTTGTATTCAGTGCTCTCTTCACTTCCAGTAGAGCTCTACATACTGTACGTACGTACTTTACGTGTATATTGCGTAGATTAGAATAGGCACCGGTAGTACATAAATAGCGGAGGTGGCCACAACAAATATTTGCCCGCCGCTATCGTAGTTTTCCATCCTGCATTCACTGTTTATTTAAATGTACATTCTCGATTTCAAAGCTGGTTTACACACTGGATTGGATACAATGCCGTTCGCTAGTTTTGAAAACATGAGGAGATTTCGTGGCGGTATTCAGTACATTCCTCTCCCCCATATACGTGGAATCCGATCATTACTTGATACTCATAAGTGCCTTACTTATGATTTTTTTCTCGCTGTCTGAGCTGTACGTCCGGCAAGTACGTCTGGGGTACTGGTGTACTAAAGCACAGGCTACCGCCTATTTTAGGCATCAGTCTTCACACGTACTCATCAGACTTAAGTAACACTTCTGTTATGCTGTACATTTCGCTATAGCGTGAGTTTGTGAAGAGCAAATAAAGATACATTTATTATTTTTTTTTAATTTCTTTTTCTCAGCATGAGCTGGTATTATCATACCATTTACGGGCATTAACCATGTAAATGGTATATTCCTATTTATTTTAAAATCCTAAGTCAGTTTGTCCGTTTTCGTCAGTTTGGAGGAATTTTCTGACAATTATTTAAAATGGCGGCTTTTTGCATAGGTGTGTACGTAGATGGTTTCAGGTCGAGAAGTTTAAGGCTGCGGTGTAAATGTCTCGGGATGAAACCGGTCGTCAAAAAAAAAAAAAAAAAAAAAAGGGATGATTCCGGTAGTCGAAAGAACGACTGGGGCGACGTATACTCTATCCTGCCTCCAGATCCTGGTGACCTCAACCTGCAGGTCAGTGTATTTATGATTTTTTCCAGTTATTGTTTTTTTTAGGTTGTGGTTGTTGAGTACTGCAATTATTATTATTATTATTATTATTATAAGCAACAGCTTTCTTGAACGCAATTTTTGCATAATTTTGGAATGCAGATGTCATCTCTATGTGAGGGAAAGCGTATGGAGACGGCGCCGCCCAAGACAACAATACGTCAAAAACTCAGTTAAGTTACGACTTAGCGCGGTATAAAACTATACATATATTAATTGCATCATACATACCTTACCTTCATACACTTAAGCAGACAGCGCTCCTATATTTTTGTAAATGTTCATCACTTAAGTAGCCCTTACTACCATTACATACTAAATAATAATAATAATACATACATTACAACTACATATCATTGGTCCCAGTAATACTCGTATGGCAACATTTTCCCTTGCGCGAGTGGAAATCTTTTTATTAATAAATAAATAAATAAAAGGTAATTTAACAAGTAATTAATTGATAATAAATTAGGTCAAACTGTGATGAAAAGGTATGCTGATTTTCAGCCCCCCACCTCCCAAGTAGAGTAGATGCTGCCACCAAGGAATTAATTACTATTACTCTATGAATAAATTTAAACATTAACTAAAAGTAAACAAAAACAAAAATCTATATCTAAAATCAACTCAAAAACAAGTGCAAGTGATAAACCATAAAAAGCTAGACACGGGAAGGTATCATATAGGTAGGTGTTTGGTAAAATTTCAATACTTATGTGTGAATGTGCGAGTGAATTTAATTATTGCCAGTTTTACATCTATTCTGGTTAGCAACGTTGGGCATGGTCTACTACAAGGACTACGAGTCCATTATTAATTGAAAATCATCATAAAACAGACAGACATTAATTACCAAAGGCTATTATAAAATTTCTGACTATGTGAATGATAAGCAAGCATGGACATAGTTCGGCGATATTCAGTCTAATTATACAATATAATATAATTGTAACTCAAACTTATTTTAAAAGTGCAACCCTTGAGTTTCTTGCTCATTCTTCTCTGGTGCATCAGCTTTGTGAATGAGCAATAATGTCAAAAACTTTAATAATAAGATAAAAAATGTGACGTTTACAAGTGATAAATTTTATCGTACAAAATAAATATTTTTTTTTGATTTTGATTTTG
Source organism: Oegoconia quadripuncta (assembly GCA_949316235.1). Taxonomy (NCBI): domain Eukaryota; kingdom Metazoa; phylum Arthropoda; class Insecta; order Lepidoptera; family Autostichidae; genus Oegoconia; species Oegoconia quadripuncta. The sequence goes on from OX438742.1 coordinate 43,519,444, forward strand.
AGTACACGTAGGCGCTGAGTGGAGTACCACAGTTGAATCTTGCTTTCAGTTGTAATAAGAGAAGCGTGAATGTAAAAATGTCAGAGAAAATTTATTGGGTTCTTACCTATGGAAATTGGCGTTTTGTATGAAGAATTTCATTAAGACTGTTTTCTCCATACAAACATTTTTGTTTTTTTTTTTGGGAACGGCAAATCCAAATTTAGTTAAACTTTGTGTGTATTATCGGATAACATTAAGTTAAGTATAGGTTGTGTTAATTTTTGAAAGTAACCGCTTTATAAAAGTTTCAGCGAATCTAAGAAATGAAGCACATGAAAAGAGCTCTGTTCAATTTTTTTTATTATGTGTTTTAGCCCAGAAATAAAAAAATATTTCATGTGAAACCTTGAAATAGTATTCCATTATCCAAATAAAAAACAAATTTGGATATAGCTTTGAAAATCGCAGGAATTAGTACATATGATTAACTAAGAAAAAAACTCCCAATTTCATAGGTAAAGACCCAATATATAATTTTATTAAAAAAATAGCTCATGTTAGTCGTTCAAATATTTTTTTAATAGTATTACAATTAGAGTTATTGTAGCGACGCAGAACTACGCAGACAATTTATGCTTTACATAGTAAAATATATTTAAATACGCGATATATAGGTATGTATATGTAAGCAGCATTAATGTTAGTAACAACCAGGCTACCAATGGAAACATAAGATTATATTATAACGATCGATTGGTGACGTCGATAGTGACCCTGTCAGCGAAACCTACGGTTGCAGGTTCGAATCCCGCGAGGGGTAAATATTTGTATGATGAGTCATGGGTGTTTCTATAAATATTTATGTTATCCGTTATCCATAGTACAAGCTTTGCTTAGTTTGGTTATTATTATTTATAAGAATATTTCATTGAACTATGTTATCTACAATTTCGATATGTTAACATGCAAGTACTTACGTCAGTGATGTTCATTATAGGTATTTGAGTGTCGCGCGAAGTTGAGGCGATGGCGTCATTAGCGATCGCCGCTTGAGCGTCGCTATTAACACCAGCACCCTCAGTGGCAATGCCCTGCTGCGCGGAGTTATTGCCTCGATCTCTCGAAGCAGTGCGCAGCTTCCACGGCAGCAGAGTAGCACCGCCGCTCCGTCGACGCTCGGACGCGTTGCTAGCGGACTTCTTCAACTATGGATGGGATGCGTGGATTAAAAGGTGAATTATCTCTATATCCCCATATAAAATTAGGCAAAAGTTATTCATCATTTTTATCTGTCCACTGCTGGTAAGCCATCATCAGCCATACGTCCACTGCTGTATAGTATCCTGTGTATACCTGTAGTAAGTCTTAGGGAAGACTTGACTCATCGAGTCTTGTTCTAGACTTTGGCACTCGAGCGGAGTCGAGCGCAAGTTTTCTGATCACCGACTCTAGCTGTTAAAAGAACAACACAAGTCTTCTATAAAAACCTCGAGGTTAAAAGTACGACTTGAAAAATTTGATGCTCAACAAGGGCTACTCGAGGCAGTTTTAGGAATTACATCAGCAGGGTTAGAAAGTTATCATGTATTTTTCATCAGGTTCACTGCCGAATCACGAGGAATTTTTTTGTGTAAATTAGTCATATTGCATTGCCAACAAAAACTAAACGAATACAGAAAATAAAACACCGAAAAAACGGCAAAAAAGGAAAACGAAAATCCAAGCTCAGTGTGCAAGCAAGCATTCAAGCTCTGAGCAGGTAGATAAAGACGTTGAGAGAGGTACGCGCCACCCCGATGATTACATGAGGCCAGAGCCAATCTGGGTGAGAGATCGTTGACGAATTTCCGCAAGTCCGTTGACAACGGGCCCTTACTCTTTGCAGCAAGACCCACAAAGTCACGGTTACTGAGTATTTGCGGCGCTTGAGCACCTTGGCTTCCTCAGCCGTGGCCCTGAATATAACCTACATATTGGGTCTTTACCTATGAAATTGGAGTTTTTTTTCTTCGTTAATCATATTAGATACCAATTCCTGCGATTTTCAAAACTATATGGATATTAATGGAATATTATTTCAAGGTTTCACATGAAATATTTTTTTTAATTTCTGGGCTAAATCACATAATAAAAAAAAAAATAACAGTGCTCTCTTTATGTGCTTCCCATAATCATTTCTTAGATTCGCTGAAACCTTTTATAAAGCGGTTACTTTTAAAAATTAGCGCTGGCTATACTTAACTTAATGTTATCCGATAATACACACAAAGTTTAGGCAAATTTGGATTTGGTGTTCCCAAAAAAAATCAAAAATGTTTGTATGGAGAAAACAGTCCTAATGAAATTCTTCATACAAAACGCCAATTTCATAGGTAAGGACCTAATATATTAAATAATTTGAACCCCTTGCCTCGCAAACATCCTTATGGGAGTTCGTAAGTAAGCGACACGCACCGGTGCGTGAACGGCAGTGAACCAAGAAAAATATTGATCATCGACATTTGTTCCTCTAACTAACATATATAACAGTAACTCAAACTACTACTCACTACAACGGACTTAACAAAGACTCTAGCTAAAACATGAAGCAGGTATACTCTAACGAATCCAATACGAACACTTCTTAATTTTAGAGCCACTTAAAACCATGCTCCATATTAAAAACAATGAAGTGCTATATTTTTTTTTAAATCAAAATCAACAATTTATCCTAAATGCGTGCGAACGAACTGGTCGTGTACGTACATGAATGATTCTGCCAAATAGTTGTAGGTATACTCTAACGAATCCAATACGAACACTTCTTAATTTTAGAGCCACTTAAAACCATGCTCCATATTAAAAGCAAGGAAGTGCTATATTTTTTTTTAAATCAAAATCAACAATTTATCCTAAATGCATGCGAACGAACTGGTCGTGTACGTACATGAATGATTCTGCCAAATAGTTGTAGGTATACTCTAACGAATCCAATACGAACACTTCTTAATTTTAGAGCCACTTAAAACCATGCTCCATATTAAAAACAATGAAGTGCTATATTTTTTTTAAAATCAAAATCAACAATTTATCCTAAATGCGTGCGAACGAACTGGTCGTGTACGTACATGAATGATTCTGCCAAATAGTTGTAGGTATACTCTAACGAATCCAATACGAACACTTCTTAATTTTAGAGCCACTTAAAACCATGCTCCATATTAAAAGCAATGAAGTACTATATTTTTTTTTTAAATCAAAATCAACAATTTATCCTAAATGCATGCGAACGAACTGGTCGTGTACGTACATGAATGATTTTGCCAAATAGTTGTAGGTATACTCTAACGAATCCAATACGAACACTTCTTAACTTTAGAGCCACTTAAAACCATGCTCCATATTAAAAGCAATGAAGTACTATATTTTTTTAAATCAAAATCAACAATTTATCCTAAATGCGTGCGAACGAACTGGTCGTGTACGTACATGAATGATTATGCCAAATAGTTGTGATATTTTATAATACGATTTCTTAATAAATTCCTGTTTGAAGAAAATATTAATTTATTAAATTGAAGATTTTGTATGTCAACGTGTACATAGATAGCCATGGTTGCAAAAGTCTCTAGTTTTCCAAGAGTATTGGAAAGGTATTCATGGGGAACGGTCTCATGGCATCGCCAGTCACCTTCTCTGGTGCTGTCCACAAGTCGACCTATCGACGCAGCACACACTAATTCGCGACGGTCGTTCGGCTCGTAAGAGCACTCGCTAAGTAATTATATACATACTCATCAAGAGCAGTTCACACGAGAAATTAGCAATGGACAAATCGTATTAGAAACACGAATCGTCTGCATAAGCCAGCATTATTACAAAACGGTTTTGCATGTAATATTTGAAGGTATACATCCAAACCATTTACCAATTTTCTTTTGAAATAATGTTTTTGATGGTCAATTTATATACAAATTATCAAATGAAAGAGATAAATGTAACTAAAGAGCGAAAATGTCATCCAGACCCCACGTTCGTGGCATGGGACCTAACACATGGGCTGCATTGCCTTGCTGAGCAGCTCGATTAAGACGTTGAGAGAGGTACGCGCCACCCCGATAATTACATGAGGCCAGAGCCAATCTGAATGAGAGATCGTTGACGATTTTCCGCACGTCCGATGACAACGGGCCCATACTCTTTGCAGCAAGGCCTACAAAGCCACGGTTACTTGCGGCGCATGAGCAGCTTGGCTTCCTCAGCCGAGGCCCTGAATATGACCTACATATATCGACGACCTGTTTGGTGTAGTGGTTAGCAACTCTGACCACTATACCAAAAGGTTGCGGGTTCAAATCCCGATAGGGGCATATGTTTGTGTGATGAATACGGACATGTGTACCCGAGTTATGGATGTTTTCATCTATAATAAGTATTTATTTACAAAAAAAAATGTATTTATGTAGTATATCAACCATCTGGTATCCACAACACAAGCCTACAGTTGCTTACTGTGGAACTAGATGGCGCTGTGTGTATGTCTAAGGATATTTATTATATTTATATTCATTATTATATTAAATAATTTGAACCTATTTTAATAGTCAATCACTTAGTATTGTATATAAGAAATAAATCTAGTATTTCTAATTCGAATAATAATTTCATATTTCGCCAATATTGTTAAATTATAATAGAATTAGTGAGGAATAAATAACAGTCATTCCTTGGGATTAACGATTATTTCAGAATTTACAAGTTTGATGACGTTTTGGATATACGTGTAAATTGGCAACATGAGCACACACACGCAAGGTATATAAGATCCAAGTATCCCGAGGACATACTAGGGCCCGTATTAATAAATCATTCTCAAGATTGAGAACAGTCTTGTGACCGGTATCAAGTAAACGTGTGGATTAATAAACCGAACTTGAGACCTAAAAAGCACGTGCATACTCCCAGAAGTGCTCACTTGAGAGGGGCGCGTATTTATAAACGAAACTCAAGACTATCATTCATTCGCCGCTGAGGCGAATACTTGAGAAGTGATCTCAGCTGAGTAGACCTCAGGATTGGTTTATAAATTAGCACGGAGCTTGAGATAGCGTCAACTGCTTAAGACGCATCTCGGTTGATATAGTCTCAAGACTTGTATTGAGATTTGTTTATTAATACTAGGTGTGGTGCATGCACAACTTTGTCCCGAGTTGGTCTAGAAAGCACAAAATCTTTTTTCCGAGTGGATCTAGAGAGCACAAAAACTTTGTTCTGAGTGGGTCTGGAACGCACAAAAACTTAGTTCATGGATTAAGCATTACCTACTTTGTTCCGAATGGGTCTAGAAAGCACAGCTACGATGCTACTGGATAACCAAGGGTATCAAAACGGGCTGTGCAACTGAAATGAAGATCAAGAACAAGCTAGTACAAAATAAACTGAATAACATAACAGAAGTATGGTTAAGTGATAGAGATCTGTGGCTAAAAATACGTGCAAAGGTTCATGGAATGTGATAAAAAGGTCGGGAAATAGACAATTGCAGGTCGAGTATGAGATTGAAGGCCGAGCCGTAGGCGAGGACTTCACTAATACGAACCGGCAATTGCCATTTCCGCCGAGGCATATATAGTGCTTTTCTCAAAAGAATGCAGGGAAATAATAAATATTTAAATAACAAATCAAGACGAATTTTCAGCTTTGCCGCCGATTTTCTATTTATCATCTGTGCCGAAAGGCAAACGCATTTACGCATACAGCCACGTGAACGCAATTTGTACTAAGCAAAGAGATTTTGGTATGCCAAAAATGATAAAAGAGATCCAATAACCCCAGCACGCCGTTTCATATAGCAATGCTGGAGCGCTGTAATGTTTCAACTTCAAAAAACGCTCCTGCAATGGATTTATTTTTCGCTGTCCGTAAATTAGATACTTCGCGTGTTCTTTTTTCGAAAGTAATGACAATATTTCCATGCATGTTTGAGAAATAACTATTTAAAATCTAATACATTCACAAAATGTATAGAAGAACTCATTGCAAATTACGTTATGTGCAAAGATGCGCAGTACACTAATTATCAAAAATACATTGCTAACATGGTTTGTTCAGCACTTGGACCCTACCCCCCGGAGTGCGACGCTGCGCCTTCGGGTCATTCGTTCGTGCATCTCAGCTATTGCTATCGCCCTGGCCTCTTGCATGGCCTGAGCGTGAGCGAGGAGGTAGCCCACGTGGGCGGGAACGGGAAACATTTTACTGGTGAAGATAGAAGAAGATACAACATCAAGTCCCTGGGCCACGACGGCCTAAGTGTTGTGCACGTACTACATTGCGAGTCGCTGTATGATAGCATGGCATACTTCACTGAACAGACAACATATAGACAAGGACAATTTACATGTGGCTGCTCAGTTCCTCGTTCCAGGTCTGAATAAATTGATCAGAATATGTGAGCGATATGCCTCTGTCCTTGGCTCCACATACAATGTTAAGAAAACTAAAGTCATGATTTTCAGGGGGGGTCCAGACAAGACCAATAATTCTTCATGGCTCTCCACTTAACATTGCGTCGAAATTCAATTAATTGCCTGGGCACATTTTCAAATAAACAAACATAAAGACTTGGAAGTTGAACTATGTAAAAAGCCGACTAAAAATCGCAATGCCTATATGATTTAGACAGCTCTGCACACAGCTCAGTACGTCTCACTTTGTATTATGCATTTTCAGGATCCTCATGATGAGCGCTTTCCTATGATACTCATCTTAGATTAATGATTGGTCTCCGCGCCGCTACGACTAGATACCGCACTATGAAGAAAAAACAGGTTCCTGAATGCGGCAACTCAATATTGTAGTGTGTAGATTTATACAGTACTTACTGATGGTATGTGATGCCAGTATCTTTCTTGTTTTTTGTAGTATTGTTATTACATAGTTTGACTACGCAAACCGGCATTTTGCTTCAGTCTTAAACCAAAATTTGAAATTTGAACTTGTGGCGTGACTGGCGTGAATGGCGCGGGTACGCCGAATACGGCGTAGTATTTGTTGCCGCATTTTTCGAGTACGCCGACGGTATCTAGTCGTATAGCGGCGCGGAGACCAATCATTAATCTAAGATACTCATATTGTAATCCTAGAACATTTTTCTTTTCTTTTTGACAAACTAACTTCACTAATCTATCTTATGGCACTTGGGTTGTCACATCGAATTAGCAACTAGCTGTAACCCGCAACTTCGTCCTCATAGATTTCGTTCTACAACCGAATGCGTCACTCAATGACTCAAAATCAATCCCACTTTTCCGGACAACCTGGTCTGTCCAACCGTTCAGGCGATAAAGGTAACAAACATACATATACACACACACAAGCTTTTACATTTATAACATTAGTTGGGATATCATCACCTCCGTCATCACCATCTCCATCACCGTCATCATCATCATTAGCAAAAATCTTTTACAACCAAATGCGTCACTCTTTCTATGGCTCCATAGCAATCCCACTAATAATACCTCTCCAGGAACCAATCACTTTTCCGGGATAAAAATTAGCACATATGTTAATCCAGGTCCCAATCTTCCTACCAACCATATTATAACCAAATCTTTCCAGGCGTATAACACATAGCACACACAAACTATACATGACAAGCAATTCATTTAGGTAATATTCTGAGGCATCTATGCGCCCGCATGTCGTATATAATATCAATTTTAAATAGTAGATAAGCTTACCCGGCTTTCGACTTAGGCCTAATTGTTTTTTTTGATTTATTTATAGGTAGGTATTTGTAAAGGTAGTCGGGTTTTTATCACTTAATTTCTTTCGTAGAGAAATATCATTTGATTCTCATCATACGACACGCGGTGATAGAATTATCTGTTGCCAAGTGTACCAAATTGGCTGCGACCGTCCGCCATATTGTATTTACTTACAGAAATTGAAAACGGCAAATCTACACCTATTTCTGTTTACTGTTTTTTTTTTTTTTTTTTTTATGCACAACGGGTTGGTACTTGACCTCAATCACACCTGATGTTAAGTGAAGATGAGGTCGAAGGTGGAAGCGTTCTGACCCGGAAACCCCAACACATTTAGGGGACTGGCTATCCTATCTCTGACAACCGGAACACAACAATGCTATTAACATTGCTGTTTGGCGGCAGATTTAGATAAGATGGTGGTAGCTAGCCAGGCGGACATTTAAAATGCCCTACCACCAACCAAACCGAGTACTTAAAACATGTACCCCGCTGGGGATCGAACCCGCGACCTCCGAATCGTAAACCCAATGTTGTTGACATTGAGCCACGGAGGCGGTTTAATGACAGTAATACTCGTATATAAAACACATATCGGTTTTAAAAACAAAAATATCGTGTAATCAACAAAATTTGAACGAAAATAAACTTGGAAACACAACATTAATAACAATCTTTATGACATACCCATTCTATTATGTAAGTAGTAGCAGCACCCAGTATTGTATAACACTAGGCACTGCCTGCGACTTTCATCAACACCGGTGCAGCAAAAAAAATTACCTATATGTACCAATCAAATTTCATCCAAAACCATCCAGCCGCTTTGGCGTGAAGAGGTAACAAAGACGCACAACATTTCACATTTATAATACCTACCTATTAGTTGGGGTAACTTAACAGATATCGACGTACGTCTACCCGATGTATCCGCTAACGCCATCCAAAATCGATTGACAGTTACGTAGTCCGGTCCGTTAGTGGTAGTTTTTGTTGAGGCCGAGTTACAAGCAGGGAATATTTTTATTTAAGATGGTGCTAGCAACTTTCCAAATACCTATTCTACAGTTAAAACTATAGGGTTGGCTACACTGCATATACCTTATGACACTCACTCGGTACCAGTACGTTTTTAAGTGTAGATGGTAACGTACTTGCAGACTCGTTGAATACCTCACCCACCTTTAGTAGTCTTGTAAAAATGGACAAAGCCCCACTGTTATCCGTCACCGGTTATTGGACTGGACTACATACCTTAGACGAATTATTGGAGCTGGTGCCACCGGACTCCTGACCGGCAGTCTTTCCGCACAGCTCTGCGCGAGCATACTCGGCATGTATCTCGGATCTTAAGAAACGTGGGTAGGAATCAAACTTCATGACGTTGTAAATCTGAGTTTGAGCCTGTGGATCAAAAAGCAAAATTATAGCACAACAAGCGACAGGAAGCAGGGCAGTCGTGTTCGTCGATTAGCAACGCAGTAAGTTAAGCAACGGTTGGCAAAGTCGGGCTTTTCCATTCGATTGTTTCTGCGTCGTCGGTTACGTTTGTTTTCAGTTGCGGACAGTCGTTAAAGCTAAGTCGGTGGCGTGTAGAGCCAGTTTAAAAACAACGAGGTAGTAGTACAGTCAGAAATGGCTACACTTTTATAGGCCTGCATCTTACAAATTAAATTTTCCCTGAAAATTATGTACACTTTTCGATAATTTTTCATTTAGTTACTTTAATGAGAAAACTTCATTTATTCTGCAGGACTGTAAGGTTTAGCTGGTTCTGACTATACTTTTTATTTGTTTCTATGACGGATTAGGTGTAGGCCTCAATCTACGCGGGCCGTAGTGGCCAGTCAGTCTTCAACCACATGGGCCACCACTGACTTGGCTTAACAACTGTCTCCAATTGAAAACAAAAGGGACCGACATGTCATGAAGAAACACTCGAAAACGTTGCTGAACTATGTGAATGCAAAGCGAGTGCTTAATATTGTAAAATCAAATTAAATAGGGCCCACGTTCGTAATAGGATAGTGTTTGAGGGAATCCAAGTAGTACGCGATTTCAAGAATTCTGTCCATACCAAACTGTCCATAAACAATTTAATGCAAAACAATTTTAAAATTTTATTACAATTTCCCAATGCTATTTCGATAATAAATCATGTATGGTAATGATGATATTACGATAATAATTATAGTACAATAATAATTATAGTACAATAATATATAGTAAATGTATAAGTAATAGGAATGTCACATTTCCATTTAATTTGCACTAATTTCATTTCATTTCATTTAATGGATCTTGTTATCTGACAATAAATGAATTATTTTTAATTAACAGGTTCAAAACGACAATATTGTGGTTTAGGCACTCGTTACAATTCTTACACGAGAATGCGAATATCGCCGCGTCGTGTGAAATGAAAATTGTCACTTTATTTTTTAATTTTATTTGGTTTCCTTCAAAAACTCATAGGCCCGTGGGGAAACGATAAGTGTGGGAAAAAGGGGATCTTCCGATGACAATTACCCGGAGACCGCGGTCTTGCCAAAATGCATTTTTTATTTTTTTTATTTTATGCATTTGAAATTGCAATTTTGTGGACTGTATTGACATAAAAAGGTGGTTTTTGCTGGTGAAAGCAGTATTTGCAATCTACTATAGCCACGAGAAAACAAAGACACATAAACATCAATGCAAAAGAAAAAGTAAAAACACAAAAAAGCGTAATGTACATCAAATTATTACAATAAATACGAAATTCACATGTGTGTTTGTTACCTCTTCACGCCTGAGTGGCTGGACGGCTTTGGATGAAAGGTTCGTGGACAGAACCCGGATTAACATATATGCTAAATTTATAATAAATGTCTTACGCAAACTAGCGAACAACTGTTAGTGTCTAATATGCGGCACAGCAGTGTCCTTAACTTCGTTACGCGTGCGATAAAAATAGGGTCTGATTGGTCGACTTAAAAAGAAGCGTTCACAAGTGGTGAGACTTCACGTGGTACCTAAATCGTCATGCAAACAGACGCGCCTAAGAGATGTACGAAGAGTGAGATGGTATTCGGAGTCCCCTTGAACGCATTGGTTAGCACAATCCTTAAACCAAACCTTTGTCGATACTTACTAGCTCAAACAGATCTACGGGTGCTGGGATCTCAGATATTCTTATAGCTACTGCCCTCTTTGCGGCTGCGTCAAGGTTCACCAGCTCAGGGGCGTTGTCATTAATATATGTCGTCCATATTTCATTAGCCAAAATGGTTCTTTGCTGTGGATTGGACGTATGTATGTAGTTCTCACAGCACTGCCAAAATCTGGTGACAAACAGTGTTGTTTATTGAAGAGCACGTAGTCATTTTAATGTCCACTCGCAATGTCTGGTCTGCACTGGACGTCTTCTGTCTGATATGATGACGAAAGTAGATTTTTCTGAACTAATGTATTGCTGTGTCTGGAATCGGTTCCTTCCGGTTTAGTCGGTTATAGAATTGAATGAAACCTTCTCAATTTGGATGGAATTCCTCACACGAAAATACCGCTTCGTGATTTCAATAAGTACTTGAAACCTTATTTGTTCCTGTAGCAATTTATGAACAATAATTATGTTACAACACTGTGAATGTGTCCGCACACTGAATCCACTCTAATATTTATTTAAATGTATTCAAATTATTTCGATTAAAAGCAGTTTATATTACATGTTAAAGTTATTTCATGTGCAAGCTAGTGAGTGTGAGTGCACAACGGCTCAATAATTCTATCCAAAAACATTACCCTCCTTCTTTGGGGAGTCGGGTATGAATACGTAAAAAAGATATAAAAAACCGACTACGGCTGTAAGTACCGACCTATAAATAAATAAACCGGATTTAGGCCGGAATCGGAGGTCTCTGTGCGACTAAAAACATTCATCATATCAGCCGAAAGACGTCCACTGCTGGGCAAAGGCTTTCCTCAAAAATCTCCACAACTATCGTTCCTGCGCTGTCAGCACCCAGGGTCTTCCCGCGATCTTTACCAAATCGTCGGTCCACCTCGTGGGGGGCTCGAAGGGGACGCTGCGTCTTCCAGTGCGTGGTCGCCACTTGCGAACCTTTCCACCTCAACGGCCGTCGCTCCTACGAGCGATGTGCCCCACCCACTGCCACTTAAGTTTTGCAATTATTCGGGCTATATCGGTCACCTTGGTTCTCCGGCGGATCTCCTCATTTCTAATTCGATCCCGCAGGGAAACTCCGAGCATAACTCTCTCCACTGCCCGTTGGATGATCTTGAGCCGATGAGGCCCATAGTGAGCGACCACGTTTCAGTTTCATACCTACGTCATCACTAGCAACACACACTGATCAAAGACTTACGTCTTGAGACACTGCGGTGTTTGGGACGAGAAGATGTTACGTAGCTTCCCAAACGCTACCCAGCCGAGTTGGATTCGACGATTGATATTCTTTTCGAAGTTGGATTGACCTAACTGGACTGTTTGTCCCAGGTTTACGTACTCGTCGACAACTTCGAGGGTAGTGTCTCTTATCTTCAGATCAGTGGGTGCAATATGGGCATTCAAACTCTTTTAATTAATAAGTTAATGAATTAATTCGTTTCCGGTCCCTCTGGAATTTTACGAAGGAGCCCTATGTTTTACAGTGAATGTCCAGTGGCGGATGTGATGATGATGACGACGAAATCTCTTTGGTTTCAGCCAACAACCAAAATACAATCAACGTTATCTGTCAAATATTAAAAAAAAAACTAGAAAATAAAATTAACTATAAAATGAAAAATCTGTAACAGTGTTCCAGAAGTGGCGGGTAGAATTTATAAATTTTCACATGGTAATCGATATTTTTTTTTATGCACAACGGCTCGGTACTTGACCTCAATCACACCTGATGTTAAGTGAAGATGAGGTCGAAGGTGGAAGCGTACTGACCCGGAAACCCCAACACGTTTGGGGGACTGGCTATCTTATCTCTGACAACCGGAACACAACAATGCAATTAACATTGCTGCTTGGCGGCAGATTTAGATAAGATGGTGGTAGCTAGCCAGGCGGACATTTAAATTGCCCTACCACCAACCGATATTCTAGATTCCTAGTACTTACCGTATATTTTCAGTTGCGAATTCTTGACTAAGGAATCTAGTGAATGCTACTACGCCTTGGGCGTCGGCCAGGAGATGATTCAATCCCAAAGACCAAGAAGAGACTGCGCCTTGGTTAGAATTACTGGTACCGGCCGAACCAGCGGATGTCGAATCGTTCTCACTCATTTTCTGTTAGATAAAAATACACATCGTCATGACACGCCATACGTCATCACTCGATCATAACGCCTATTCAATAGGACGTTACTGTGGATTAATACGTTTTTTTTATATGGCTAACTTACAGTACGTTATAATATCGATTTATCGGTATCAAATTATCGATATCATTAGACAATGACAGATCGTGCCACAGACTGTTACAGAAATAAGATAAATATTAGGCTTTTTGGCGGGATCTCGGCGAGTGAAGTTGCAATTTTCTTTATAATTCTTATATAATCTGACTTTTGAAGCATAATAATGGCAGAATATTGTGCGCAAAAGTTAGTGATAGTGTACAAGTGAAGGGAAGTGTAAATTAAAGTGCGTAACGAAGCTTTCGGGTTCCCACAAGAAGCCGCCAAAATCTTTTGTAAACCATTCTGCCTCTTCACTGAAGAATGACTTGACTGTGACTAGACTCTGTATACGCCAAGTATACGACGTATTACTTGTTTTGACTGAGACTGACTTATAAACTGAAGAAATGAGAGAAATAAGACTTAGATTCCTTTGCCTTCTCCGAGAGGAGAGACTAAAACGAAAAAAAAAGATAAATATGAAAAATCTTTATTATTTCATAAATATTTATAAGTATTACATGACAACTGTAAAAGCAGCGGAAAAAAAACATTATATTGGGGCTTTACCTATGAAATTGGAGTTTTTTTTCTTCGTTAATCATATGTACCAATTCCTGCGATTTTCAAAGAGGGTCATGCATGACCTACCGAGTTCAATATTAGGAATCTATAGGTAGGTAGGCACTGTGTTATGTTGCTAACCAAGTAGTTATATTTATTCATATTGAGATTGGATAATCTAGCCAGTTAAAGCCTACGGGTGAGCATACACCCACCTTCGGCCGCAATATCACTTAACATGATATTTAGATGTGATTGAAATAAATCATTAACGATTATTAAACAAATCAAAAACACCTCAAAATAATGTATTTTCGTAAGTTAAGTATCTCTTAATCCGCAGCTTTATATGTTTTGCAGCTAAACTATTTTAAAGAATGAATACTCTGCTACATTTGACATATAAATCATTACTGTAACAGGCTGGAGCACAGCACCCTAGCAATATTGTCATTGTCTTTTAAAATCGATATTTTGTAAAAATCTCCCATCCCAGTCATCAGCAATTTGCTTTGCCAATTTAAAGAGTGGCGAACGAGGACAAGAATTCCAGGCACCTACCTATCAGGTACCAACTTATCAGCGACCTAGTCCAAATCTCATATCAATTAATAATAAATTGGCATTCAATAAGTAAATAATATATAAATTTAAATAAATCCTTGAAGTTTCCGGGAAATCTATACGCAGAATAACAATTATAATTATACCGACAAAAATTTCAATAAGGTTCCTGTTGATATACAAAATCTTCATTTCAATAAATTAAAAAGATATCTATAAAATATCAGACTATTTAGATGATAATCATCCCTGGACATAACCAGCTAGTTCGCATGCCAGGCAATTTCGCAATTAATAATATATTTTTGTAATATAAAGATCTGTTTTTAAAAGAGCAAACCCTCAAGTTTCTGGCGTGTTCTTGTCAATGGAAAGTTGTAAAATCGACTGTTTTAAGTGGCATCCGTAAGGTTTCTCTATCGATCTGAACTTAATTGTATAAAAAGTGTCTTGAACTAAGGATATACAAAATAAGAAAGCATTTTGCTATATGATTCTCACAAATTTTGTTCGAGATCGACTTAAATTCTAATGGAAAGGCTATTTTCGTAACGTGCAAACTTTTCTCTTTTCAAAGCCATCCAACGTTCACAATTCTTTTAGAATGTTCGCTTAAAACATTTACAAAGATTTTTAACACTACACGCACATCGTTATTAGTTTAGAATCTAATAGACGGCCAGGTTTCTGACTGCGATAATGGGATGCTACTTACTACTATACTTACTTTGTTGTATGCGCTACGATGGTCAGACCTATAGGAGCTACCAGTCCCGCTGCCCATTGTCCATCGCCGCAAGGGCGATGATTGTTCTCCCTGTAAAAAAAAAAACAGCGTCAAAAATGTGTACTGATTCACGTAAACTACAAGGACACCAATTTCGAACATCTGCGCCAATGAAGCACATTAATATTGCTTCACTGACATGTAAATTGACTTTTCTGACAATACAAATTTTTCCCAAGAGCTTTATTTACGTTTTCTTATTACAACAAAATGTCATCGTTATTAAAATAAATTAGAGGGAAGAAACCTAATTACCCACATACATTGTATAAGTGGATAATTTTATTGTTTTTGGATAATCTCACTACATAGTATAAGCACATAATTAATATAGTATGGTTGTATACCCTACAGATTTTGCGCCGGCGACTCAGCGGTTAAGACGCGGTCTCCCAATTTAGAAGGTTTCGATTCCCAGGCAGGCCATGTACCAGTGAGTTTTTATATTTAATTTAATTACATTTAGGAAAACACCGCGAGGAAACCGGCATGCCTGAGAAATAAAAATTCAAAGGCATGTAAAGTCCCCAGCCCGCTTTGGCCCATACCCCCTCATACACGAAGAAAGGCCGAAATCTCTGCAGTGGCATGTTTACGGGCTGATGATGATGACAGATTTTTACACAGCAAAAGCCTGAAGAGCGAGTACGCACGTCGAATGGGGGTTTTTTTTATGCATAACGGGTTGGTACTTGACCTCAATCACACCTGATGTTAAGTGAAGATGAGGTCGAAGGTGGAAGCGTACTGACCCGGATACCCCAACACATTTGGGGGACATAACAATCTGTGAATTAAACTAAATTAGAGCGACTTTGATTTTCCCATTGAAATAGTAAGAGAGAAATGCAATTCTCTTTTCAGGGTTCCGTATCCAAATGCGACAAACGGTACATTTAACATGTCCGTCCATCTGTACGTTACAAAGACATTTTACTCGCAGACATTTAATGCTATGAAACTGAAATTTGGAATTGATTTGCATAAGTTGAGACGCCTGATAATATGTGAAATGGACCCCCACTTCATAGGCCAGAGAGGTCCCATAAAGATTTATTACCAAGATTTTATTTTATGTCATTGTTGGTTAATAATAATGCTTTAACGCATCGGTAAGTCGATGCACAAAGGTGAAACTTCTGTGGCAGTGAAATCGTTGCAGCCGGTGATGCAAGTGAATATTCGTGTCTTGAGATCATGTGAAAACAATTAAATTCGACATTGCACTCGTGAGCGGCTATACAGTTGCAGTCGTCGCAGGCAACCGCCACTAATACCACAAAATGGTAACATCGTTGTATCATCCAGTCCCTAATTCGTAGTCTTAGTTGACGACCGGTTGGTGTAGTGGATAGTGACCCTGTTAGCGAAACCCACGGTTAGGGGTTCGAATCCCGCGACGGTGTGTGCTGAATTTATTACCGAGTCGTGGATGTTTATATAAATATTTAAGTATGTTTATCCGTTATCTAGCCCATGTCTCTGGGGTTGTCTAGAAAATATCGCTTTTATTGATAACAATTTATCATCAAAAATTATTGTAAATTATTTTGCGCAATAAAGAGTATTTGTATTGTATTGTATTGTATAGAAGCTTTGCCTAATTTGGGACTAGATTATTGGTGTAAGTGACCGAAATATTAATTTATTTCGCTGCTGGAATACAATCGAATGATCGGTGATCTGATAGGTACATACGCTAGTATTTATTTCGTCGCTGAGGGCTCCCCAAAAATAACCAAATCCAACTAACGATCCAACATACAATGCCAATATCTAACTAACAATACCATTAAAAACATCAACAACCCTCGAAATATCAAAAAAATAATAATATTATAAACGCAAAAGTTTGCTCTTTAATATAATAAGTATGAAAAACCAAAACAACTAACAGCAAGTTTCATATTTACTGAGATGTTTGTGTGACGAATACGAACATTTATTCCAGAGTCAAATCCGTGACATAGCCACAACGGCCGCCAAACTGAAGTGGGACTGGGCGGGCCATGTTTGTCGCATGCCAGACGACATGTGGGCCAAAATCGCCACCACCTGGAGCCCGCCATTAGAAAGAAGACGTCGCGGCAGACCGAAAAGGAGATGGAGGGATGAGTTGGATAAGTTCCTAACCAACTGGTCGGAGGAGGCCTGCAATAGAGAGCCGTGGAGAGAGAGAAGGGAGGCCTTTGCCCAGCAGTGGGACAGTATGGGCTCCTAATAATAATAATCAATCAAACATTCTTTATTGCACAATAATAGAAACTACGCTTATATGAACAGAACAACTGCGCTCCGAATACTTAATGGGGTACCGATTGACGTGTTTCATTGCTCGTTGACGAAGTTCGCAGAAGCCACCTTAACTTATTTGTGTAAAATTTAATTGACATTTACACTATTATCAATTTTTGTTATAATTTCATTGACATTGTATTATTGTATGGACTTTCCTTGACGGTGTTGAATTGCGACTTTTTCCAAATGTAATAATATTAACAAATAAGTAATCATTTCCTTTCTATATTATATTACGTAATTTTTGTGGTAGGATTTATTTATTGTATTAATTAATGTTTAATTTAATGAATTGTATTAATTATGAGAGAATATTGTTGTCACAATCACAAAATTTTTATATAATATTGCATTATTGACTTGGGCATAGCCTGTAAAGATGATGTGTTGATATTTTACCTAAATTGAATAAATTGAAATTGAAATTGAAATTGAAGATTATACAGGATGATTTTTTCTTTCCGTAAGGAAGAAATAGGACATATTAGGGAAGGGAAATAGAAGTTATTGGCATAGGCAGTGAATTTTTTTTTTTGAAAACCATCATCGAATCAGGCGCCGCACCCACCGGAGATTGATACTGGCGGGACTCGTAGGGTTCCTATCATGGGAAATTTATTTGGAATCAATCAATCATTTTCATTTATCATTTTCAATTCATATTTTCTCCAGGTTTTTTTTATTTGATTAATTTAATAAAATAAATAAATAAATCAAAAAATCAATAATATTTCATTCAATGTAGGATACAAAAATATCACTTATTGAAAGTCAACATGTTATTTTTTTTAAACTACATCGCTTCACAAGGTGTTATGGTTAGGGAGAAGAAGCGACAAGAAACTCCGCAACAACATATCTTTTCAATTAGTTTCCATCTTTACAATAATATTACATTTTATATTACATATTACAAAACAATAGCAATTAACATAACGACAGCTAACACGAGACCAGACCTCCTTATCGCCTAAATAATCATCTATCCTGTAATAACCCTTCTTACACAGAGTTTCTTTAATGTGGCGTTTAAATTTCTACTCTTTTAAACTCAATACATGTTCTGGTATTTTATTGTAAAAGCGTATGCTGTGTACAAAGGATGTGCTAACCTTGCTAAGTCTAAATTGTGGAATTTCAATTTTATTTTTGTTTCTAGTATTTAAATTATGATTATCAGAATGTTTGCGAAATAGGCATATATTTTTGCGTACATACATTATACTGTCATATATATATTGTGATGCAACAGTTAAAATACTTATTTCTTTAAACAGATCTAATATAATCTAATATAAGAATATCCTCAGATATACACACAGCGCCATCTAGTTCCACAGTAAGCAACTATATAGGCTTGTGTTGTGGATACCAGATGGTTGATATATACTACATAAATACATTATTTTTTGTAAATAAATGAAAACATCCATATAACTCGGGTACACATGTCCGTATTCATCACACAAACATATGCCCCTAGCGGGATTCGAAGCCGCAACCTTTTGGTGTATCAGTCAGAGTTGCTAATGATTATGTGATTAGGCATTAATGATGTAATCATGTGGACTAGGCAAACAAAAGCACCCCTCAAATGACACAACGTCATTTCTTCAAAACCATACAATAATAATATTGTATGGTTTTGAAGGAAAAAAAAAAAGTTAAACTACATATGCCAATACCTTCTACGTCACTTACCTAATATGCCCTATTTTTTCCTTACGATAAAAAAACTCGTATATACACATAACTATGCCGCACTTAAGTATGTTTATTGTTTATCCTTCATATAGTACACATGACACACTACAAGCTCGGGGTGGGTAGATGCCGAAGGAACATGCCCAAGTGGGGTTACACGGACCACAACCGATGCTTGTGCGGTGACAGACCACAAACTATGGAGCATCTTCTATGGTGCCCTGCGTGTCCAGATACATGAACGGTACAGGACTTCTACAATACCACAGACAATGCTGTACATGTGGCCGCATTCTGGTCCTCAATAAATGTGTTTGCCATCGACTCGCCAAGAAAAAGAAGTACAAGCTTTGCCTAGTTTGGAACTAGATTGGTATAAATGTTTTTAACCGCCTCTGTGGCTCAATGTAAACAACATTGGGTTTACGATTCGGAGGTCGCGGGTTCGATCCCCAGCGGGGTACATGTTTAAGTACTCGGTTTGGTTGGTGGTAGGGTATTTTAAATGTCCGCCTGGCTAGCTACCACCATCTTATCTAAATCTGCCGCCAAGCAGCAATGTTAATAGTATTGTTGTATTCCGGTTGTCAGAGATAAGATAGCCAGTCCCCAAATGTGTTGGGGTTTCCGGGTCAGTACACTTCCACCTTCGACCTCATCTTCTCTTAACATCATGTGGGATTGAGTACATAAAAAGAAGTTTCTTCATCAGTAACGAAATATTGTATCGGTATTTCTGTATGTCGTCGACTGTACTCGATTCTCATCATATCATGACACTCAGTGTCGTGGGAAAGGCCCGTTACATTCAGTTTCAATCTCAATGATATAATGTAAGGTATATGTGCAATTGTGCATTTGTTTATTTCGAAGCCCCTGCCGGGTCACAGGAGGCCTCTGTCCAGCATTTACTTTAACATTTTTTGTTATCAGACGTTATGATAGACAATGGGTATCCCACTAACACTTATTATAAATGGGAAAGTTTGTATAACGACACATTTTGGGAAACGGATATTTTGACACTGAACATTCAAACGACCGAATTTGGAAACCGAACAAGGGCTCCAGTGTGTAAACATGTACACGTATTTACAAGTACATCACAAATATAAATACGTCTTAGCTCACTCACACCACACATCGGACACCGGATGCCCCTAATTAAGAGGGCTCGTCGAGGTGATACTTGGTACAAGAAATTAGAACCGTTCAATTGGTATGAAACTGTAATCGGACAAGCTTTAGTTAGAAATAAAATGGACACACAAGTGTAATTCATTTGGATTTTTGTCCACAGAGTGACGATGCTGATCCTATCGTAGCCTATACCTTCACGTGTCTTCACCAAACATAGAGTACAATGACTTTGCTGAATTTGGATCAAGACAGTGTGGCATTGTAGGTACATTCCAACATCAATTCAACCCTATTTGATATTGTGATAGCGTTTAGACTACGTTCCGGACACATTCCATTAAATAAGTTCGCTCACATGATGGGAAAAGTCCCATCTCCGAATTGTACCGAGTGGTGATGTGGTGGAGGATACCTATCATGTGCTGATGGAATGTGTCCGTAACGAGGATTATAGAATAGAAGTAGTTATAAATAATAATATACGAGTATTAGGTGGATGCAATAGGGCTCTAGCACACCCTGCGTCTCCAGCAGCCAAAAATATGTATAATTTATATAAAATTGCTGTGCGAAGGAGGAATTAGCCGTCTAGTACATAAGTAAGCTGTATCAACGGAGCGGCATAGTCGCTTTCGACTAAGCTCCTTAAAATAAGATTAAAAAAAAAAAAAAAAAAAAAAAACCCTAATGTCCTTACAAGTGCGTACACAAGTTTCTGGAAAGAATATTTCGATCACAGATTAGTAGGAGTAGAAAAAGCCATTAGGCACAAAACCATGCAATGTGAACCTCTCTATGACAACTGCTCATTAGAACGCAAAGATTTATTTGCGGCATTCAGACAACGCTCCGGACACATTCAATTAAACAAGTTCGCACACATGATGAGTAAAGCTACATCATCACACCGAGTGTGAAGTAGTTGAAGATGTGTACCACATTTTGTCAACAACACTAACACCATAACATCAACACAACAATGTTAACATCACAACATCAACACAATAGTATTAACACCACAAGAACATCAAACATCAACACCACAACAATATTTATACTATCAATATTGTAACATAGGTAATACCACAGTAATACTTGATACCACAACATTCAACAAAACGACTATGTTATGTCGCAACATCATTACAAGAAATCCACAACTAACAACTATTGTTTAACAATAGACAATACTCTAAATAATTATATCGAATTATATAAAATAACTTAATATTTATACAAAGACACCACAACATAGATAAGTCTACAACTAACAACAACTATTGTCTTTTAATAGACAAATATACTTAAATTTACTTAAAATTAACACGACAATAATGTCACACACACTACAACATCGACACCACAACAAAGTTAACATCAACACAACATCAAAACATCAACGTGAACAATATCAATATAACAACAAATTTGTTACAAAAACGTCACTCCATAACATCAATACCATAACAATGATAACATCGATACAACACCACAACAATATGACAATGTTAAGGCAACAACAAATTTAATATTACAATAACGTCACACTAAAACATCAATACCACAACAATGTCAACACCACAACAGCTTCACAACAATGTCAGTGTTAAAACGAAGTTAACACCACAATGCGCCATATACGCATTACATCAACACCACAACAAACTCACTTCTCACACAATATGAATACAACAATGCCAACGATGTAAACCACAGCAATATTACAACAATGTCAATATTTTAATAAATTTAGACCACAACATCAAATCCACAACAATGTTAACATGTATATAATTCTATACAAGTTTCCATTAACACCAATTCCAAAATGATGTACATATTTTTAATTTTTGGGAATTTTGGTAAACTCTCTCGGGAAGATATATGTATACCGGATGAGTTTTTTTTTACCACAAGGAAAAAAATAGGGCATATTAGGTGAGTGAAATAGAAGTTATTGGCATATGTAGTTTATTTATTTTTTAAACCATCTAAGACTAAAGCGTTTTGTCATTTGGAGGTCGCGTTTGTAGCCTATATATAACATCTTCACTTTAAACATACTTTCTCGGTACTATAAAAAAACATAGAAATTATTTCGGAAATTATCCATCTTCAGGTACTCTTGACTGTCGGACGGAAAGTGCCCGACCAGACGGTACGATTACAGTTCCACCGAAATTGCAAAGAATGTATAACAGTCCAAAAAGTCAAATTGGTGGCATAGCTCAGTCACGCACACTCACAAACTTCTATCATTTCGCCTCACTTGTATGCTATATTTAAATGAGTGTGTTCCTATGTGTCTTTATAAAAATGCATTATGATATGTTCCAAAAACTAGAGAAATTGCTAAGAAGTACAAATTAGAATAGTATTTATTTCGTTATCAATTAGATTTTCTGACTGAAGAGTCCATAATGTCGCCATACAGACTAATTGGAGATATAATAATATGATCAATTTTTAGCTAGCTCTTTTTGCCTGCGTCCCCAGCTCCTAACACGGAAAGCTTCGTTCTTGTGATGGTGTTTGTTCCCCTCCCCTTCCTTGGCTATAGCTATACCAGTATATCAATAATTGGACCGGCGACAGTCTAAAGTTAAATAAAACTCAATAGCAAATTGGACAGCTAACAAGGCTCCGCGCAAACATCAAACATTTGGCAATTATACGGTATGATAGTCTAGACCCGTAGTAGGGTGATGAGAGCCGTTAATGATTCAACGAACTATAGTAAATTACTAATTAGCACAGCTGTAATTGGACTCCCCAATCCAATATCGCACTGTAAAAGGGGTGAAAAATGTATCATGGAAATTACGCATCGAACAACAAAACACAATCCTGTTTTGTGCAAGAACCTTAAACAAGTGTTTAACACTTCGTTAAACACAATCAAAATCACAAATAAATTAGTGGGCAAATGTTTTTTTTCAAATCTCTTAAAAGTACAAAAAGTGTCCGCTAAAAGAATCTCACTCGACATAAGTAAGAAACACCAGTTTCACACAAACCCAGTGTTAGTTTACCATTGTTGGGCAGTCTCCTCTCACTAGGAGAGAGTATGAGCCATGGTCTGGACTGGGGAATTCCACTAACAGCCACTTGACATGAAGTGTTTTGCCACCGACTGCCTTCAATAGAAATTAAACAAATATTTAACGCGACCTCCGAAGCGGGAGAACATTTGTACGAAAATGCCTCCGCACCAGACGTTTCTTAACTTCATTAATGGAAAACGAATAGCGAATTCGTCTGCGCCACCAATTCTGTATGCGCAAGCGCAACTATTATAATTTTTTCTACGGGTATTGAATAAGTACAAGCACCGTCACTTCTGTCGATTACGATGACTAAAAACATTCCTTTGGCCCAACTGCATTGTTTATACGATAAATCAAGGAAAACTTCCAGTGTATTTGACCTGAAAACTGGTAGAAAATAACAATTATTCCGAATCCAGCCGCGTTCGTGACACGTAATGTTTGCCAAGTGATCTAACGTATTTATTTATGTCGGACACGGTAAAAATCTACAATCTGACGGACACCTTATTTGCAAGAGGAAAACCCGGAGGTATGCACACAGAAATGGCAAAGACATACAGAATTGATACAAATAAACACAAGTCGGTCGAGACCTTTTTACCAACGGGTAAAATAGGTATTATTTTCCTCATAAAATTATACAATGAACATAGTTGCCACTTCGCAGAACATTAAATAACTCGCGTTGCAATAAGTTACATAACGCAGGATTACACATTCGTTAGCCACATTTTTCACATTAAATAACAACAAAATAATATGATCGGTATACTTAAATGAAATAAGAACAAAACATGATATGTTATAGACATCTCGTCCAGCACGTCGCATTAGCGTACATAAGATATTGGCAAGATTATGCCTGAGACAGATTAGTTCTGTGGAATAAACAAAAACCGATGTTAATGAGGGTGCGTCGTCGGCAACCTTAGCTCATCGAGTTACAAGATGAAATCAATTAAGGGTTTAAGGGTAATCAATCAATTAGAAACGTGTGCCGAAAAATAAAAGGAATGGGCCTTTTTAATGTAGCGGACCAGATATGGCAAAAGGGAACACTCAGGAATTGTTTGTCCACCTGTAATAGTCATTTATTTTGAACATTTGACATAGAAAATTTTTGGTATTTGTATGAAGTGGTTGCCCACATACAGACTTTTTTTTATGATTGACTGGATTCGCGTTTGACTACAATCTCACCCGATGGAAAATGACTTGTAGTGAAAAAAGTAGAAATTCGATTTCAGAAGACTAAATACAAAATTAGAAACAAGAAATTTAAGGTCAGGGTCCGGGGTATCATATGAAATCAAATCAAAATATTTTATTTCACAGGATAAAATTATCACTTGAAAACGTCACTGTTAATATTACATTTAAATTTTAAATTTGCTGCTCATTCACAAAGCTGACTCCCCAGAGAAGAACGAGCAAGAAACTCTAGGGTTGCTCTTTTAATTTTTAATTTTTTTTTGCATACAACAAATTCTCATAAACGTATTGAGATGCCATTGTTAAGATATTAATTTCATTAAACTTATCTCTAAGAGACACTCTAGGTGCTAATTTATAAATGGCACGAATAGCACGCTTATTGAAGCACGATTCAAAAGTGTAATTGATTCGTATAGTTATTGTTTACTGGCGGCTCCAATAATTACGAACAACACTAGGAACCATACCGAATTCAGCCGTAACTTGTTGGAATTCCATACTGAAGTTGGTTTCAGAAGGATTTACACAAATTAAAATTTGCCCTGTATATAAAATATTGTACTTTATGTAAAGTGAAACACATTTTTAAGAAAATTATCAGGATTGCACTTAAAAAAAGTTTAGGCGTTAGGTAGAGACTGTTTGCCCGAGCTGGTCGCTGTAATCAAACTTTGCATTCAACAAATAAATCTGTTACGGATCCACAGGAGTTCGAATATCACTTCTGTGTTGCAAACTAACAAAATGTTCGTTACAATCTCAACATTTCTTTCAATGTATCAGCTTCAAAAAATTTTATTAATACAGTTTTGCTTCTTTTACATTTGTCAAAATTGTAGGTAATCTATTGGTTATTAAGTACACATTTACTTTTATATGTAGATACTGCAGTCAACAACTGATAGTATATTCATTTATCATCATCATGTATCATAGATAGTAAGAATATTCATTGCTCGAGTCGCAAGTCGCAATTGGCCTATTTATCTATACCCATCAACGAATTATCCCCTCGAGCCATTCGGGCACTTAGACGGTCTGATTACAAATTGTTTAAAAATATCTAAAAGGATAAAATTCGTAACTTAGGTATATTAACGAAACAACTACATTACCTCGTCCTTACAATGTTCCTGAGAGCTGACGTACCATACTACCATCTTTATAGCACAAAACCGAACCCATGCAAACCACTCCTTACTATGGCTTTCATTGACCAAGTAACACAAGTATTTAAAGTATTAAGTTTTTAATTTTGTAATCAACATTATAAAGATAACTTCTGTTAAAGCGCGACGAGAAAAAAAGTCACGAATGCGAACCTCGGAATGTATGATGATGCGAGCGCGCCGCCAACTGTCAATTGACTGACATTCCCTACCCTAACCATTGGCCGCCATCGCACGCGCACAATGCGAATTATGATAACAATACTATATAGCAAACAATACAACTCAGTTTCCTGGCCCCCGGTTGGTCTAAGTCAAAAGAGCAAACAATTTGCCTAATTAATTCTTTTGTTGTTGTGTGCAATACACGCACAATTTATTTGACTACTTAAATTTATGGGCCTACCGAATATCGAAATGAAGCGTCCAAAATGTTTGTATAATTTGTGTTAATGTAATATAAAGAAACTGAGAACAGTTCTCACGTTTGCTGATTGCTGAGAGAGTGACTGCGCTTTATACTACTGCTTGCAAATGAAAGAGCGAGAGTTAACTTGCGCTTGCACTGAAAAAACAATTTCACCGAACGGGTTTGTTCTTTTGGCACGTTAAATAAGTCGGTCCCGCTGTTTCTACTTTAGCGGAGTCGGTTGCCTAAAGACACTGTCAGATGACCACTAATCTGACACAATTCCACCAAACCGTGTTCGGCACGTGTGGTCCTCGATGGCCTCTCCCAATAAGGAGCCTGTGCCCCAACTGTGAAGACGTGTAGACGCTGACGTATAAATTTATGCTCGGGATATGTTAATCCAGGGCTTAGTTCATTCCTGCACTCACTTACACGCATCTTCATTGTACCGTATTTGATTGATAAACATCCAAACTTTCACAAACATTTATTGTGATCGACGCTAACCCATAGTTCGTTGCTCGGGTTTGCCTCTTTGAGGAATAGTATTATATCGATACCTGGCACCGATAGTTTTTATCTCATCCGGTTGTAATAAATGACCACAATGGTGGATATTGCGTTTATGCATCAGCCGGCCACACTCACACAGAAGATGTACATGTGTTTCCTCTGCAAGGAGGCATAATCTGCACAGCCGCGTATCCCGGAACCCATCTTTGGAGCCCAGTCTCCTTGCAAGAATTCGTAAATTGGTCCTGCTAAGTGCCAGTAGCTACATCTCCGAAAGCCTTCTGGTTGAAGGAGAGTTTTGGAATCTGTTAAACCTGACGTGTTCGTCTAGAGTTTAAGAGATTGGGTGCACCGGTACTTTATGGTAAAGCATTTATTTCAACCTAAGAGAGGTATAATTTAACGAAAGGTAAATCTATGGGAAATAACAAAGTGACGCAATGGGACGTATCAAAGATGAGTTGAGGACTTCATAAACTGCCACTAGTGGAGAGATTAAGTATTACATCTATTCTAATCCGCTTGTGTAAATAACCGCTAGATACTGTGATTTAGATCGCGTGACATTGACGTATGCGCATAGTTAATACCGCACGGAGGAGGAAAGATTAGCCATATTAGCTAATGCTAAAAATTGCTGGAGTGACGCCCACTGTCACTTATTTTTTAATGTTAATAGGTTGGCAAACAGCCTGACGATCTACCTAATTGACGTGCACATCGCCACCTATGGATCTTCGTATTGCGTTACATATACTGGGGTGCGTTCATGCACGTGGCGACGCAATGGCTAAATTTCAACCGAAATAAACTGCTCTGGTAGTGTCAAAATTTAAGCCGAATGCCATGCATCCATCACACACATCCAGTGGCACTTGACTTTGTCAGCTTCAGTGACATCAGTCGACGAGTTTTTGGTCAGGTAGAAACTTAAGAAGTACTAATAATGCAGCGAGGATATGCATTTTAGAGTAAAAAATTAGAGTAAAAATAAGAAGCTGTCACAAACTCTTGGAAAATTTAGTTCAATTTTAAGCTGGCTAAATTTTAATCTCGAATAAGGTAGATAAATTTTCTACCCGTAAAATCGAAATTCAAAATTCCGGTGGTCTTCGGGCAGTAAAATTTTCATCCAGGTTAATTTTTCGACCGACGGCGCGTCGCTGAACGGTTGGTTGGACGCTTGACGAGGAGAAATTTTCGCCTGAACTCACCCCAGGATGGAAACGATCAGTGGTCTCACTCGATTTGCTATAGTTTAAAGGGGTATACTAAAACTTTACTATTATGAAATTCAACAGACGGTAACTTTTAAATGAAAGTTTAAATGAAACTATAAATTTACTAAATATTTTAAACTGTAGAACGAACCGAGTAAAACCACTAAGCGTTTTCAATATGCATACCTAACTGTTGGCTCACAGAAGGGTAGAGATCAAAAAGCATATTATTTCAAGAAATACATCGATTTAACTGATCATAATATATTATTATTTACTTAAAATGAGCATAAAAACATTTCTATGTAAAACAGTGCTTCGATCTTAGTACATAACAAATGCATTCCATCATTAGCACCGTATGTGGGTGGTTCATGAGAAAACGAGGTGACATGACAATGGCCCATGGAGATTAGTAGTAAAAGTCGCTCGAAATAATATAGTGGAAAAGTGTGAACAGAATTTTTTAATGGTCCAGCCTAAGCGCCAAGTCTCTATCCAATTTTGATGACCGATTGGTGTAGGGAGTAGCACATTCGAATCTTGTGGTTGCTGGTTTGAATCCAGCCAGGACTATATGTTTGTGTGCTGAATACGAACATTTATTCCGCGTAAGACATTTGAAATGCTTACAATTAATTTTCATTATTTATAATCCATTAATAGAAACCACTCACAAACATAAAAATAACTCACAACCAAAAAATCAATGCAATTTCGTTTCATAACTGTTATGCCATCTTTCTCACATAAAAATACTCAAGGTTACGCATATAAATAACGCCACAGTTGCTAGAGACCGTACCGTAACATGCATTGCAACATGGCCGCTCGGGTTCAAACCATTTCTGTGCCGCCATGACTGCGCCTGAGTCACCCAACAGCTGATGCGATAACGCCTTGCTAGGTCAATACTGAGCATGGCCGAAAAGAATTGAGTCATTCCGTTATTCCTTACTGATGAATTGTATACTAGTCAACAACTAAATATGAAATTGCGGGAATTGTAATTTTCTTAAAAGGCATGTATGGTTTGCGTGGATAGGTCCGTGCATATCCTATTATTCGCCTTAAGTCCCTACCTGAAGCGGTCCGCTGTCACTACGAGATGGTATAGGCCCAGCGTGGAGTGGCAGAGTTGTGGCAAACGACTGGCCACCTCAATGCAAGATCTTCACTTGAAAACAACCGGGAACGACTATTTAACGTGTCCTCCGAAGCAAACTAGGAAAAAGCAACTAGTAGTCACCCTTACAAGGACTGCCCGTGCTACTAGTGGTTCCGTACTTGTAAATACATTTATATTATTTCAATGATACAGACAACTGATTCAATTTTCAAAATACATGGAATTAGAGAAAAAAAACATGTCTCTAGTTTATTTTTAAATTTCATAAAAGTATCCTCCGCGGTTCCATTTGTGTGCACTACTTTTTTATTTTTTTTTCCTGTAACCTACGATCATTTCATACGTACTTTCTTTTACACGCTGCATTTGTGTAAAAGTCCGAAATAGTTCTGTGCTCATTCGCTAAATACAAATTGTAGGGCTACTTTAAAATCGCGATCGTAACAAGCCTTTTGGATGATCCTTTTAAAACGTCATTTTCCAACTAGTTTGCGTCCATCTATCCAGCTCCCCGAGGAGGTACCGCATCAAATTACAACGCCTGCTAAAGTGCATATCGCTCCTGAAACTTATCCACTCCAACTAAACGCGCTGTTAGATAAACGGGTTACTCAACAAGTTACCAAAGGGCTGTCTACGCCCCGGGGTGCGACCGGTACGGGCACACATGAGGAACTTTAAAACTTAAAGCATTTATTTCGACGTAAGATTCTCGTAGTGATATCACTTGTTGAATGTCAATTCAAAAGCATTGGAAATAAAAATAGGGCTTAAGCATTTCTCTGTCAGTCAGTATGTCCAAGCTACTATCACTTCGAAAAGGGAAATCATCTGTGGGAAAAGAAGCGCCGAAAGAAACCCACAGGATCATTGTTCTTTTCTCTTTTTTATATAAAAGTACAGACCAAGGTGGACATGTCACATCTGCACTATCGTCAGACACGTTTTGTTTTCATTCACATGATTTCATTAGTGAGTACTAATCAGAGCAATAGGTTATGTTGTGTGCACACAAAATAGTCAAAGTCAAAATGCTTCATTTTGTAGGTACCTACACAGGGTACACATAAAATAGTCGCATTTAAAATTTTTTAAGCTACCGTTTCTTAAAAGCCTATTTTCCCCTGAGAAGAACAAGCAAAAAACTCGATGGATTGCTCTTTTAAACACATATTTTTATATTATATTTTATTAATATTTCATTATTAATTGAGAAATAGCCTGGCATGCGAATTAGCTGGTTATGTCCAGGGATAACTATCATCTAAATAGTTTGATATTTCATATTATGCTTTCGTAATAAGCTTCTGTTTTATAGTACCTTTAAACTTATTGAAAGGAAGATTTTGTCTAGCGTATACATAGCCCTTTGAATTACTGACTTTGCGGAGGCGACTTATGTGACTTCACGTTTTTCTTAAATGATGCAATAAATTTTCTTTAAATATATTAAATTTTCAAGAATGTACTGTGAAGAGAGATTAGAATATTATACGCCGTAGTCGCATGTGCTAAATGCGGCCCTGTACGTCTATCAAATTAGCCGGGAAACTGCTTCTTGAAATAGGCACTCTGAACTCGACGAAGTGAGATAACTCACGAGCGATATGCAGCTAGTCTATATATTGAGTGGTTAAGTTTGCCCTGGTTTCACCCGACTGCTCCAGCATGTCGGGTGTATGTCTATCTCGTGGTCTCATATCATAACTTAAATCCGAAAATGATTTTTTGTGTTTTATATATCATGAGTGCTCTTGTTTAATATTGGGTCTTTACCTATGAAATTGGAGTTTTTTTTCTTCGTTAATAATATGTACCAATTCCTGCGATTTTGAAAGCTATATCCAAATTTTGTTTTTTATTTGGAAAATGGAATATTATTTCAAGGTTTCACATGAAATATTTTTTAATTTCTGGGCTAAATCACATAATAATAAAAAAAAATTGAACAGAGCTCTTTTCATGTGCTTCCCATAATCATTTTCTTAGAACTTTTATAAAGCGGTTACTTTTAAAAATTAACGCTGCCTATACTTAACTTAATATTATCAGATAATACACACAAAGTTTAGCTAAATTTGGATTTGCCGTTCCCAAAAAAAAAAAAATGTTTGTATGGAATAGGTAAGGACCTAATATATATTTTTTACTGTTTAATTATTTATTGGAGGGAAAATCTCTTGTCAAATTTTCTATCACAAATCTATGTTCGGCGCTCGTAACAAAAATGGAATTACACCGATCCCATTCAAAACCCTTTTGGGAAGAAGACCCATATCTCAGCGCCGTATCAAATTAATTAGTAATATTCGTAAAACCATAGAATACTAAGATTCCGTTACTCATGTAAAATTTTATTCGAAAAAAAAAAAAACAAAAATTCGCCAAAGTCGCAAAAATACACAAAAAAAAAAAAATACGCGCCGCATTTTATAACTTCCTTTTTGGGACACATTCAACACGACACTGTTTACATGTCGATGACATTATAGCGTTAAAACTTACGATTCTCGACAATTTCTCCAGGAACCTCTCAAAGACGACCGTAGGCATTTCTACTTCACCGGTAACTTTTTAAAAACTTTCACAAGACTTCATTGGAGATTGTCTATGAATACACTGTGATATCGTGTGTATTAGGAGAGGATTTCGCGTGTACGTTGCGCAGACGCCGCGTTGCTACTGGCGGGGCGGTAAGAAAGAGACGCGTTTGGTTAGGTGTTAGCACATTAGCTTCGTTATCAGCCGGTTGTGTTTATCGCGCGGATTTCGGCACGAGACCTGCGCGTGGGCAGCGCGACCGTTAGTGCTGTTGCACACCTGTCCGCGCAGTAGACATCGATTCACAATGGAGAACAATAAAAGCTGTTATTTTATCATAGGACCACTTCTTTAGTTAATCATACATTAACACCCTTCGGAAGTCTACCACAGGACATAAGCCGCTCCCATTTATATGGAAGCAGGTTAATGCGAGGGCGGAACCAGATAGATAAAGCATTTATTTACGCCACCGCGTTCGCACAACTACACATTTTTTTAATTACAAAGAAATATATAAGATGACCTGTTTGGTGTAGTGGTTATAAACTCTGCTACTATACCAAATGGTCGCGGGTTCGAATCCCGCTAGGGGAATATGTTTGTATGATGAATACAGACATGTGTTCCCGAGTTATGGATGTTTTTCATTTATATATGTATAAATGAAAAAAAATGTATTTGTGTACTTTATCAACATCTGGTATCCATAACACAAGCCTAGATGCTTACTGTGGACCTAGATGGCGCTGTGTGTTTGTTCAAAGACGTTTATTATTAAAGACGTTTGTTTTTTATTTTTTATTATATACATACAAATAAAAGTGAAGAATAGAAAATGCAAAGAGCGAGTGTGTGCCGCAGGAGCACAAATGGGTTATAAATCGGCCTTCTAGTCAAGGGATCATCGTGTATTTGTGAGGCCAACCGTCGCTATTAAGAACATTTATTTTGTAAATTGTTTCTGTAATAGGCCCAGGTCCCGTGCTTCGGAGGATAAGTTAAATAGTCTGTCCCGGTTGTGGTCAATTGAAGGCATTTGTTAAACCAAAAAAAAACGAGAGAAATCCCGTGCTCACTAGTCCGGACACAAACCTAGCAATCCGCACTGGGCTCCATACCCTCTCGCAATGAGGAGCCTATGCCCCAACAGTGGAGACGCGTAAGGCTGTTGATGATGAAGAGGCCCAGTTCAGCTGTTAGGTTGATGGCCTGAACATTTTAAGACAGACAATATATTCAGGTGTATTTTATTATGCATTTATTTTTATGGTAATTGTTGTTATTTTATTAAGTGTGTTTTTATGCATTCTTGTATGTACCCATTGATAAAGTTATTTAGTTTTTACTATCCAACCACCTATTGAAAAGCTTCTTTAACTGTGTATGGAAGAAATCGCTGTCAGCTATAATACCGCCTTTGTATATTTTAACTGTTAAATATTTCTTTAAGAACAAAGCTACTTCAATATGCTCTCCCTTATTTTCTCGAGACCTTTCATTTGCAATCTGTTTAAAAATCACATAATAAATTTCGTTTTAAGTACGTTACGCGGCGGTCTTTGATTTCTAATTTTAAGCATTTTTTCCTAACGAAATTCTGTCACGATATAGATTTTCAATTGCTTTACCGAATGAACGGGGTATTTCCCCCGACGACGGAAGAAAATTGCATCGACTTATTAATTACATGATAAAACTCTTCCGGCGAAGTCACAACCTTAATCCTTATTAAGGACATGTTATTTAATCACGAACAATTAAGCATGAAATAATAAAATGTAAATTAATTAGTGCTGGTCATAAGACGACCGATACTTGATCTAAATCAAAATCAAAAAATGCTTTATTTTGTAGGTAGGTACACAGGGTACACTTAAAATAGTCAGATTT
Organism: Oegoconia quadripuncta; assembly: GCA_949316235.1. Lineage (NCBI taxonomy): Eukaryota > Metazoa > Arthropoda > Insecta > Lepidoptera > Autostichidae > Oegoconia > Oegoconia quadripuncta. The sequence goes on from OX438742.1 coordinate 43,552,772, forward strand.
TACATTTTTAAAGCTACTGCTTGTTCAAAAGGCAATTTTCCCCTGAGAAGAACAAGCAAGAAACTCGAGAGGTAGCTCTTTAAAAAAAGGTTTTTATATTACAAAATTATTATTTTATATTATAATATTTCATTATTAATTGTGAAATAGCCTGGTTATACAATGCTAGTCGGAAAGGGGGTACTAAGCCGAAAGGCTGTAAAAGTACCCGTTATAACGAACAACGTTTGTTCTACAACTTTCCTCAAAACTCAATACATTTCGAGAAAATGCCCTTTAAACATGTCATAACAAAATACTACCAAGTAGCCCTAATCAGCTGTGTTTCATTCATAAAAATGGTTAACATAGAGTTTGAAACTTTTCACTATTACGATATTTTGCCTACAGCCTACACCCTCCGTGAGGCTTGGTAAGCTGGTAACCAAAAAAAAACTTATTCCTTCAGTATTTCTTTTAGGATTTCATAATTAATGCTGGGCCTAAATTAAGATTCCATAAGTAGGTTTGAACGCAAAAGTAAGAATAAAAATTGTCAAAACATTCGATTTCAGAAAGGTTCCATCTTCTACTCTGGAGTGGATCATTGGCGATTTACCCTTCTCAACCAAGAAATATTTTTTTAATCGGGTAAAAATTTACGAAGATATCGAGTCACAAACGGTCGAATTTAAAACCTTCTTTTTGGAAATCGGTTAATAAATCATACTTTGGAACTTCCACATACCACTAAGCAGCTGGAAATCCATGTAAAATGTCCACGTCAATGAAATGCTACTAAAACTAATTGGTAATTAATGTCATTCTGAATTTAAAAAAAATCGAAACATGTTTACGTATTGATACCTACTAACCCCTCTGCGTTTGCGCACATTACACAGTCTTGACTTGACACACACACACACACGCATGCGCAAGCCACGCCCTGCCTTTCGGCAAGTGCATTCGAATCCGAATTCGCCGAAATCCCTATTTTTATAGGGATACGAAGAAATAAAAAATACCTAAATTAAAGCCAGTCGCTTCTACCACTTCCGTGCAAGCAGTCGATTATTTTCGCGAGTCGTCTTAGTTCGTCGTTATTTGTTATTTATTATCGTTAGAGATTTTCTTTGTTATTAGTTGTTGTCGCTATTAATTGTATTTGTTTGGTAGGTATTAGTTGTTATTGTTAATAATTCACGATATGCCGGTGGAGTACACCAATCAAAAATACTACGATATGAATTGTGTAGGAAGACGTGATCACGTAGGTACTTACGGAAGCTCGAGAAGCTTGATTACAAAGAGTGCTTCAACTTGTGCTTAATGTAATAGTGTGGCTATGTGGACACAAATGCAGCGTGTGTTTGTGTTACGTACGGAATAACAACGTCATCATCAGAAAAGGTTAGTTGTTTCATTAAAAATTAAACCATCATTCTTGTTAAAAACCTAGGTTAGGTACCTAGGTACAGTAAGGTTCGAAAACGCGTATTTTTTTTTATGCAAAACGGGTTTGTACTTGCCCTCAATCACACTTGATGTTAAGTGAAAATGAGGTCGAAGGTGGAAACGTACTGACCCGGAAACCCCAACACATTTGGGGGACTGGCTATCTTATCTCTGACAACCGGAACACAACAATGCTATTAAACATTACTGCGTGGTGGCAGTTTTAGATAAGATGGTGGTAGAAAATGCGTATCCAGTAACAGCTCAAACGATTAAAATCTTTAGGTAGGTAAACTTTGATTTCAAACTAAAAGTAGTTTTTAAGCCCCGTTACATAAAAAATATGTAATAACCTTGAAGCCTATGTCTGCCTGTGGCTTTGTTGGGCCGACGTGTTTGAAAACATTTAACACAGTTGCTTTGTTTACCTGGATGATTCAGTTGGGATTTCTGGAATAATTTAATATTTTGCCGACAATACAAAATTTCGATAGTTTGAGGTGGAACTGGTTATGCACTTATGAACTTCATGAAAATTTGATGGAATGTATGGGGCTCTGGTCACCCATAATCCCGCCATACACGTAATCCACATTTCGGTAACTTCCGACGGCACACGCTATGTCGGTGCCCGACAAAGGGCGGGCGGCGCGTGTCAAAGGGCGGGCGGCCCGTGTCAACAGACGGCGGCGCGTTTGACGGACCCGACGCACACGCAGGGCAAAATGGGCGGGGTCCGCGTCATTTTGGGCGTCGATTCTTTTGTCTCTTTTCATTCATGAATTATAGGGTTGTCCAAATTTTCTTAAATTAAATAATTTAATAACTTTGTATGGAAACAAAAATATGCGTTTTCCCCATTTATCTAATTGGCAATAAAACACTTATCGATGACACTATAACCAACTTTCGGCTTAGTACCCCCTTTCCGACTAACCCTGTATAGTCCATGATTGTTTATCATCTAAATAATCTGATATTTTATAATATGCTTTCTTAATAAGTTTCTGTTTTATAGTATCTTTAAATTTATTGAAAGGAAGATTTTGTATATCAACAGGAACTTTATTGAAAAAGCGTATACATAACCCTTTGAATGAATTACTGACTTTGTGGAGGCGACTTATGTGACCTGCAAGTTTATCTTTATTTCTTGTATTGGCATCATGTTTATCACTATTTTTCCTAAATGATGCTATATTTCTTTTGACATATTTTTCAAAAATGTACTGTGACGAAAAGGTTAGAATATTATACTCTTTAAATCTATCTCTAAGTGACACTGCAGGTCTCAATTGATAAATTGCGCGAACGGCTCGTTTTTGTAAAACAAAGATTGTATTTATATCTAGTGGGAAATCCGCCGGTTGAGGTTTTGGATTCCATTAGGAAGAAATGTTTGTGTGAATACGTATTATTTTATTTATTTGGGAAACAAATAGTCATTTATCAATATAAATTAAATAAAATATTTCGGACACTTACACCAATCATCTAGTCCCAAACTAAGCAAAGCTTGTACTATGGATACTAGATAACGGATAAATACATAAATATTTATATAAACATCCATGACTCACGAATAAATGTTCATATTCATCACACAATCAAACAAACAACATTCATGCTCGTTTGCCGCCCTCTCATATAAAAAAAAAAAAAAAAAAAAACACAAACATTTACCCGTCGCGGGATTCGAACCCGCAACCGTTGGTTTTGCTGATAGGGTCACTATCCACTACACCAATCGGTCGTCAATATAATTAATATTATATAGAAACAGACCTCCAGTTCCATAGATTGTTATTCAAATTATATTTATATGTGAGCTATGTATAAATCAACTTAATCGTCAAACAGAAAAAGATAGTTATTATTATATGTGCAAATAAACTTGCAATAATACAATTTTACGCGTAATTAATTTGCCCAACGACATACCAAAAATGTATATTTCAATGAGATTTACATTACAAAATTTTAACGAGCGATTAAAGTAACTTTGATGACTTATTATCCATCCATATATTTATGTTATAATAATAATAAATATTTCGGACCACCAATCATCTAGTCCCAAACTAAGCAATGCTTGTACTATGGATACTAGATAACGGATAACATACATAAATATTTATATAAACATCCATGACTCAGGAATAAATGTTCATATTCATCACATAAACATTTACCCGTCGCGGGATTCGAACCCGCACCGTTGGTTTCGCTGACAGGGACACTATCAACTACACCAATCGGTCGTCACCATGTTATCCAGTGTCCATGGTTAAAATTGTGGATAAGTAGTGCCACCGAAATATACAAGTCCCATAAATATTGCTTTAAACAACGACCTGCTTGGTGTATTGGTTAGAAATTCTGCTGCTATACCAAAAGGTCGCGGGTTCGAATCCCGCTAGGGGCATATGTTTGTATGATGAATACAGACGTGTGTTCCCGAGTTATGGATGTTTTTCATTTATGTATTTATTTACATAAAAAAAAGTATTTGTGTAGTTTATCAACCATCCGGTATCTATAGTACAAGCCTAGTTGCTTAGTGAGGAACTAGATGGCGCTGTGTAAATATGCAAAGATATTTATTTATTTTATTTAGATATCTTTGTGAAAAGGGACAGCGCAAATTGCGGACTCTTTGGAGGCCGGAAAAAACATCAAATCGGACAATTTTGTCCGGGGGATGGAATAAGTAGTAATGTATATTCTATGCAATAACACACATTGAAAACAAAACGTCCATACGTTTTACATCTTTCATTCTGCCCTACGACAGTCGTCCTATTAGCGTACACCCCCCACCTTCCTACCGCAGGAAGGACCTCAATTAAATTTTCCGTCCAAAACAAGTGCGCAAGGTTGCAATATCCAAGATTATCGCTCCTTGAGAGTTTGTTTTTTATTTGCATTACCTATTTACACTGATTTTTCAATAACACGCCGGAACTGATAAGGTTTTTTTATCAATGTCCAGACACGATTGTTTACTTAAACTGCATTTCAGTAAGGTCGGCAATTTTCATTTTGTTCTCATTTTATCATTTCCTAACAAAATTACTGATTTTTTAGCACGCTTTATGTCAGCGGGGGCAGTCTTAAACTAATGGATGATAAGCGTATTCATAAGAACGATCTATTAGGTCCTTACCTATGAAATTGGCGTCTTGTATGAAGAATTTCATTAAGACTGTTTTCTCCATACAAACATTTTTGATTTTCTTTTGGGAACGGCAAATCCAAATTTAGCTAAACTTTGTGTGTATTATCGGATAACATTAAGTTAAGTATAGGGAGCGTTAATTTTTAAAAGTAACCGCTTTATAAAAGTTTCTGCTAATCTAAGAAATAATATGGGAAGCTCATGAAAAGAGCTGTGTTCAAGTTTTGTTTACTATGTGATTTAGCCTAGAAATTAAAAAATATTTCATGTGAAACCTTGAAATAATATTCCATTTTCCAAATAAAAAACAAATTTGGATATAGCTTTGAAAATCGCAGGAATTGGTACATATGATTAACGAAGTAAAAAAAATGCATTTGAAGACCCAATATTAGCCAAGGACTTGGGGGCAAGTTTTTTTTATTTTTGACTTTCGTTTTTTTTATCTACATTTATAAAGCTTTTATAAATAAAGTAGGTACTTTATTATCATCATCATACAGGTCGTACACGTTATTATAATAGTAGTTTATAAAAAAATCACTGGTATTTTAAACGTAATCCCTCAAATCACAACTATTATTACCGATAATTAAATAACATGTATGCAGAATGAAGTAGGTGACAGGACAATGTTATAGCACAGCGGCCTCTGACTGGGAGGGGGTATGGGATGACCCATACCCCCTATGTTATGTATGAACATAATCCACCATGCGGGCCAGTGTGGACAATGTCAGACAAGTGACCACCTAACACCGATTTGCCTTCAATTGAAAACAACTGAGCCAATATTTAATGTGTCACTAGTGGTTACCCATCCAAGAATTGACCGCTGTAAACATTGCTTAACTTCGCTAATCTAAAACGGGTAATTAAAATATTACGTAAGGAGTAGGTAATAACTATTTTCCTTCGCGCGTTCTCATAAAGATTCGCCTGCACATTGAATATTCACTTGTTACTTAGTTGACGGGAGCGGCGACGTACATACACCGTCTCCCCCCCCAGACTTCAGGTTCTTACAAATTGCTGCTGACGGCTAATTTAAGTACTTAATTATATTTTCTACCAATTACGACATAATTTCCTTAATAACTTTTCAATAAGGCGCTTAAAAAGCAGTGCCCTGATGCTCCAAGGAGGGCTTGAAATTGTACGAACATCCGTTATCGCACGTTTTTTAATTTGAAGTGGTTGACTAACGAGTTGAGTCCAAAAAGTTTGATAATGTAAAACATGTAACAATTCATCCAAAGATGTTTAAATTAAGAACAATGGTTTCCTACTTGTATTGTCTGTTTATTGATGAACCCAAAATATTATGATAATTATCCGCATTCCTCATGAAAAATGATATCAAAATTTAGTTTATGTATGTATTAATTTTATGAATATTTAATTTGTCTGTATTTCCTTTCGTGAACCGTTCAAAATTTCCTTTCCTTTCCGTATTTCTTTATTAATTTTCCCTACCTTTTACCTGAAACTGGCACAAAGCTACAACTAGTGCCATTCCAAAAAAAAACAAACAAACGAACAATGGTTGTTTGCCGCGGGTAACTTGTTCTTAATTTGATTTTTTTTTAATAATCACAAAAATTGCCGCCCAAGACGATTAGCGGGCTTCAGTTGCGGTGAAAAGTTTACGTTCTCCATTCAAGATATACTTTTAGAGTTGTAGTTTAAAAAAAAAAGTATATTACTATTCGCATTACATGTAATGGTGCCTCCACTCTTAATTACGAACAACTTTCAACTAGAAACTTCAGCCGAATTCGATCAAAAAATTCTTCTTTCTGAAAACACCTTCAGTATAGAAGTTCAACAATTTTCGGCTGAATTCGGCTATGGTTGCTGGTGGAAAAATGTTCGTAATCTGGGAGTCAACCCTATAACGAAAATTGCTTCGGACGGCGGTAACTTCGGCCTTTTTCTTTTGCTAAGAATCCTTTATTTGCATAACTACAGAAGTTCCTCGCGTCCCGTACTAACTTGTGATGTCCAACTATACAGGGCGTCCCAAAGTTATGGGACATGAAGGGGAAGTACCTTAAATATTGTAGATAGTGAATTTTGCTCAAAGAAGACTTTATGTTATTTTTAAAAGTTAGTAATTCTGCATTCATAGATTTTCTAAAAATTACTTGCTTCGGCTGGGAATCGAACCGACTTAAATGTGAAAAAAAAAACACCCTACTTTTATGATGCCAATCGAAAGAATAGCTAAAAAATAATAACTCTGCCTAAGTAACATAGTATTTTAAAAGAAAGGAACAACGTGAAATTAATCATTTTAATCAAATAAAAAACATACATGAAACTGCCGTAGTCAATTAAGTAGGTATTTTTTTGTAAATTAATTAATTAAATGCTCAAAATGTGATCCCTCTTGTTTTACGCAAATCGCCAATCTTTTAATGAGCCCGCTGCCTGTTGATTTTATGAAGTGGGTACTTATTTACGAATAATCAATGCTATCTTTGGAATGATAATATCGCTACTTTTCGAACGTCGTCGGCAATAAATAACTTTCTTGAAATTTGACTCAATCATTTTATGTTGTTCCTTTCTTTTAAAATACTATGTTACTTAGGCAGAGTTATTATTTTTTAGCTATTCTTTCGATTGGCATCATAAAAGTAGGGTGTTTTTTTTTTCACATTTAAGTCGGTTCGATTCCCAGCCGAAGCAAGTAATTTTTAGAAAATCTATGAATGCAGAATTACTAACTTTTAAAAATAACATAAAGTCTTCTTTGAGCAAAATTCACTATCTACAATATTTAAGGTACTTCCCCTTCATGTCCCATAACTTTGGGACGCCCTGTATACAACAAAAGTAAAATAATGACGATTGGTTCATAATTGACACAGCAAACTACAAAAGAATAAGTCCGAAGTTAATGGCCGTCCGAAGCTATTTTCGTAAGTAGACCTCCACAAGTGGAGGCACCATCCGAAAATTGTTGGACTTCCGTACTAAAGCTGATTTTAGAATGTTTCGGTAAAGGTGGTAGTCGAAAGTTTTTTTGATCAAATTTTTGCATCATGAGTAGCGTCATCAGGTAATGGGAATTAAATGAATTCAAATTCACCCTGTATACCTTCCGCTCGTGTTTTTAAAACCCTCACGTACAAATATTTACATAAACATCCATAACTCGCGAATATATGTTCACCAAACAAACAGTTACCCCTAGCGGTCCGGCTCCTAACGCAGGGTGACCACACCAATCGCCGGGCTAGACGCGATGGTATGGTTGTGACGTTTCCAAAAGGGCTGTGGGGACCTAATAGTGTGGCAGTGAACGCTCTTATAGGCCTTGCAATAGAACCTTGCATTGGCATGTTGCCGCAGCGTAAAATAATTTGAAAAGGGAATTAACAATGTCTACTGTGTTCATTAGTTTATATATAAACTAGCATCCGACTGCGCTAGAAAGGAAGGTAATGATTTTCGAGTGTATGCATGTACATTACTATATTATCTCCTGTAGCCTAAACGACTTCACTAATTTTGAAGTGCAAGGTGTCGTGCGATTCGTCTTGATCCCCAGAGTATCATATTAATATAAATAGATATCCAATATGGCGCCCGATACTACCTACCAAAGTTATTGTTTACTTCTTTTTGGTTCACATTTTTCGTAGTCTGCTTTTAGTTTATGAACTTCTAATTTTATTGGGTCATATCTCTAATACGTGTGCGTTTCCAATATCACGCGTTAATACATTTCCGTCACTGATTCTAACCAGATAATCGGTACAACATGAGGACTATATTCGTGACAGATTAGTCAGTATTATTGCTTATTTTATGATTAGGCAATATATATTGAGAGTTGAACAATTGAAATAAAATGATTATCGCCATATCTAAAAATAAACCATTAAAGAATGTCATTGTAACACGGAGTAAACAGAAAAGTTTAAATAAAAAAGAACAGACACGAGCACGCCCTCTTCCCTGCATAATTATAAAGGTAGAAAACGTGGTCGGGGCCGTGAGGGGTGCTCGAAAGACTGGCAGCATTACCCCTTTGAAAGCAAGGCTAATTCACCGCCCGAGGTAACTGCCAGCTGCAAATTAATTTTATAGAGTCTAGGGAATTGTAAAACAGTGTTCAACAAACTTCTTTTGAAATTTTAAACCAAGAAACACTACGTGTAATACGAATATTTCCCTTGTTATTAACAGACTTCCAATAGGAGGAGGTTCTCAATTCGGCAGTTTGTGTTTTTTTTTCTCATGACAGCATACCTACAGATAAACAATGGTTTTGTTGGAATACCTATTAAAATTATTTGTAGTATTTATGTATTTATTTATTTACTTATTTACATAGAATCAACAGCATTATTACAGAAATTATATTATAGTAAACTAATACCAAACTTTTTCCAATTAGTGATTCTTATTATGTTACTGACAGTAGTTATCGTTATAATTGAGTGGGTAACGTTTTAATTATATTACAAGAAAATTGGTACTTCTACATTAGATATTATTATTATATAGGTATCAATAAAACAATCCTCAGTAATATACGAGTCGTTATGTTAGTGAGTCTAAATTGCATAGTGTTAAAAGTCAAACTAAAGGAATTAAATAATTTTAAGCCATAAATAAAAATCTCAAAACTATAGATCTAAGTAACAATTAACTAATAAAAATAATGACGAAATAAAATAAGTTGTCGCAATTTGTACAAATTAACGACTTCGATTGTAGTGTGTGTGTGTGTGTGTGTGTTCGTGTGTGTGCATGTGTGTGCATGTTTGTTTGGTATGTACGGTAGTTGAGTACTTTTGTTAACCTGCCACGGAGCGGCGCGGGCCACGAAGTGTGTTTACGTGTGAAGCGGGATAGTAGATTGCATTCCTGAGTTTACCTGTAGGTACAGTTCTCGAGGCGTAAGCTCAGCTTTGCATTTGTGTGAGTGACGTCAAGCTGCTAGCGGTACAAGAGGTGAAGTGCGGCATGTGCGCGGCAGGGAAGCGACGCGCAGCGGACACGCCGCGCCTCAGGCCGCGTTTAAACAATGCGCGGGACGCGCTGCGCCACAAGCCGTATCTCTATCTGTGTGCACTCACACAAATGCAAAGCTGATCTTACGCCTCGAGAACTGTATAGGTAATTAGCTTCTTGAAGGATCGAATATTCTGTGCTATGAACCATCTATAACTTTGCTGCGTTTTTTCTCCAACCAAATGGTTGATTGAAAGAGGTCCCTCGATAGTACTCTTAATACTTACTTTTTCCCTTCTCCAATAAAGCGTTTACAAACATACCTACGTAAACTTTTCAAAATTTTCCCGATCAAAAAATACGTTTCCTCTGTCCTACTATTCACAACTATTGTGTTTCGTAGCACGGTTTAGTTTCACATGTAACCGTAACAAATATTAACAGTGGCTAGTTGTACATTGCCGAAGGTAACAGTGTCTATACATTTGTTAGACAATATCATTATGTTAAGTAAGATTGTTGTTAGAATGAATAACATACATACATAGTGTCACGCCTGTTTCCCGTAGGAGTAGGCAGAGACCACAGACTTCCACTTGCTACGATCCTGACACACCTCTGCTGCTTCATTCACTCTCATAAGGTTGTTCATATATGCTCGTCGGTTTAAGGTAGTCTTGACTTGGCTCTTCTTTAAGACGTCCCCGATTTGATCATGGTACGTTCGCCGTGGTCTTCCCCTACCAACACTAGCATGTCTCTTTCGTAAGTCTTCTTTCATTCATCCTCTCTACATGTCCAAACCATCTTAGAATGAATAACAATTAGGAGAAATAGACGTATAATTCGTAATGTAACCAGTTGCTAGACACATTTTAATTTTCTCGTGTAATGAGATTGAGCGTAATTACTTTGACCAAGTGAAAGAAAAGGTGAATGTCGTATCGTATACCAAGAGGCTAATCGAGGGCGGAAAGCAGAAAGACGTGGTCATTACTCCACTGACAAGAACGTAGCTCTTAAATTGAAGAAGAATGTAACTGCCAGAGGGAAACCTTTGCCCAGTAGTGGGACAGCATGGACTCCTAATAATAATGTAATTGACGACCGACTGGTGTAGTGGACAGTGACCCTGTCAGCGAACCCCGCGACGGGTAAATGTTTGCGTGATGAATATGAACATTTATTCCTGAGTCATGGATGTTTATATAAATATTTATGTATGTTTATCCGTTATCTAGTATCCATAGTACAAGGATTGCTTAGTTTGGGACTAGATGATTGGTGTAAGTGTCCGAAAAAAATAATTATTTGTTGTGTTATTTTATTTGCCCAACAATTGTTGTATATTTGTCGAAGTGAATAAACAGTTTCTTTCTTTCTTTCTGTATATATCGTTCGGAGGCCATCATTGGGTACATTGAAGTTGATCTGATGACGGAGCCAGGAGGTTTTTGATGAACTCTGCAGTGGATACAATAAACCATCGAATTAAGGGTCGTATGATTCGTTTTGACAAGTTCAATATATTGCACTTTGTGTCGAAGGTCTGATGATGGAGCCAGAAGAGAGATGGTGGAAATACAGCGTGTTTTATAGTTAAGTTATGTTTGATAAAAATCTGTCGTTTCCAACTCAGTTGTTTTGTTTACCAAGGTCATTTGATAGTACCGGGAGTTTACGAAAATTTTCAATTAAAAGTTAGAAAGAAAATATAATTGGAATAAATATCGCCGAACAGTTCATGTCCATCTGTTTATCATCTATATAGTCAGACATTTTATTACTTCTAGCACTATGATAATTTTGAATTTATTTATAGGATAATTAAAAACTGGATTATTGAAGCTGATATATCTTGTATTTACATTGTGAATATCACAACATTTTCTTAAACAATTCCAAACACTTTCGTACGTACAAATACATTAAGTATCGTTCAACAAATATAGGTTGTCAGTTCATCCTACTATAGTGGTGTAGTCGCATTCGCTATGCTATTAGCGAAGTTAAGCAATGCTGGCGCGGTCAGTCCTTTGATGGGTGACCACTAGTGGCATTTTAATATGAATGTATGTTAAATAGTCGGTCCTTATTGTTTTCAATTGAAGGCAGTTATTAAGCTAGGTCGGTGGCCTACATGGGCGGCTTGGGGGCCATAGCAACCTAGAGGAGGCTGTGCCTCAACAGCAAGGACGTGTTGATGAATGAATTATGTAGACAGAAGATTCAACTCTCCAGGGGGCCTATCGCGCTAAGTTTCAACGATAATACCAAAACTAAACGTTACGTTAAGCGCATTTCGTATCATTTGAACGGAAATTAAACCATTTTTTTTAATACTCGTGCTGAACTCTAAACATTTTGGGTTTGGTTTTACTTTGGTAGCGTCAACGATATAATAGTAAAGAAAAAATAGCACGATACCATTTTTTACTTCAGCAATTTTTTTTTTTTTTTTATGCATAACGGGTTGGTACTTGACCTCAATCACACCTGATGTTAAGTGAATCTGAGGTCGAAGGTGGAAGCGTACTGACCCGGAAACCCCAACACATTTGGGGGACTGGCTATCTTATCTCTGACAACCGGAACACAACAATGCTATTGACATTGCTGCTTGGCGGCAAATTTAGATAAGATGGTGGTAGCTAGCCAGGAGGACATTTAAAATGCCCTACCACCAACCACTAAAGCGAAACCAAAACCAAAAACGTTCCGTTCGAACGGTATCACCGTTCTAAAATAGCGCGATTGATCCCCTGGTTCTGAGCAGAGCCATTTTCCATATTGAAGGCGCTGAGAGGCTCTGACGGAGCAGGTCCTATGGGACAATGTCAGTTAGAAGAAGTAGACTCTGTCTACTTCTTCTAGACTCTGTCTCCTTCTTCTAGACTCTGTCTACTTCTTCTAGACTCTGTCTACTTCTTCTAGACTCTGTCTATTTCTTCCCACCCGGTTCCCAGCATAGCTTACAAGCGAAATTAGTATTGCATAAAGACTCAACGAGTACCTAACGCACCTTATCAGCCCATTACACATTAAATTCCAAATAGATTAATAAACAATAAATGTTATCGGACATGAAATACATTGTTTACATTGTATTGTAAATATTGATGACTATCAAGTGTATGGTTTACCGTTCAGTACCGTCAACAGCACAACCATGGTAACATTACCTGTGTAAGATTGCCGCGTGACGCTACCGGAAATATTAGGTCTTTACCTATGAAATTGGAGATTTTTTCTTCGTTAATCATAATGTCCCAACTCCTACGATTCTATAGCTATTTCCAAATTTATTTTTTATTTGGAAAATAGAATATATTTTCAAGGTTTCACATGAAATATTTTTTAATGTCTGAGCTAAATCACACACACAAATGAACACAGCTCTTTTCATGAGCTTCCCATATTATTTCTTAGATTAGCAGAAACTCTTATAAAGCGATTACTTTTAAAAATTAACACTGCCTATATTTAACTTAATGTTATCCGATAATACACACAAAGTTTAGCTAAATTTGGATTTACCGTTCCCAAAAAAATTTCAAAAATGTTTGTATGGAGCAAACAGTCTTAATGTAATTCTTCATACAAAACGCCAATTTCATAGGCAAGGACCTAATATGAACGTAGCGAGACCCGCTTATACTGAAAGCAGAGGCAGAAACGCACTGCCTGCCCTAGCAATTTGTAAGCTTTCCTCGAATTGCATTGTCAAGCCAGCTGATTCATACTGATGAGAACAGAAACATTCTAAAGTTAAAGGATTACTATAGGCGTAAGTTATTAGTTTGTAATATATTTTCTCATTTAATAGCAAATTTTTTCATCGCTGTGCACGCCACTGACTGAAAGTGTTATGTCGTCGTGCGGCCGAGTGTACATGACATTCAAAAAATTATCATCATCAAACCTTTCTCGTCCCCACTGATGAGGCATACCCACCTCGCACTGGGAGAGGGTATATAGTACATATTCCACTACGCGAGCCCAGTGCGGATTGGTAATGAATGAGTGACCACGTGATAGTCAGTGGTTTTAAGACGCTTTGTAGGCTTGAAAACAACCGGGACCGACTAGTTAATGTGCCCTCCGAAGAAAGGAAGAAAGGAAGAAAGAAAGAAAGAAAGAAAGAAAAATATTTATTGCCAACAAATACAGAAAATTTCGTAACATTCAACTTTTTAAAACACGTTCAACCGTTTTCACGCTACAACGCGACAGACAAAGGGTTCAGACGCGACACCCCTCTGCGTCGGATATTAAAAATGTGGCGTGCGACACTACGTGTTATTGCATTCTTTCTGTTCATACACTGTCCTTCTTCACAAAAGCTATACAGTAAACATCAAAGAGACAGTGGACAATGGCGCTTTGCCACTGCGAAATCAAAGGTCATCACATCTGCCACCGTGTATTTCTTTTTATTTAATACAGGTTTTTAGTTCCCATAAGAATTAATTCAATTACATGAGAAACACATCGACAACATACATAATTTGTGTTAATAAATCATGTAGGTAGATCTAAATAATGGTGTAAATAAGCTTACTTTACAATGAATAGTATATAGCACTAATTAACCCTCGTGTCACTAGAATTGATGTTTTTGAAATTTGATGTTAAGTGAAGATGAGGCCTCAAGTAAGGCAGAAGAAAGAAGAGGTAATATCAAATACTAAAGTATCTATACCAATCCTATAAAAAGCCTTTCTAACACATTTCCATACAGACTTGTGATCAAAACTTATATTCGACAGCGCGGCTACCGCAGCACTGCGGGAGTAAACTGTCCGCGCGATGCCACCGGAAATGAGAATGCAGCAGGACATGCTTATACAGGAAGTGTAAAGGCCGTCCTGCGGCCACGGTTACTTCAATGATGAAATATGACACGAACGAAGCTCTTACACCACAGCTAAAGAAGAAAATTGGAAAAGAATTTTCTATTTGCGAATTTCCACGTGACAAACTTAATTTAGCGGTTTTGCTGCATATTTATTGGCTTTTGAATGGCTCGTTATATTACACCACAAGACCACAGAAGCCACGTCAAATATGGAAACGGTCAAAGTCTGTGTCCATGTGAAATAGATTCTATCAAGTTGTCCTGAAGTGATTTTTGTGAACACGCCTTCCAGACTTAGTACGAGTACATATCGCATCAGCGGAATTAGTCAGACTACAACTTAAAGGAAAACATAAATTACGATTATCATTTCTAAGGAACGATTCAATATATCGAGTGTTACATTCATATATTTGTGAGGGTATAGGAACGAGGCTAAGTCGTAAATAAAATACCTCCGTGTATATTATTTGGATTTTAATATTAATTACTAAACTGAAATGTATAAAGGAGATGCTTTTGAAAACTCCTTTACTAATTTTCCAATATCGACTATAAAATTTCTGAATTCATGCCCCACACTTGCTGAATCGCTACTTAAAGAAAATGTGGGGATTTGTGACTCTCATTTTACATTTAATCATGTAAGTCCTATAGTCCTTACTTTGACCAAGTGAAAGAAAAGGTTAATGTCGTATCGTACCAAGAGGTTAAATCGAGGGGGGAAAGTAGACGTGGTCATTACTACACCGACAAGAGCATAGCTCTTAAATTGAAGAAGAAGAAGTCCTAGAGACATCTTAAAAGCATTTCGACCTTTAGACAAGAAAAAAACTGCCGACCTTCACGGTTTGTCACTAAAAATTATTAGTACCGTTTCACCACACTTAACTTGTATTTTTAATAAATGTACTGATGATGGCATATTTCCTGATCTGAGGAAGCACAGTAAAGCCATACCTTTATTTAAAGCCGGTAGTACAACAGACCTCTTTAACTTTAGACCTATATCAATACTACCGACTATCAGTAATATCTTTGAAGAAAATATATTAAGTCCGTTGTCGACTTATTTTTACAGTATCAATCAAATTTCATAAGCAATTCGGTTTTACTAGGGGCCGCTCGACAACCGTTGCAGTGTTGAGCTCTTACAGCATATTTTTGAGGCTTGGGAAGATGCGCGGAATGCAATAGGAGTATTTTACGATTTGTCCAAGGCCTTTGATTGTGTTCATCATGTCATTATGGTGTAACCAGCCGTGCTCTCGACCTTCTAAATTTTTATTTGAGTAACCGAGTTCAGAGGGTTGATATCAGTGGCATAACGTCGTCAGGGTCGACAGTTTGTATGGGCGTCCCACAAGGTTCCATTCTCGGACCATTTTTATTTTTCGTTTACATAAAGACTTGCCAAAGCTTGTAAAGGATAAACATGAAATAGTATGTTTGCTGATGATACCTCCGTATTGTTTAAAGTAAATAGACTGACGACTTGAACAACGCCATTTCTCAAATAGTAGAATGGTTTACGGCAAATATTTGTTACTTAATGAGAAAGAAACTAAACGTGTTAAATTTGTTTGACCTAATGTCAGGGAGGTGCCAACAATTATAATAATAAAAAATGTCACTCTAGGTCTTGTTACTGTAGTTTTGGGCATTACTTTGGACGCCAAATTACAATGGCGTCCTCATATCTATAAATTGGCGAAGAGGCTCAGCTGTGCAGCGTATGCAACCAAAAAATTTGACAAATATCTGAAGGAATTACTGCTAGATTATTTTTCCATAGCCTGATGTGTTACGTATCCTGCTGTGGGGAAATGCTGCGGATGTAAATACAATCTTTGTTTTACAGAAACGAACCGTTCGTGCAATTTATCAATTGATGAGACGTCAATGTAACTTAGAGATAAGTTTAAAGGGTATAATATTCTAACCTTTTCGTCACAGTACATTTTTGTACACAAAAATAGTGATAAACATGATGTCCATACAAGAAATGGTAAGCAG
The DNA here is from genome assembly GCA_949316235.1 of Oegoconia quadripuncta. Lineage (NCBI taxonomy): Eukaryota > Metazoa > Arthropoda > Insecta > Lepidoptera > Autostichidae > Oegoconia > Oegoconia quadripuncta. Next base: position 43,569,229 of record OX438742.1, read on the forward strand.
AATCTGCAAAATCAGTAATTTAGTAAAGGGATGCTTACGTTTTTTTATTATTAAATTATATTATAAAATATCAGACTCTTTGGATGATAATCAACCATAGACGTAACGAGCTCGTTCGCATGCCAGGTTATTTCACAATTAATACTATATTATTGTGCCTTTTTGTAATAAAAACCTGTTTTTAAAAGAGCAACCCCTCGAGTTTCTGGCTTATTCTTCTCAGGGAAAAATTGCCTTTTGAAGAAGCAGTAGCTTAAACAATGTAAAATCTGACTATTTTAAGTGTACCCTGTGTACCTACAAAATAAAGCATTTTTGACTTTGGCTTAGATTAGTATCAAAAATTGACAATATAACTAGCTACCGTATCGAGTGTGCGCCAAGCAACATAGTCTATGACACCGGTTCGTAAGGAGGACTTTTCGCAATCACCAACAGAATATCAGTCTTAAAAATGTTTATCTATCGAATTGGTGCTTCAAAATAGTATCACTCGCTAGAAAAGTCATAATAATTAATAACTCAATAAATAAATCTAACGTGAAAGTGTCTAAAATTAGTGCCTTGACCGAAAATACTGTGAATTTGCTGCATCACGTCACGTCACAAGTGAATGACGCGTGCACTTCCTACTGGCGCACGCAAGCTATTCACGCGGTTACGCGTGGTGCATACGGGTCGAATCTCCGTGCAAACGAGTAAAGTGACGTTCGACGGACGTTTGGGCAAAGATTAATTGAACAGAGGCGACATCCAAATAGTGAGTACATACCTAATATTTTTGTCTCACGGAGGACGAACATTTTTTCATAGTCGAAATGGATTGTCAAGCGTGCCCTAATAAGATTGGTCTTGGCGAACTATTGCAATGCAGTGGGTGTAAGGGTAAATATCATTACCAATGCCTAAATATGACAACTGCTTTCTTTATGGGTAACAAATTTGATCTTGAACGTTCCTGGATGTGCCCGTCTTGTGAAAATGTAACACGTCGTACAAGAAATGATAACACTCCCGTGCGTAAATACGCTACACAACGGTCACATGATGAAACACTAATGTCCGTGGGTGACTTGATTAATGACAGTAGCGTGGTGGATACAAGTGAAGGAAATAACCGGACGCTGCAGGAGCCCGTTAATCGATCATACCATTCATCAGAATTGACATTGGCTGCTATTCGGGAGATTGTCAGGGATGAGGTACATAAAGCTTTAACTGAATTCTGTATTAGTGCTATGCCCAACCTAATAAAAGATTCACTTGGTCAGTTGACCAATAAACTGGCAGATCTGGAACAAAAGCTAGTGCAATCTATACCATCCCAGAGTTCCCAGCTGGTATCTACAGTTGGAATATTCAAAGAAACCCCCCAGCTTCCATCCACACCAGCTACCAATGTACACAACGCCATACCTGAAGGAATGATGAAGGTACGGCGTAAGGAGCAAAAACAACACGAACACGTTCCCGCGGTGCAGTCGTCTTCCTCTGGGACTCACACACGAACATCGAACACGAAACCATCGTTTATTAACCTCAGGCGGTCCACAGGCGATGAGGTAAAAGAAACTTCTGCATCACCGGATGACAACGAATGGACAGAAGTAAAACGCCGACGTGTGCGTTCCTCAGCGACTGGAGTACTGAGGGGAACTGCTCCTCCGGGAGTGACTGGGCTGGAGGCTTCGGAGAGGATCCGATATCTGCACCTGTACTATGTGAAACAGGGCACTACGGATGTACAGGTTCGCGAACATCTGGAGAGGGTCTGTGATGGTACGAGTCTATGTACTGTAGAAACTCTTAAATCGCGTGGAAGTTATGCATCCTTCAAACTTGGAGTTCCGTCGAGACTGGCTGAGTGTGTTATGGCACCTTCTAACTGGGCTACTGATATATGCATAAAGCCCTGGAGACAGGTTTTTCGCCGACAAAAAATGGATCCTGCTATCCGCTAGCTTCTACTTCTGATTCCAGACTTCGCTCAGATATCCGAAGATCGAGCCTTATTGTTAACATAAGATACCAAAATGTTCGCGGTCTCAGAACAAAGCTCAAAGAATGGAGGCAGAACTTACTGCTGAAAGATAGTGACGTCATTGCGGTCACTGAATCAAATTTGGACTCTTCAATTGCTGATTCTGAGTTGGTGGACGGTCGCTGGAGTGTGTTTCGACGCGACCGGCGGCGCACTAATAGAGGTTACTCGCCGGGGGGAGGAGTCCTGATCGCCATATGTTGCGATGCAGACCACACTTCATTTCGTCGTTGTGACCTTGAGTCAGAGTCTTGTGAAGATTTGTGGGTGTCATTATTGGTGAAAAAGTCGTTATTTAATATCTGTGTTGTGTATATTCCCCCTAAATCCGCTGATAGTGTTTATATGCATTTATTTCAAACCATTGAATCCAAAATAGAGAGTCTTAGTGGTATTGTGACTTTACTCGGCGATTTAAACTTAAATAGTGCTTCCAATAATATTTTGTGTTACTATTGTTATTTTTTAAGTGTATGCGGACTAAATGAGATGAATGAGGTGAAGAATGTTTTTGGAGGTAAGCTTGATGTGGTTCTCGTTCGAGAGGGTGTTGGGTCTGACGGCGTGATTGTCAATCAAGGGGATAGCCTTGTTCCTCGAATAGATGCATATCATCCGCCGCTTGACATTACTATCTCATCCCATAATTCTTTGCAACCTAATCCAACTGAAAAACTTCTACCGAGTAATGTAGACAGAGCCAATGATTGGAATTTTAAAAACGCAGATTTCAACCTTATGTACTCGTTGATTAGTCAGGCCTCCTGGAACAGTGTTCTCCAAGCATGCAGTGTGGATGATGCTGTGGATGCATTCTACATTGCAATGTTTGATATATTTGAGAAATGTGTTCCCAAAAAACGGAGAACTAAAACACCTAGCAGATGCTACCCTGTCTGGTTTACAACGGATATCATACGTAATCTGAAATATAAAGCTGACCTCCATCGTGAGTGGAAGCAGACAAAGCAACAAAGCGTATATAAAGCGTTCAGCATGCTTCGTAGGGATATTAAGAGACAAATATCACAGGCGTATGATCTACATGTGAAACAAATTGAGCGGAACATAAAATCCAAACCTCGGGCTTTCTGGCAACACATAAATAGTTTACGGTCTAAGAGTGGCTTTGAACCCCGGGTGACGCACGAAGGTCAAGATTTTGTGGGTCCTGAGGCAGCCAATGCCTTCGCAAGATTTTTCGCTAGCGTGTTTCTTCCGGATGTGCCGACTCTCAGTGTAGATGAAGCGAATGTTAGGGATGGTGCAACACACTCTCAATATGTGAACATTGACCGTATAAGGATTTCGGACATAGAAATGGCTGTAAAGAAACTCAAACCCAACAGCTCTATTGGTCCTGACGGGATTCCCCCCTATATACTCAAGGCCTGCGGAAACCATCTTATGCTTCCTCTCTGTTGTATATACAATCTTTCTATCAGCACCAGGATTTATCCCGCACTTTGGAAAATTTCACGTGTCACTCCTATTCCCAAGTCCGGTGACCTTCGTTCTGTTGAGAAATATCGACCGATAGCAGTTCTATCTTCGTTGGCTAAAACTTTCGAAACTATATTACATACTAAAATTGTTGCCCAGGTGGAGCCCTACCTAACAAACTCACAGCACGGGTTTAGGAGTGGACGCTCTGTGGAAACCAATTTGCTAATCTTGGTGAGCGATATTTCCAGTAAGTTGGATAAAGGTACCCAAGTAGATGTCGTATACTTCGATTTTAGGAAAGCGTTCGATCGTGTTGACAATGATGTCCTTCTAAGAAAACTTAGCGCCATGGGCTTTGCGCCAGGGATCCTAACCTTTTTTGCTGATTATCTTCGCGATCGTAAGCAGTACGTGCGGCACGGTTGTTATATCTCAAGACCTTACCACACCAGGTCTGGGGTGACTCAGGGTTCGATCCTCGGACCTCTGTTGTTTTCGCTCATGATTAATGATATGGAAGCGGAGCTTCGGCATTCTAAGTTGCTGCTGTACGCGGATGATGCTAAGTTGCTTCGTTCTGTGGGTGGTAATTCCGATTGCGTTCAGTTGCAAGAAGATATTGATGCGATTTTTCATTGGAGCTGCGCAAATGGGTTGGAGTTTAATGTTCACAAGTGCTTTGTGATGTCGTTCTCCCGTGCTTCCCAGCCAGTACGTTATGACTACCTCCTGGGTTCGGATCCCATCTCACGCGTAGAAACCATTACGGATCTTGGTGTAATCTTCGATTCACAACTTACTTTCCATGAGCACATCACGGCGCTTGCAACTGACTCATTTCGTAGGCTTGGGTTTGTTCTCCGGAGCGCACGTGAATTGCGCGATACGCGTGTTGTGTCTCTCGTTTATAATGCCTTAGTCAGAAGTAAGCTTGAGACAGCGTTACTAGTCTGGAATCCTTACCATAAGATATACACTTTACTCCTGGAAAAGGTACAGAAAGCATTTCTGCGGGCCCTTTACAAAAGGACGTTTGGATACTATCCATTCATGTATCCCACAAAATTCTTGTTGGGCATGTTGAGTTACAACTCTTTGGAAACTAGGCGCAATTTTACCTTAATGGTTACAGTATGCCGCATTCTGCGTGGCGATATCGACTGTCCGGAGCTGATTAAGCAAGTTTGCCGACTTTTTGCACCCAATAACTACACGGGGGCTCGAGGTCACCGGTTGTTGGCGCTGCCGAACGTGCGCACAGTGGCCCACCAAAACTCTCCGCTCCTGCGCGGACTTCGCAGACTCAACGCCTTGTTGGAGCGAGACCAGGAGTGTGATGTGTTCGCTGGGAGTTGGCCGAGTGTTAGAAGGGCGTGTTTGCAGTGTTGTGAGATTGATGGATGATTGACCTAGATAAATAATTAAGAATAGCTATAAATTCTGGTAACTAATTTGTACTACCTAAGTAACTGTACAGTGCATTGGTAATTTTACTGTAATGCTGTATGTGAAAGACTGAATAAATAAATAAATAAATAAATAAATAAATAAATGTTGGTAGCATTGTCCCGCTGTCTGGCCGCCAATTGCAGGTTCCGGGTCAGTGCGCTCCCATCTTTCCTCTCCAAGAGTGATTCAAGTATTTAAAAAATAAGAATAACTTTGTCAGTTATCATTTATTTTCAATAGAGTTATACAAATGGATACCCCGCAAGTCATAAGTGGAAATCAAAACCAGGTCATTAGCACATATCGCCTCAAAGAACACAAAGGTATATAAATAGATTGTCGAAAATAGACCGCGTATGAAAATAGAATCGGAACGACAATAAAGATAAGCCACGAGAGATAGCACAGCAGAGATTTCTTTTATTTACTCTTCCTAAGTAGCGGAAAACCGTATTATGGTGGTATGACTGGTTATTGAGCAGTGATGCCATATTATAAAAAAATCCCTTCAAATTTGGGCGATTTCGTAGGAAAAACTTTAATGTTTAAAGTCAAAGTCAAAAATGTTTATTTTGTAGGTACACAGGTTACACTTAAAACAGTCAGTCTGAGATATGAGATGAGATGCGTACTTAACGACACGTATCGAAACAGGTACTGATGCGGAGAAGGATGCGACAATGATAATTAATGGAAGGTATTGGTACAGTTCAAAAAGGGCGACAAGACCCTGTTGAACCCCGAAATCGCCTCTGAGTCATGTCTACAAGTTGCTTGCAAGAGTCATTACGAATCATCTCGCAAGTGGTTTTAACGACTTCCAACCTCCCGAACCAGCCGGTTTCCGAAGAGGCATTAGCACTGTAGACGACATACGTATGCTACGGCAGATTATACGGAAGACGGAAGAGTATAATCAGCCTCTATGTTTAAAGTTCGTAGACTACGAAAAAGCCATTGATTCGATTGAGACTTGGGCTTTGCTGCAGTACCTCCAGCGGAGTCAAATTGATCATCGGTATAACGAGGTATTGAAGTATTTGTATGAAAGTGCCACCATGTCAGTCCGTTGCCAGGATCGGAACTCGAAGCCCATCCATTTGCAACGAGGTGTAAGATAGGGGGAAGTCATATCGCCGAAACTGTTTACTGCTGCATTGGAAGATGCCTTCCAGCTTCTGGACTGGAAAGGAGGAGCATCAACATCAACGGCGAGCGCATCATAAACCTTCGATTTACCGACTATATCGTATTCATGGCTGAGACCCTGGAGGACCTTGGCAAAATGCTCGATGACCTCAAAAGAGTCTCCCAAGGAGTGTGTCTCAAAATGAATATGGACAAAACAAAGACCATGATGAATGTCCATATTGTACCCACCCCTCTGAAGATGGGAGACACGTTCGTTCGACAAGTTTTCGACGAGTAGGTACGTATACCTGGGACAAACAGTCCAGTTAGGTAAATCCAACTTCGAAAAGGAGGTCAATCGTCGAATCCAACTCGGCTGGGCAGCGTTTGGGAAGCTACAGAATATCTTGTCGTCCGAAATACCGCAATGTCTTAAGACGAAAGTCTTTGATCAGTATGTGTTGCCAGTGATGACAAATGGAACAACGTGGTCGCTCACTATGGGCCTCATCAGAAGGCTTAAGTTCACCCAAAGGGCAATGGAGAGAGCTATGATCGGAGTCTCCCTGTGGGTTCGAATTAGAAATGAGGCGATCCGCAGGAGAACCAAGGTGACCACAGTAGCCCGACGAATTGCCAAACTTAAGTGGCACTGGCGGGGCACATTGCTCGTAGAACAGACGGCCGTTGAGACGGAAAGGTTCTCGAGTCGGGACCACGCACCGGAAGACATAGCATGGCCACGCGCCCCACGCGATAGACCGACGATTTGGTAAAGATTTCGAGATACCGCTGTTTGTGGTGGGCAGCGCAGGACCGATCGTTGTGGAGATCTTTGGGGGAGACCTTTGTCCAGCAGTGGACGTCTTTCGGCTGATATGATGATTGGTATAAATAACTGGTCTACTAGGGGGAGGTGTTGGGGGGTGGGGGCATGTGGGGGGGGCGGCAAAGGGAGCGGGAGGGGAACGGGGTGGGGAGGGGAACGGGGTGGGGTGGGGGAGGGGAACGGGGTGGGGGGGGGGAACGGGGTGGGGAACGGGGTGGGGAGGGGAAAGGGGACGGGGGAGGGGAAAGCGGATGCGGGACGGGAAAGGGATGGGGGAGGGGAAAGGGATGGGGGAGGGGAAAGGGGTGGGGACAAGCACGGGGAGGGGGGGACACGGTGCGGTGGAGGGGGGCAAGAGGGGGAAAGATGGAGGAAGGGGGAGGGGAACATGCAAAAGGGGTAGCGGGAAGGGGGGGGAACGAGGCGAGAGTGGGGGTATGCGAAAGGGGTGGGGAGGGGGTTGGGAATTCAAAGCGGGGTTTGGGGGTAATCTTAGCACCCCCTTATTTACTCAGAAAGCCGGCCTGTTTAGTATAGCAGTTATTGACTGATTATAGCGGGTTCGATTTCCACATTTATCATATGTATAGATTCAGTTTAGTCGGCCTGTGGCTGATATGATGATATATTTATAAACAACATACATGTATTTGTGTAGCTTATCAGCCGTCTTTATTTTTCATTTAATATTCACAATACAAACCAAGTTCCTTTATGTGGAGTTAGAGGGCAGCTGTGTATATGTCCAAGGGCATTAATTTATTTAATATTTCCAAATCCCAATTATTATATTATATGTTTTATAGAGCCTAACTTGGACATATTCCAGCCATTCCTGTAAGTCCACCCAATATTCTTCACCGCTGTCTCGTGCATCCGCCGATCGCCTTCCACAGTCTAAAAATTGCTTATCAATCCGTATCAATCAAAAACGATTAAAGCAGACCGAACATATGGATAACTTTTTAGTTTCATTACAAAAGAATAAGTCACAATTAGGCTTTGAGGTACGAGGACACGTCTGGAAATTGGTTGTGTCGTCTCGTTTAGGAAATAACAATTAGGTTTGGATACCAGCAATATTTAAATCCAAAAAGAGCTGTAATTTAAGTTACATAGGCGGCCTAGAGTTTGCCATTGCGTATGTATATTCATGTTTGGTCTGCTCTATACATTATAAGTCGTGGTAGCAATTATCTAATCTGTGGTGTTAGTAACAGATTTTTGTTATACCCTAAATCAGTGGAAAATAACCCTTAGTATACTTGATAACCATTAATTAATTAGACGCTGCTGAATGAATTCCCACGCTTTACGCGCTGACAATAGCTCGTTTTTGCTACGATTTGTGGATAATATCGTGTAACCTTTGAATTAAGCGATTATCCACACCCTACCCGTAGGATCAATAGTTAAAATTAGCTTTTTCACGTCCTTCAACAATCTGAGATTACCTCTTGAATAGTTAACTAAGAAATTCTCGTTTTTCCGTTCCAATTAATTACTTTCGTTCGTTCGACGGACAATTTACGGCTTTACGTTCCACCGAACACCTCAAAATTCTATAGCCAATCATTTACCCTTCAAGCCATTCGTCTCTGGAACTCCCTACCCAAGTCCATCAGACGAGCTCAAACTTTGAATGCTTTCAAAGTCGCCGTCAAGGAGCATTTCCTGGTGCTTTAATCTGTGTTCTCTTCTTAGCTTCTCTCTATACCTTAGCACAATCCTGTTGTCGCTTATTATTATTATTTTATATATCAATAAATATTTATTTAGTACACCTATATATTTAAGTTTGTATTTTGTTGCTATTTTATAAATGCTATTTTTAAGTAGGTATATTTGTCTATTGATCTATGTATGTATGTGTATGTAAATATATGAAATTTATTCACGTAGTTTGTATATGCATCCTTATTTAATACCGCACAACCCACCTATTTCAAATGTACTGTCCTTATACCCAAAGGTTGCCTGGAAGAGATCGCTTTTAGTGATAAGGTCGCCAAATTGTACATTCTATTCTTACCACTTTTCTGAAACTGTATTTTCTTATCTGTTGTGCAATAAAGTGTATTTGTATTGTACTTTTCCCTACATGTATTTTTGTGTGTAACTGTACGCGTTGTCTCGTCAGTGGTCAGAGAAATACTATACGTCTACCGCAACCCTGACATTATTGTGTCCGATTTACAGGGTGCCCTGTTGGTAGTTGATGAATAGACCTCATTTTATTGGTAAAATCATGAGGCAGATATTACGGTGAAGTATTCTTCGACTCCTTGTTAATTGTATTTGTATGTAGGAGTATGTGCGATTAATCAACGCACATTTTTTGGGATTATTATTATATGTTGATTTATGTAATTTACTTATTATTGTGCTTGAAAGTGTATGTTATAGGACGATGAACAATTATTATTGTGTTTTTGTAGCGTATTAATGTTACAATAAGTTCATTCCGAACTTAATTTCTTGTGTGTATTATTACGGGCTTATTCTATAGTACGGTTTATGTGTTTTTCCAACAGTGTCTCTATTTCCAACCGAATGATATCCCTTTCCAAAGCGGTGGAAGGCAAACAGCATTCTTTACTATTTGCCACTAGTACTTAAGTTTTATATGAATTATAGTTTTTACAAAAGATATCACAACAACTTGCGCCCATCGACGGGCATTAACATAATATTATTTCCTTTTCATCATCTGATTTAAGAGCCATGCTCTTGTCGGTGGAGATTTTTCCATATCTCTCTGCTCTCCGCCTTCCTCTTGACCTCCTGATACGACACGACGTTCAACTTCTCTTTTATTTGCTGCATGTAGCTTATTCTCGGTCTTCCTCTTTTTCTTTTCCCTTCTATTATAGTTTTGATGAAATCATCGTGTCGTATAAGGTGTCCCAGCATTTTCCCTCTTCTATTCTCAATTACTTGCAACAATTTCCTTTTTTCCTTTACTATATTTAAAACCTCTTCGTTCGTTTTCTTCTCTGTCCAGCTGATACGTTCCATTCTCCTCCAGCACCACATCTCAAAAGCTTCAAATCTTTCTTTGTCTTTAAGAGTTAAAGTCCACGTTTCACACCCATACAAAGCAATGCTCCAAATGTACACTTATAAGTTTTTTACGAACTCGGCCTGATATTCTGGCTTTGAGCAGGTTCTTTTTTGCATTGAATGCTTGTCTTGCCATTACTATTCTTGCTTTTATGTCTGGCGTACATCGGGAGTCATTAGTAATTACGCTGCCTAGGTATTTAAATGATTCAACCTGTTGAATTTGTGTACTATTTAGAGTAATAGGGCTATTTTTTGGGTGTTTCGATGTAATTAGAGTTTTTGTTTTATTGATATTAATTTTGAGTCCAAATTCTTTGAAAATAAAGTCCATTTCTTTAAGCAGTTCTTCCAATTCTGTCTTACTCTCTGCCATGGCTACAATATCGTCTGCGAAACGTACAAATTTGAATATTTCCCCATTTATTTTGACACCCCCATTTTCTGTATTTGTTATTTTACGGATAGCACACTCTATAAATATGTTGAAAATCAAGGGTGATAGTGGACACCCCTGCCTTACTCCTTGTTTAATTTTTGCTTCTTCTTTTGCCTCTCCTACCTCTATTACCATTTCTTGCTTTTTATACAATTCGTAGATGATCCTTCTATCTCTATAATCCAATCCTGCTTTTATAAGTATTTCCATCATTTTCTCCCAGTTGACTTTATCGAAGGCCTTTTCTAGATCAATAAACACTATATGTGTGTCTAAGTCAAAATCCAAATTTCCTTTTATTGTATAATAAATAATAAATATAAATAAATATCCTTAGACATACACACAGCGCCATCTAGTTCCACAGTAAGCAACTATATGCTTGTGTTGTGGATACCAGATGGTTGATATAATACATAAATACATTTTTTTTTGTAAATAAATACTTGTTATAAATGAAAACATCCATAACTCGGGTACACATGTCCGTATTCATCACACAAACATATGCCCCTAGCGGGATTCGAACCCGCAACCTTTTGGTATAGTGGTCAGAGTTGCTAACCATTACACCAAACAGGTCGTTAAAATGTATAAAATTCATGTCCAATTCCCAAATTCTATTTCATAATGACTTCTCAATTCATAGAATGTATCCAATATTCTAAGTTGTATATTTTGAGAATTGTACATTTCGGGAATTGAAGATTATGAGATTTGGTCATTTTGGATATTGGATATATTGGGAATTGGACATTTCGGGAATTGAATATTTTGGGAGTCTTGGGAGATCCACATCTTAGGAGATGGACATCTTGGGAGATTGACATTTTGGGAGATTGGACATGTTAGGAATGGATATTTTGGGAGTTGAAGATTTTGGGAATCGCATATTTTGGCAGTCATTTAAGGAACTGGACATTATGGGAATTGAACATTTTGAGATTTGGGATATTTTAGAAATTGGATATTTTGGAAGTTGCACGTTTTGGGAATTGGACATTATATCCCACTTCCTATGTGATACGATAAATTCTTGTTATTTGGACTATTTCTAGTTCCTATCTTCCTACTTCACACTATTATATTAATTATTATTTTTACAAAATTTGGGATCTTCCAATTTGGGAGGTCCGGGTTCGATTCCCAAACAGGCCATGTACCAATGAGTTTTTAAATTTAATTTCATTACTCATGTGCATTTATCAGACTGTTCTTAAACGGCGAAGGAAAACATCGTGAGGACACCTGCATGCTTTTAAGGCATGTGATGTCCCCAAACCACATTGGGCCAGCGTGGTGGACTATGATCTATACTCCCTCATTATACGAGGCAAGGCCTTTATCCCGGAGTGGGATATTTACGGGCTGAGATGATATATCTTGCCTCACAATATCTTGCCCCATCTACGGGCACCAACTTGATATATTATTTTTTACTAATTTACTTTTATTGTTTAAAATCCTTTAAACTCAGAATCCTCCATTGTAAATGTCCAATGCCCAAAATCTTTATCAAAATATGGAATTACCAAAATATCTAAATCTCAAAGCGTCAGTTTTCCAAAATGTCCTTATTTTGAACGGTTTAATTTTCAAAAATGTCATTAATCATTTGATATTTGTATTATCCCAAAATATTCAATTCCCAAACTGACTGATTCGCATAAAGTCCGATTCCCAAAATGTTCAATTCCCAGAATATCAAATTCTCAAACGGTCTAATTCCCAAAATGCCTAATTCCCAGTGTCTAAGTACTAGTATCTGATTCCCAAAATATCCAACATCCAAAATTGGATACATTTTATGAATTAAGCGGGCATTATTAAATAGAATATGGAGAATTGGACAATAAAAATAATTCCCTAGGTGGGCGTAAGGTATTGTGATATCCTATACAATAAAAACCATATTCTATATAAAAAATATTACAGCTAGATGGGAGTAATAATGGAATAGTGTTATTTGCGTTCCACAAAGGAATCATTCAGTTGGAAAAAGAAGTGGCGCAAAAATGTCCAATTTCTATAACATTAATAAATAATATAATAATGCCCAATATTTAAGGACTGTAAGTCATCACACTTATATCCATACTAATATTATCCGTCCGTCCGTCTTTGACTCCTAAACTAATGAACAGATTATAATGAAATTTTTCAAAGAGATAACCTGAGAACCCTTGAAGGACATAGTCTACTTTCATCTTGAAAAAGTCCGCTGTAAATTCCACCAAGCAAAGGCGGAGAGCTAGTGAGACAATATTTGTAATTTAATGTGAAACCCTAAGAATAGCGAGATATTCTTTCATTTCGGCCAGTATAGCATCGCTTACTCTCCTGTCTCGGGTTCCCGTCCCGACGGTGTCGAAAAGGAAATACAATACGAATACTCTTTATTGCGCAAAATAATTTACAATAATTTTGATGAAAACAATAGAACACAATTAGGCGGTCTTATCACTAAAAGCCGCCTCTCACTCACTCACTCAAATCACTAAGAAACAATCAGCAGTTTCGCCTGGTTTCCATTCTCACTCGCCCTCTTTACAAATTTACCTATTACATATTTGTAAGACTAGCCTTTGCTTTAAATGTACTTGTACATATTTTCCGTGTCACTACATTTCAATCGTCCTGTAATAAAAGGGAACATACACAGAATACATAAATAGGACAATCATCATAAATAAAACACGACACATACATTAAAATTGCTTTAATAAAGGGATTGGTATACCTATAAATGAAATAACATGCGTTTTGCATATTTATTTGTTTATTTATTTAATTAAATTGTATAATGTAATATTTTCACAAGCCACCAAGCAATTCACTGCAACAATTTCTTACAATTCAGCGTCTAAACATGTCTACTGTACATTTTATTTGTAATACATTATTTGTAATACATATTGCTACACGAAGTTTCAGTTCGAATCGGAGTAAGCGACGGCCGGTACAATTTTCCGTCGGCCATAAATTTAATAAAGTTATTAGCATCCTTTGTTCGTTTTTATAATACCACATTAAAATAAATAGTGTATAGGTATACGAAATATTCTCGATGAAGGCGAGACGACCTCTGCGGCGGCGGCGGCGACGTAGACCTCGGGTACTTGAAAAGGATCTCGGGTTCAGTGCAAAGCGAACTTAGCACATTTTTCCGCTCGGATTTATTATTTTCCTTTTATTACGATTAACTGAATTCGTTTATTATTTAATTGACTATTATTAATGTTGACCGAAGCGACGGAGTCCGGTATATAAAGAACACACTAACGCTTCTGAGACCTTATCCCCCCCCGTCAGTTTAAGCTCGTGTTAGCGTGTGTGAATTAGAATCCATATACATATTAAGTTATAGGTTTTATACCATATTGCCTATTAATACCGGCGCTCAATATAGAACAAAGGGTATAAGTTGTAACCGTAGTGCATGAGTTTTTTTATTTATTAATTACGATAATTTTATACCGTTATATCGAGGAGAACAAATTGTGCGGGCGAATATTCTTATACGTATTTCTCTAACATGCAAATTAAAATTTTTGTCTATCTGTTCGTAGTAATTTAGTAGCTATTTAAACATAGCTAGTAAGGAAATGTAAGCGCAATTTTGTACTACTACTGTATTCGAAAAGAGACAGTAAACTTTTACTCCCGGTACTTTAAATATAGTGAAAGATATAATTAATGGCACGGAGAAGCGAAAACTCCTCGCAAACATTTTAATTAGAGTCAACAACGAAATCCACCCGAAATACGACACTATTCCACTTCGTTTATTCAAATAATTTACTCGTCAGCAAATTGAGTGAATATCGCAACCGGAAAAGGACCGGAAACAACGCGATTTAATTTATTTGCAGCTTTCAGCGGCCAAGGAATAGAGATGTGTGGAGTCACCCGAAATTTTCGACAAACCCCGCACTTAAGTATCGCCGAAATACAAAAAAAAATCGTACAAACAAACAATCATAGACCTTTCTATTTGAAGAAAGAAATTGAAAATTAAATATAACTTATTAAAAAAAAAAAAAGAATTTGGTTAACAATAAAAAAATATAATAAAACAGTTAATTAATGACAAATAATATTAACAGCCGACAAATTTTCTGCAATAGCAAGGAAAATAGCTCGATCGCTGCAATAATTCAATAAAATACAGATTCCTCGCGATTAACTGTAACGTATTAATTAACCGACGTCTGCGCTGGGAAACTAAACCGATTCTTTGTGAGAACCAAACCCGAGAGAATGAAATTAAATACAATACAAGAGCAAATCGTAAAATCCAGGGAAAATTGCAGCCGCCAGTCATGATACATAGTAAAACCTGTTGAAATATAGTTAAACACAATCACAGCTCACGGAGACACGAAGATATTCAATCTGGATGAATTAGAAAAAAAAACAATATCTCTTGCAAACTAACCGTGGCATTCGTCCCATTCTCGTCATTCAAAACACACGCAAAACAATTAAAGTTAATATATTATTTGCTTACCTCATCCTCTTTTAAGTCACACCACCAATAAAGAGAAATGTTCAAAGCTAATATTGAATTGAAGTGTCCGATATATTAGAAGAAATAAATTATGAATTAACAAAAGTTTATGATATATTAATCAGAAAACACTGAATTTATAAATTATTAATCATGAATATTGAATTTAAAAAGAAATACTGATCACTAATAAAGGGTATACTGAGGCACCCCGGGTGGGCCAGCAAAGGTTCTAGTTGCTTGGGAGCGGCTGCTCTGACCGAAGCTCGAAGACTGACTGATTTCGCCCGGCCCAGCACTAGGGAGGAAGAGTTGGGTTCCCATCCCACACAATTTCCAACTAGGCGGGGCAATTTGCCTAGGCGGTGTCGATGAAGAGAGGAAGCAGTAACGGTTACTGCTCTCGCATGTGTTCGTAAACGTATGACGGTTCTATATACTGTTCAAAAGTAGTGTCTTTACAAAGGGATGGGGCGGAGGGGGAAGGGGCGGAGCTCTGAAGTCTATTATTTGTCGAATGCATTTCAACAATTCCAGGAACGTTCCGAAAGCTTATAATGGAATATCGAATATTACTTTACATTTTAGTACCTACGCTCAGAATTAATTTAAAAGCAAAAATAGGTAACAATTTTGCCTCTGGTGATTATATGAAAGAAAATAACAATATCCATTATATTTGGTAGGTATTGTCATTAATCGAACTTAGAAGTAATTGAGGAACATGTTAAAACAACAGTAAAGGACATTATAAAATTACCGACGGGCTACCCCGAATGAAAAATACGTTTAGTGACTTCAATAAGACCCTGAACATTATAAATTTGTGTTAATTATAAAAAAATAGGGGATAGAACATTGATCTATGGGGTTACGAAAGCCGCAATCCTAGAGTATCGCTTATTTTACCACAGATAATTTCCCATTCGAAAGCGGTCTTAATTTGGACAACTTGACTGAAAGATGTCATATTATCTTATGTCTAAATAAATAATTGATATTAGAAGTATTTTGTAATGTATTCTATTACATGTGATAAAATGCATAGGTACATAATTCATTCATGTATTAGGTCCTTACCTATGAAATTGGCGTTTTGTATGAAGAATTTCATTAAGACTGTTTTCTCCATTCAAATATTTTAGATTTTTGTTTGGGAACGGCAAATCCAAATTTAGCTAAACTTTGTGTGTATTATCGGTTAACATTAAGTTAAGTATAGGCAGCGTTAATTTTTAAAAGTAACCGCTTTATAAAAGTTCTAAGAAATGATTATGGGAAGCACATGAAAAGAGCTCTGTTCAATTTTTTTTTATTATGTGATTTAGCCCAGAAATTAAAAAATATTTCATGTGAAACCTTGAAATAATATTCCATTTTCCAAATAAAAACAAATTTGGATATGGCTTTGAAAATCGCAGGAATTGGTACATATGATTAACGAAGAAAAAAAACTCCAATTTCATAGTCAGCTTCTACACCAGTTTAAATTAGTGTCAAAGTTATTAGCATTACAATTTTTATCGACTTTCGTCTCCATCGGATTTGATTGTGCAAAGTAAATGACATCGATGTCGCAGTACTCGCTTTAGTTGAGGTACATACATATCATTTTCGAGTTTTGATTGTTGTTCGGCAATATACATTAACATCACGACTTTTGTTCCAAATGAGGTGGTCAGAGCCACCCCAAAAAACATTAGCGTTAAACAAACATTAAAAGTCTAATGCTTGAAACAACATCCACCGATCAAATTTCGAAATATATAATGGTGCACTATAGATGTTTTCTTGGTGGAAAGGCCCATAGTCGCCTTAGAACAGGTTGATTCTATTCTTTTTATTTATCGCCGGAACCAGTTTTATTTATTTTTTATAAATCTTATTTTAAGGAGCTTAATCGAAAGCGACTATGCCGGTCCCTTGGTACAGCTTACTTATGTACTAGACGACTAATTCCTCCGTCGCACAGCAATTTTATATAAATTATACATATTTTTGGCTGCTAGAAACGCAGGGTGTGCTAGAGCCCTATTGCAACCACCTAATACCCGTATATTATTATTTATAACAACTTCTCTTCTATAATGCACATGATAGGTATCCTCCACTACATCACACTCGGTACAATTCGGAGATGGGACTTTTCCCATCATGTGAGCGAACTTATTTAATGGAATGTGTCCGGATCGGAATCTAAACGGTGGGTTTCTTGCGCCGCTTCTTTTCCCACAGATGAATTCCCTTTCCGAAGCGGTAGTACCTTGGACATACCGACTGACAGATAAATGCAATAAACTTTTTTTATTTCCAGTAGATTTAAATTGACATTCAACAAATGATATCATGTATCTTACGTTGAAATAAATGCTTGAAGTTTGAAACGCCATAACAATGTCCTGGCGATCCAGTGAGCAGTTGTCAATCCAGGGGCAACTCATAGGCTCCGGTTGTATAGTCTTGTACCAAATTCCTTTTTCTTGAGCTGTTAACCAGTTTTATTTATTATTTGATAGTGCATTTATGTCGCAGTACTATCGCTTTAGTTAAGGTTATGTTGCTGATATGATGATGAGCGCGCTTCACCGACGGCAAAGAAGAGTTATGTTTTTCGCGGATATTCAGTGCATGTCTTTATGCCTTATGGATGTTAAATTGAGATATCATTAGATTACTAGAGTCATACAAATATGACATCCGATAGTAAGTAAAAGACCCAGCGTATTCTTTTTTTAACATTTTTGACGCAATGCTGAATGTAGCCAAAAATCAAATGGTATTGCCGTCGGCATTTGTAATCAACGCATAGGTATGTTAAGCAGTATTTATTTAGTCTATAGTGACAGCCAAATTTATCTGTACAAAATAGAACTGAACGCTAAATTCTAGGCTAAGTTTTTCTCTGCAGTTGCTTGGGCATTTAAAAAATATATCAATCATATATTGAAATTGATAACGAAGCATAAAATAATCGTTTCAAACGGTTTCGGCAGTGCTGCGTAATTTCGGCGATAGACAAAAGCAATAGAACCAACCTTTCTCTTCCCGTGGGTATTGTAATACGCGATACGGGCCTTTCCATCAAAAAATATCTATAGATTAGCATGATTAAACGGCGATGAGCTCACCGTGAACTTCTGTATATTTTGTGAATCGTGGATGTTGTTTTAAGCATTACAAGTTTAATATTTGGAATACCCAAAAGCTAATGTGCCACTGCAGCACACACATATATTTTATACCTATGTTTTGTTTGTGCTTTTACATATTCTGTTTTTATTGCCATGTTCTGTAAACAACTACTACATATTTAAACTTGCGTGCTTCCTCAGCAAAAGTGCCCACTTTGTACATACTAAGGTTAAGCTACCTTTATCTGGTTTTTATTACTGTACTGTAGTCTAAATTATGTGTACTACTTTTGTATTAACTACTTATAAATATTATTTAATGTATACTAATATATAATGAAACAAATAAACGTTTATCTATCTATCTATCTATCTAATGTTTTGGGGTATCTCTGACCACCCCATTCGGGACAAAATTCGTGACGTTATATTACCGAACAACAATTAATACGTGAAAATTACATCAACATAACTTCCGCTGTGCGATGACGCGTTTTAATTCAATTTCAATATATAAGTTATTTGTGTAAACAACAAAAGTTTGGTCTATGCAAGGATTTGTGATCGTCAGCAAAATCAGCAACTGGCTTGATTGGATTTTCCGAGCTACTTTGTTCATCGGAGGTCATTTTTTAACCGACGGCAACCGTGGCTAGACTCATAAGTGTAAAAATCACTGTTCATTAACAACTCTATATAAACAATGTTACTTCGTCTAACTTAGTAAGGCAATTCTAACCATTTGTGAAGGATTTTTTTGGATTTTTTTTTAATAACCCAAAGACATATACATTAAATTCCGGAATCAGTGCTCGTCGTCGGAAGCCGTTTATTTATTGTGTCTGCTTTGTACGTAGTCTGGCAAATGACGGATGAGATAATCCGTCAGAAGATGCCGGTGTCGATCCTTTCAAAATTCGGTTATGTTACTACGAAGCGTGGTGAATGTGGAAAGAAGTCGGCTATTGTCACGAAAATGCTTTTTTTTTTGGCAACTTTAATGTGTAATAATTGGTATTTTAATAAATAAATAAATAAAACACAGCGCCATCTAGTTCCACACTAAGCAACTAGGCTTGTATTATAGATACCAGATGGTTGATGAACTACACAAATACATTGTTTTTTGTAAATAAATACATATATAAATTAAACACATCCATAACTCGGGAACACGTGTCTGTATTCATCATACAAACATAAGCCCCTAGCGGGATTCGAACCCGCGACCTTTTGGTATAGCAGCAGATTTTCTAACCACTCCACCAAACAGGTCGTCAAATAATAATTTGTCTAATAAATAATTTTATGCATAAGTTTTTCCATATGGAACTCAACAAAGCGTCGGGCGCTACAACAGTAGAAATATTGCCGTTTGTATGTTTTTTTACGTAGGTATATAACTACCGAGATTTGGCGGCTAATTGACGTGATTCTTTTTGAAAATGAAAGAGGATACCGTCAAATTAGTTCCTTAGAAATTTCAACGCAATCGAGTCAGTAGTTTTTTTTTTGTAATTATAGGAAAATCGCATTATATAATTAGAAGATTTGTGTACTTTATGCATGAAAATTGGACGCAGTTTAGGTTTGTATAGATAGATAGATAGATAGATAGATAATAACATTTATTCACTGCACTGTACATACAACCAAAATAGAAGAGCAACAACAATAAACCCTACCTATGTAATATGCATGTATATATTAAAGAAATTCTCGAAATGTGTGTTGATCTGTTACGTAGTTTAGAATAACTAAGCGCACAGACAGACAGATAATTAATAGGAATATAACAATATTTTATGGTTAGCTTAACATGTTGATAAAAACAAATCAATAAAGTCCTTCTACAATATCGTATCAGTAAAGAAAAGTGTATGTAGTATGAAAAGTGATTCTCAATGCCCGTTTTTTGTAAATTAAAAACATATACGACGGACTTTATAAAATAAGCTTGCCTATTTTCGAAGCACGAGGTTAACAGTATTCAGTTAATTTCAGAGCGAATTTAGATTAACGTCCAAAATTAATACCAGAAACTTGCATTCATTAGATATTGCCACAGGCAAAGCACGTTGGAGGCCTGTAGCATCGCTTTGCAGGGAATAATATTCAAAGTGAGAGTGTTTGAAATAAACTTCAAATGTGATATCTGTTTATCATTTCGCAAAACTTCCTCAAACGCTTTGGAGTACGCAACGCCTATGGAGTCTACAGATCCGTCTCAGTAAAGGAAATATGGCTGGTCATTAACATGTGCTAGGAACAGAGTGTTTCCGAGCGCTGATCCTCCAGAAACACTCACAGTCACGGCGGCTGTTCCGTGTTTAACAAGACGCTATTGATCACGACGTCTTGTTTTCTGTTCGATAGAAATGATTGAATAATGATTAATTATTATTTTTAACCTACACGTTAAGCGATGGGTGTCTGTTTGATGGCGTTTTGTGTGTCCAGACTTTGCCCGGATGTACTTATTTCAGTAAAGCGTGGTCCGATTTGAAAAAATGTTTGATGAAAATCGATTACGCCGTTTCGAAGATATTTAGCTTTAGCACAGTTCTTTGGTGCATTTGGATGATATTGTTTTTCGGGCATTCATATGTTAACCTTTTAGGAAGACTGAAGACTGTATTTGTATACTGAAAACTCTTGAAAAGAAACTTAAAAGTCATTCACAAGTCTCCACTGATAGAGATAACTTAGAATTTACACGCGACATACAAATTTATATAAGTGAGCTTAGAAAAATATAATGTAATTGCAAATTGCTACCAAAATTTAACGTACCAAATGGAAATTCTTTATGAGCATTGCTTGTAATTCCATATTTTATTTTATTTATTCATACAGAATCAACAGCATAAAAATAATATATTTATACAGTACATACATTACTAATTTGAAGCTAATGACAGATTCTTACTTCATACATAGCATTAATATGTTTATCTAAGTGAGTGGACAGCCTTAAAAATAGTAGTCTCCATGGTCTCACACACTAATTATCAAATAAAAAACTATCACGTGAGATATTTAGTCAAAATTCCGAGTTATGGAATTTATAAATAGAAATTAAAATTAAATATTGCAGCTTGTTTAATTATTAGACTATGCTCCATAACGCGTCAAAAATTTTAGAAAGATCACAAAATATGACCGACTGTTGTATAAATGTGACCGACTGTTGTATAAATGTGACCGACTGTTGTATAAATGTGACCGACTGTTGTATAAATGTGACCGACTGTTGTATAAATATGACCGACTGTTGTATCATCCACCCAGGTAAGAATTGAGTAATATAACGCTTGTAGAAATACTTATTTATCGACAAAATCGCTGTAAGGTTCTAGCGGCGATGATAGAATATACATACATACCTATCTAAATAAATGGAGTAGTCAAGAGATATAATAGTTTAAAGTTTGAAACAATATCCACGGTTCACCTTAAGAAATATACAGAAATGGACACGTTACAGGGGATGAGCCCATTGACGTTGAAACGTGCAAATCTATAGATGTTTTTTGGTGGAAAGTTCCTTAGTCGCCTTTAACGACACCCACGGGAAGAGACGGGTGGGTTCTATTCTATTTGAGTGCCGAAACCACACAGCACATGTGATAGAATATAAGGATAACTTGTCGTCGGTCTATCTGTCAGTGTAAAGGCCCGTTTTCTCCAAAACGGCTGGAAATTGTTGAAATTAATATTGAAGGTATGCAGTCGTATACAGATCTAAATAATTATATAATAATAACAATAAATAAGTTTATTGACTCAAACTTAGGCTAAGTTACAAGTAATTAATGAATGAATTAGGAGGTACATAATTAATACACTTCAGCACAAATTAATGGGCCCTGCTCCTTAAACTAAGATTGCTCTTGTATTTTAAGAAGCAGTGTTCGATCCCGGCATTGTTATCATTATACTAACCATCTATCCAGATTGACAACATTAGAGATACTTAATAGGTTATTTAGGCAATGAGAAAAAAAAAAGAAATTCAATCGCAATAAAAAATATACAGCCATTTAAAGCGTATATTTTCATAATAAAGTCACACTCATTGACATCTCACCAATACCTATACGAAATTCATAGAAATTAGACACAATAGGAGATCACAAGCGAAAAAATAAACACAATAAGTAATTAATTCCTAATGCCGTGTGGAAATGACACAGGACAAATTCAATTTTGCGGTTTCCTCCGCACAATTTCCACGTCACATGCATATTTAAGTTAGTCGATTTAATTGTGCAGGTGCGGAACCCCATCGATTCCGATTCCGATCGAGTCCGTTTATATTTGTTTGTGTAGTGTCTGCGAGTTCGACATTCATATCGAATCTAATCTAACTTCCAACTAATATTAGAAATGCGAAAGTTAGGATTTTTGTTAATTTATTTGTTGCTCAATCACGACGTAACAGATGAACGGATATGGGTGAATTTTGGTATATAGGTGGATCATATCCCGGATAAAAACATAGGATACTTTTATCCCGATAAAGTGAGTAGTTCACGTAGTAAAAAAATTAAACATATCTGCGGTAAGTTATTCCACAGGGGCAAAGACGCGGGCGGAAAGCTAGTCCTAAATAAAACAAAATAATATGTCAGTTCATGATCTATTTAAAAAGGAACATGTTTAACGAAATAAAAAGGAACATGTTTAACCAAATAAAAAGGAGCATGTTTAACAACTAAAAAGCAATTCTTTTAAAAAGTAAATTGAAAAAAAAAAATAACATACCCAGACACAATAAAACTATTGTTTGAGATGCGAGTCTGAACGTGTTAAAATGGAAACTAGTATATATCTTTTATTCTTGTAACTAATAAATACAAAAAGTTTAGGACCATATTACTTGTAATAAACATTGTATTTTGTTTCGAAACTGACATTTTCTACCCGCGAGCGCACTTTGACTGGAATTACCTTACCGTTGCCGACGGCAGGAACACGACCAGCGATGCCCTAAAGCAACCAATCCCGAAGCTACCGAGACGCATAGACTATGGGCAAAAAGGGCATAGCGTAATCTCATATACATCACCGGACTATAAAAGACCACTACTGCACAAGGCTTCCATCGCTTTCAATGGAAGGATTTGCGTCCGTCACCATGCTGGGCTACTGGGCGATCGCAGATTTTTGGAGCTGAGTGACGTTGCTGTCCATCCTTGGTATACCCTTTTTAGTCATTTTTAAGACACCCACGAGAAGAACTCGGTCTTAGTATATTCTGCCGGGAACCACACGGCAGTGATCTAGCAGTGGCTAGTAGTACCCCCAAGTCGGAGCTTAAAGGTTAATAAAATATATTTGTAAGTTTCTGAACAGTAAAATAACGGCCGTGGCTACTTTAAAAAAGAGTGTTACATTATACAGATTGTCCGGTTCTGTGTTCAACAATATATCGAGCTTTGTTAATATATTTATTTTAATTTATTCATGATTATCAAGCCATCAGTTCGGATTACTCATTTAATTATAAGCCGTATAACTTGACAAATCTAGCCCAGACTATTATTAAACACCAGATTGGTATACAAAATGTAAAACCAAGGATTGGTCAAAAACAGATACAAAATTGGTTAATCTGAATCTCAAACTTGTTAGATTGTAACTTTGGGATTCAACTAAGAATAACCCAAGATGACAATGCGATGGGCCTAGAAAGACTTATTTATTTATTATTATGAAAACAACAGTTCTGTGTTTACAAATAGTACTGATTTAGGAATAATACATATTCAAGCAGTGATTAGGATACAAAATACAGCACCAAGGATAGGTTAATAAAGAAACAAAACTTGTTAATCTGAATCCCAAACTAGTTAGATTGTAACTTTGGGATTCAAGCAAGAAAATACCCACAATGGAACCTTCTCACAACCGGATAGGCCTATTATAAAAAGTGAAGTGAGAGCTAACAGTAAGTACATACCTATACGGAAAATCGAAACAATAATAAAAGCAATATAATAGAAGCTTCGACGATGCATTATTTAACAAAATACGTTTCGTAAAGTGGAAATAATTGCAACCATGGCTTATTTATGTGCATTTTCCAGTTATAGCTTCAAATATAGATGTCACATACAGTCGCCGCACTGCAATTTATGAATATGTAAAACCTTAACAACGGCCTGGTAGTGTTCGATCGAATGAATTATTCTTCAATCGTGTACTAACGTAGGTTTTCCATAGGTGCTTAAGCAGCTTATTATAAGCGTATAGCTTGTTGCCCGAAGCTATAACTTAATCAGGACGCCTGCAATGACGGCGTACATATAGTTAGTCATTTTCCGAATTCAATGATTAATGTAACGTTAATGATACGTCTACAAGAGGTGATTGGGAAAACAACCGGCGCTAACTGTTCCGTATGATATTTTTCTTTTTCCTGTCCTGACCCATTTCTCATTATTTATTTAATGTGACCCGGCCTTAGAAAAAAAAAGGTTCGGGTTCGAATTTGTGTGATGAATACGAACATTTATTCCAGAGATTTTCATCACGGTTGTATATATAAATATTTAAGTAAGTTTATCCGTTATTATTGAGTAATCCATAGTACATGTTTAGTTTGGGCCTACATAGTTGGTGTAGGTAAGCGTCCGAAATGTTTTTTTTTTTAATGTTTAAAATTAATTTTTAGCTCACATATTTATTTTTCATCAACACACTCAACTATAAGACGCTTACGGTGCACGGCACTCAATGCATACTTTAAAGTGAAACAACCGATCATTATTTTAACAGTACACAAGTAATCACAAGAGGTAAGTACGACAAAAATCAATATTGGAACGGAATCAGAGGGATTTCAAGTTTCCATAGTAACATGGAATTATCTTTATTAAAATTGAACGAGCGAAAATGCTCTAACAAGCGCGTTCACAATGAAGGTGTTAGTTATATCTTTTCAACTTCTTCCAACTTCTCGTGTTGACAACTCGGGAGTTCTGTGTAGCTTATTATTTGTTATGGACTCGTTATACTGTGTCGGTGTTGTGCAACGTGCACAGCAAAATATAATTAAAAAAAAATTCAGACACTACACCAATCATCTAGTCCAAACAAAGTAAACCTTGTGCTATGGATACTAGACAACGGATAAATATACATAAATATTTATATAAACATCCATGACCCGGGAATAAATGTTCGTATTCATCACACAAACATTTACCCTTCGCGGGATTCGAACCCGCAACCGTTGGTTTCGCTGACAGGGTCACTATCCACTACACCAATCGGCCGTAATGTTTATGTACAGCTAAAGGATAAGACAACACGGTCCTTGGCAAAGTTGCGTTCAAGCCATGTCTATGAAGTTGGTGTAAGCATTTGCTTTTGTTCGTCGTTACCTTTGCGTAATACCGAAGTAATTTTCATCCATTCGTCTCCTACCAGCCGTCATCTTCAGGTCACATTAATTTTCAAAACTTCAAGCATTTATTTCAACGTAAGATACATGATATCATTTGTTGGATGTCAATTTAAATATATTGGAAATAAAAATAGGGCTTAAGCATTTTTCGGTCAGTCAGTATTTCAAAGCTCCCACCGCTACCGCTACCGCTAACCTAATCTTACCTACATCCCTTTCGACCGCCCATATTTTCTTCAATCGTGCTCTCCTCTTAAAGCCACTCATATTTAATACTCTTGTCGCATGCTACTCAACCTTCAACACCACGTCCTCACTAACACGTATCCCTCCCCTTCTTTTTAGCAGACGTAAAATCCAATCACAACCCTAGGCATATACAGGTGAAAACCATGAGGGAAGTTTTGCACATAGGGGTGAATTTAATAGAGACATTATTACGTACGGTTCGCGAACCCATTGTTTGACTATTGAAGTTTGTTAAATCCTGTCCGCTTCAAATTGAATAAAACAATATTAGTTCGTGGCCAATTTAAAGAGTTCGATATTATAAACATTTTTGTGAATTGGGCCCTTAGGATTTCCATAAAAATAATAAAAAAAAAAAAAAAAAAAAAAACATTTCGGACACTTGCACCAATCATCTAGTCCCAAACTAAGCAACGCTTGTACTATGGATACTAGATAACGGATAAACATACATAAATATTTATACAAACATCCATGACTCGGGAATAAATGTTTATATTCATCACACAAACATCCACTACACCAATCGGTCGTCAAATAAATAAATAGATATAAATTGTTTTTATCGTTTACAAATGTAATTGTATGTGCTGCGCACCCATCCTAACTGGTTACCCATCTGACAGTGCTGAACATCACTAATCGAATACTGTGCACGACTTCTCCAATATTTACTCGGATTAAAACAAACACACTTATTAGGTTAAAACAATAAAAGTGACAATGGTCTCGATTCGGATGTACAACGAACTAAACTAAATTTAAATTATATGTATCCTTTTCTAACCACTAATACATGAAAAGGACGACATATAATTAAGTCCTGTCAAATTAAGTAAAAGGATCAAAACAAGCACTTCTTTATTAATATTAGGTGTACACCTAGCGACGTCACGATTAAAATACTATGGAGCGACTTGTTTTGACAGCTCTTAACTTAATTTGACAGGACTTAATTTATAGTCGTCCCTTTCATGTTAATAGTGTTAGAAAAGGATGTATCTGCTTTAAATTTAGTTAGTTCGTTGTACATCCGAATCGAGACCAATGCCAGTATTTTATAACAAAGAGTATCAACTAGCGGCTGTCGAACCCGTTCTCGCAGACACTGGCCGATCGATATGCGGTCCTAAAGACAAAATCCATATCAATTAGAAGGCTTAATCATCGTCCGATGTGCCTATAGACAAGATTATTTGATACCCAAAATAGTTATTCGAATAATAAACACAATAATTCCACATGTATTCTAACTAATGAATACTTCGTCTAATAAAACTTTATACGTATTTAACAGGGGCCCGGATTAAAACAAAATACGAAACGAACGTAGAGGGATTCACAACTTGTAAAACGAGTTTATAATCTGTTCGTCAGTAGTTCACTACTAAATGTACAAAAGGGATTGTTTGGATAATGCCTAAAAGTCAATCCCATAAATATAACATATTAATAATTATTTAAGAATTTAAAAACCCAACAACATATTTTGTATTTTTTTTATGCCCAACGGGTTAGCACTTGACCTCAATCACACCTGATGTTAAGTGAAGATGAGGCCGAAGGTGGTAGCGTACTGACCCGGAAACCCCATCTTATTTGGGGGACTGGCTATCTTATCTCTGACAACCGGAACACAACAATGCTATTAACATTGCTGTTTGGCGGCAGATTTAGATAAGATGGTGGTAGCTAGCCAGGCGGACATTTAAAATGCCCTACCACCAACAAACCGAGTACTAAATATGTACATCGCTGGCGATCGAACAGGCGACTTCCGAATCGTAAACCCAATGTTGTTTACAGAGGTGATTTTGCAGGCGCCATGTTGGATTTACCCTCTTAAGGTAGACAACAGTGGCATTAATTGGTATGACAATGTTCGACTCATTCTATTGACTGAAAGATAATTGTTAAGTCTACTGTGTGGTGAGATATAAAACTACTACAGATAATATAACACCTAGAAATTTCTTAGTTTAAGTGATAATTTGTAAAACAGCTGTTGGTTTTCCCAAGAAAATAAAATAAAATAAAATAAATCATTTAGAGGTATCTTTCGATTTGCAGCGTCGAAGTGTTGGAACGATTTACCCCCTCCTATTAAAAAATGTGGATCACTGCGAGTTTTTAAGAGGGAATGTAAGAAATGGCACTTACATAAACAAAATTATGCGTGCATCTGGTCCTTCAAAAAATAAAAATGTACTAGTTATATAATTAATTAGTTGGTGCAGGATTTCTCAGTGTACTCGTATATCTCTGCCAGTATGATATGTTATGCCTGTGTATGCCTAAATAGGTACTTATCAAACCCACAGAATTTTATAATGATAATCTAGCACTTTTATCACTTTCGCCTTATATTTACTAATTTTAATTTTCAATAGAGGATAGCATTGGTATCTTAGCAAGGTATATTGTTCACTTTGTCCCATTCCTCTCTGGCCACAGGAAGATTGAAACTATTTGTACTTTATTATGCTAATTTTTTTTTTTGTTTTTTGTAGTTCTAGTGGGCGATTTTCTGATCGCTTAGTAAGGTGGTTCAAAGTGGCTCGAAACACGCTAACAGATGGGGCTCTTATTTTCTTTTAATTTCTACACTGTCCAGAGCCACGCCTAAGCTTAAAAACAAAAATATAAAAAAATCGTTAGCCATTGGAAAGTCGCCCATACTTTCTTTGGTGGCAGCAACTACTCTGCGGGGGGG
The DNA here is from genome assembly GCA_949316235.1 of Oegoconia quadripuncta. Taxonomy (NCBI): domain Eukaryota; kingdom Metazoa; phylum Arthropoda; class Insecta; order Lepidoptera; family Autostichidae; genus Oegoconia; species Oegoconia quadripuncta. The sequence goes on from OX438742.1 coordinate 43,597,644, forward strand.
GGGGACAGAAAATCAGAAACACTGCTGAGTCCCTACCCATTCATCACAATACCGTGGTTCTCGATTCTATGTATGCTTGTGTTTTTTTTTTCTTTTTTGTGATGAATAAATACCTTTTTTTGTAATATACAATTAAACGCCTTAACTATATATCTGAGCGGAATGTGCCGTGGAATAACGTCGATATCCATTAGTGTCTGCCTGTCACAACCATTTATTTCATAAACTACTAGACAAACAAGACGGTTTGGACTATTCTGAATGAGTTTTTAGAAATGAGGCATTTTTTTTTTATTGTTATTCATATTTATAGAAATGTCAACCTAAAGTCTCAGGCTGAAGAATTTTATACATATCTAGAAAAACGAAATAAATACAAATTTACAAATTAAAAAAAAAAGTATCTTTTGCGTAGAGGACGCGTCGCGGCGTTCATTTTAGTGAGTTACCTCTGGCAAATTATATTCAAATCTGTTCGATAGTTAAGTCGAACAGATAAAAAACGAGGATACGGATAATAGCATCCGCACGAGATAGATACCGAGGTCAAAAAGGATTCCCGAGTCCCAGGTTATAGTCTAATAAAGTCATTATATCTTTCAATTACTTGCACATATTTTAATCGGAAATTTTCATGACAGTAAATCTATTTGTTCTTTCTTTATTGCACAAGACATACAAACAGATCACAGTAAAAAAATATGTACACTAAAGCGATCTCTTCCAGTCAACCCTACTGGAGGTAAGAAATGTTACACGGGAACAAATAAAAAATGCGGACCCCAAAAATTATATACGTAGTTAATAATAGATACATATGATACAAATACATTTAATAATAAATTACTTAAAATATTATAGGCAAATAACTAAATGCATATAAATTACCTATACAAATATATAAATAAATTAAATAATAAATGCCTAATCACACTCATACCAATGCTGAGAAAGGTAGTGATCTTTTAACCTCTTCTTAAACGACTTTCATCTTAACGATTATGTAAAAAAAACAGACAGATTCTGGCTAGTAGTGACAAGGTGGTCATACAATTTGACAATGAAATCAGAGCAGGAACGATAATAATTACCAGCAAATTTTGAGCTACGTCTTCAACACCGCTAAACCAGAAATTAAAAATAAATATACTTCAGAATCCTTAGAGGTAACTCTAAAAAAGTAACCCTCCATTTTTGATTGTGAATAACTGTTACAAAAGCCTCTGCAACAGCCGGACACGAGCAGGGTTTGTTTTATAAGGATTCAGTGTTTCCTTTTAAAGTTCGGTACACGGAAAGAAAAAACTTTTCCCAAAAATAAATAATAATTAAATCGACAATCAAATTCGTTTGGTTTCCCGTGTAAAAACACACCAAAGTTTATTCTGCGTCAAACTATAAAAGGAAGGATTGTTCGGTGTGAGTCCCCTAAAAATTTTTGAACAATAATGACACACAGGCACATCATAATCAATTTTTGTACTTAGCTTTAGGTGGATGCAGAGTAAGTCGTGAGGGGACGAATAGGGGAAGGGTTTGCCTAACGCAACTGAGAATAAAGTAGTGCATTGAATATGGGGCATCGATTTTTTTCGCGTTGAAGGGATGTGCATAGTCGGCTTTCGTCGGGCGTGTGATGTCGGGGATAAAGTTTGCGTATTCTATACAGGGCACCCCACAGATGTGCGACCTTCAATATTGCAGATAGAATACGCTTTACGGAGATTTATTATTATATTATGACGACCTCTTTGGTGTAGTGGTTAGAAACTCTGCTACTACACCAAATGGTCGCGGGTTCGAATCCCGCTAAGGGAATATGTTTATATGATGAATACAGACATGTGCTCCCGAGTTGTGGATGTTTTTCATTTATACATGTATTTATTTACAAAAAAAAAAATGTATTTGTGTAGTTTATCAACCATCTAGTATCCATGACACAAGCCTAGATGCTTACTGTGGACCTAGATGGCGCTGTGTGTTTGTGCAACACATTTATTATTTATTATTATTATTATTATAGACGAGCAGCATTACTGCTGGTATGTCTATGTCACATTGGAAGAGTTCACATTGTTCATTATATTGTTAGTCAATATTTAAGTCACCACTATTTTTTTTTTTTTTTTAAATTATTTTATTTTTAAAATTAAGTAATACTGAATTAAAAAAAAAAATACTTGCCTTATCTGGAAAATCGAGCGAAAGGGTCAATTATAAGGATTAATTTCTTAAAAAAATTAATGACCTTGAATCTGTTAAGATAGCTACGGCTTTAGCGATTAATTTATCACACGTTCAAAATGTGTTACCCCTTCTTGTATGTAAATTGTCAATCTTGAGTTCGCTGCTAGTTTTCTTTATCATGGTTATGATAGATTCTCGGCAAAATATTATTCTGCTTTTAAATCGTCCATAGTACTTCGTGTATAACAAATCTTTCTCGTATCCCCAAAAATGAAATTATATGTAGGGTATCAGCAGCCGTACCACTTAAAAAAAAATGTGTTCGATCACTAAAATTATGTATCCGTTTAGCTCGCCTGCGTTTGATTGTCAAATTTGGTACCAAGTAAGCGCCCTAGAAGTAGATAGATAGATAGATAGATAGATAGATAAGCATTTATTTACGCCACTGCGTTCACACAATTACACAATTTTTAAATTACAAAGAAATATACATACAAATAAACGTAAAGACTAGAAAATACAAAGAGCGAGTGTGTGCCGCAGTAGCACAAATGGGTTATAACTCAGTGTGGCACATCACTCAAAGAGCGAAACACTGGTTTTCAGTTACAACCCCTACAAGTACGAGTGCATAAAAGTACGTGCATGTTCCCGTCTGCGTGTACATTTGTGGTCAATCGCGAGTGAAAAGTCGGTTGTTGATACAGCTAGTGTTGAGTAGTAATTTAAATTGATGACAATGATGTGACAAAAAGAAAAAGAGAAGTACATAGGCAGTTCCACTACAGGTAACGCTTTGGAATTCCAATTTTTTGTTTTTCCATTAAATGTGCCCTAAGATGTTTTTTGAACAAGCTCAATGTTCCGATATGCCTTAATGGAGGTGGTATATTATTCCAGCATTTCGTTGCCTGGTAGCGGAAAGACCCAGCAAATGCGACGGTCTTGTGCTTATAAAACGTCAGACATGATCGAATCGGCCTCATCTGGTACCTATCATGGAACGGTGAGAATTTCAATTTATGATGAAGGTACTCTGGCTTATGAAACTTCATCACGCCGAACAAGAGACTTGCCAGATGAAGCTGTCTACGTGATTCCATATTCAGCAGTAAGGCATTATTTATATACGGAGAGACATGGCTTCGCGGTGGTATGTTAAAACAGAAGCGACAGCACGCATTTTGTACGCGCTGAATTAAACGTTGGGATCTCGCTAAAAGTCGTGGTCCATATAGGACATCGCCGTAATTCAGTCTCGAGAGTACCAAAGCCTCGCACAGCGCGATACGTACCTTTTCAGAGAGTAAATGGCGAATCTTATATAATATTTTCAGTCTGTAGAAACAGTTTCTTACAATGTTTACAACATGAGATTCAAAGCGTAACAGACTGTCAAAGATAATACCCAAATTTCTGGTTTCATCTACGCGGTCTATATTTAATCCTAGTACTTTTATATCAGGGTTTTTAATTTTTATGTCTGAAACTTGCTTATTTGATCCTAGAATTAAATGCTTGGATTTAGTCGGGTTGAGAACCAAACAGTTTCTCTTTGACCATTCCGAAATGCCTTCCAGATCCGCGTTCATTTTATTTGATGCCTCAGAGATCCCGTCCGGTGTCTCAGAGATATACAACTGGACATCGTCGGCATAACAGTGGTAATTGCAATGTTTTATAGAATGCACAAGGTCAGCACTGTATATGATAAATAACAACGGGCCCAATATCGAACCCTGAGGAACACCACGCTCGACTGCCCGAGGACTAGACAATAAGGTACTACCGTCATTTTTGGTAAGTTTGACTGACTGGAATCGCTCACTGAGGTAACTCCTAAACCATTTAATGGCTTGGAGATCAACACCATAGTATTTCAGCTTAACTACGAGCAGCGGGATATTGATACAGTCGAAAGCGCGAGAGAAGTCCAATAGTGTTAGGATAGTACCACGTCCCACGTCCTGCTCCGCAAGAATATTATCAGCAACATCAAGTAAAGTGGTAATTGTTCCTCGTCCCTTTCGAAATCCAGACTGAAACCGCGGCAAAATTCCATTTTCCTCAACGTACTTCATAAACTGTTCATGTACAGCTTTTTCCAGAATTTTGGATAAAAATGGCAAGATGCTAATTGGCCTAAGGTCTTTATAATCAACCGCATTATCAATTTTGGGTATGGGAGTTACCAACGCCTTTTTCCATTGTTTAGGTACGACACCAGAGAGAATGCTCATGTTGATAATAAAAGTAATAACAGTGAGTGTGCGAGGCAGAGTGAGTAAGATCATGTCTCTGCTAACGCAGTCACAACCAGTCGAATTCGACTTAATAGATGTAATATATTTAAAAATATCGCTTTCACTCACCTCTCCCAGTCCAAATGTTGCAGCATTAAAGAGATGATCTTGGAAAAACCGAATTTCCGTCATGGGTGCCGAGTTGGTTCCGGGGGTATTTAAAAAATGTATATTTATGTCGTCCGGATTGTCAAAATGCTCAGGAAGAGAGTCACTTTTGCCAGGATCTGTCAGTATTTTATCTTTTAAATTTACCCAAAAAGACTTATAATAAGCGTCTAATGGATAGATATATCGATCAAGTTACTATAATTTACTTCAAGAGAGCGTCGGTCACCCAACTTTGGAGGTTCGGGTTCGATTCTCAGGCGGGCCATATACCAATGACTGTTTAAATTTAATTTAATTACTTATCTGCATTTACCCGACTGCTCTTGAACGGCGATTAATGTGATTTTACTTGTGAAGTCCCTAACCCGCATTGGACCAGATTGGCGGACTATGGCCCATACTCCTTCATATACGAAGGAAGGCCTGTATCCCAGCAGTGGGATGTTTACGGGCTGATAATGATGAATGATGACTTCACGGGCGCTTACGTGGTACCAAATTTGGCGATCGAACGCAAGCGAGCTAAACGGGAATTTATTAGCTTCCGAACGCAAAGTTTTTTTACGTAGTCCAACGACTGCAGATCAGTAATAGTTGTGTGAACCGGTCCTTTTCACAGGCGTATCAATTGAACGTGTAAATACTTAGATGCGACGAAGTAGACCGAAAGAACTAGCTATCATGTCTGAAGATGTTGAAAGCCAACTTGTGGTACATATTGCGAGGGCCACAAAATGATAACAACAGCTAGAACGTGGAACGTGTGCATGAATACTGCTGGGGCACAGCCACCTCTCTGGATTCGTTGTTTAATGTGCCTAGCCTTCTGTTACCCTAGTATCAACGCTTGCAGCGTCAGGCTGTGGGGAAACGAGCTTCATTTGCCTCTCAACTTTATGACTCTGCGTCAAATTTTTTGAAGGAGTTGAGGCTTTTCAAATCTTAGGATCAAGGTAACATAATAAACATACCTTCAGTAGGCGTCATGCAGAATACCACTGTGCATTAGCTTGCTGGAGTTACAGAGAGAGATGGGATTTGTATAATGCCCTCCAAAGCACGGAAACACTTGTATGAATGTGACACCAATCGTAAACGGAAAGCGATTGCAACACTAGTGCATCTCTACTACTCGTATAGATGGTTCCAACTCTGGACGATTGAGTTTGTCTAGGAAAAACTAGCTTATCCTGAAATCGGGTTGGCCACATCGTATATTCCGCTAAACCCACTCTTCATTAATATTGTAAAAGCCAAGGCTTGGATGTTCGAATGTTTGCACGTGTATTCCCTTTGTTCCACAAAAGCGCCATGAAAATGGATGAGTAAAGAACAGAGGCGGATTTTTATTACGAAAATTGTCGGGGACGACAAAGTAGGAGTTAGTATTAGGGTGCTCATGATATAATACCAATTGCTTTTAAGCATAGTTATAGTTTAAGTATGTATATATATATATATATATATATTGTCAAAATTTATAGACAATGCACCTTAGGTCGCCCGTCACACGAGCAAAACGTCGACTAGTAAACTCAATAAGGGGGCCTGGTTGACAACCAGCGCTGAGGAGCAGCCAGTCGCTGTCAGCATTATGCTGAACCAGATCCTTTTGTCACAAAAGTGGTATTGTCCTATGTGGATTTACTAATGTAAGTATGTTATGTATATTGCGCAAACAATGTTGTGACAATAAACGATTTCTTTATTTCTGATTTCTTTCTTTAAGGTCCTCAACAGCCTTACACGACCGCTCTGTTGGGCACAGCCTCCTCTCGCCGGCAGAGGTTATGGGCCATAACCTACCACGTGGGCCATGTGCTGTTTGGTGGATTTGTGTCAGATTAGTAGCAACGTGAGAGTTTTTTTAAGTCGCCCCTGTAGGCAACCGACTTGTCTTAACGACTGTCTTCAATTCAAAACAAACGGGACATACGTAGTCAAAAATGAGTAGCGAATACGTCTGCGCTATCGGAGATTCGAGTTACTTTTAAGCTTGAAATATATCAAAATTTATATTTTAAGATTATGGCAAAATAAACTTAAATTTTTTTGCAAACAATTATTGACTGCAGTAACACTTCAACCTTTGATCGGTCCGCCCGTTGCATGAACGCTCTACCGTACGGGAGCTCGGCTTTTACTGGCCGTTTCACGCTTGACGCGCGGTCGACTATACCTTCTACAGATCAAGAAAGGTTTTTTCCTTAAGAGTGAGTTTTCTTTCAAGCGGAGTGAAATGGAGCGGATAAGATTAAGCCAATAAAAATGTCTACATTCACCGCTATGCATTATAGAGAGGCGATATACATGTTATCTGATTGGCTCATTTTCCACCTCCTTAATCTTGTCCACTTGAAGATACGCAGTCAGTTAGAAACCCAGAAAGCCCACGAGACGGTATAAATCTTATGTTCCGTAATTCCTACCTACAGAGTAACAAAATTCTAATGTGAATATGTGATTTTACTTGTCAAAAACATTATTAGTAGGATTTTTCTTTGATCTGTATTCAGTGTCAAAAATTGCTATCAAATAATTTATCAGACTTCTAGTGAACTCAAGTCTAAGTTGGCTACCTTTTTAAAAGGGACTGGAGAGGCGTTTGATTAAATATTCTCGGGGATTACCGACGCCGGCAGAGTAGAGACATAGCTCACGATTCTTAATGTGTACCGGTCCTCAATATTGATTTATATAAAATATACTTACCTTCAAGAATAGTATCACGAGAAGCCAAACTTACCTGTAAAAAAAAAAGAAAATCTTCATTTCTATTAAACGCACAAGTTTATGATACATGCACGGCGGCACACAGACAAACGAGTGTAATTTCATCAGCTGCCATTCGCGGTTTGCCAGTTGCGTAATTTCGGCAGGTCGCCAAAATCCGCAACTGGCAAATTTACGCTTGCTTGGCTTTCTGGCAAACGAAACATTTTAATAAAAACGTTCGTAAAAAAGTACAAATAATTTTTTCTACTTTTCTTTTACATATTCAAGTGTAACAACAAGTTTTGCCCACTAAATCATCTGTCAAACGGTGAATGTCAGTTTTAAGTTACCTATAATAGCTTCAACCCCTCGTGAAGTTGTGAATGTTTGGAGCGACGTCCGATCACAAACTCACTCCACGAGACGAGCTGTTGGGGTCGCTTTTCAAGGTCAAGCGTACATGTTGTTGTAGGTCCGATACATGTGTGTGACCTTCAAGAACGAAAATTCTAAAAGTTGGCGGGAAAATTTGAACAGTAAAAGAAATAAAGACGTCATTTGCCACCGAGTATCAATGGATTTTGGGATATTAGATTCGAGTGTTTCGAATAATTTAATCATTAGTTTTTTCACTATTTCAGAGTTGATCAAGCTAAAATTAAATCGATCATGGCCTTAAGCTAACTAACACCTGAGCAAATGTGTACATGTACGTGCCACTATATTTACGTCTATTACACCAATTGACAAACCACCTGTCATCACAAACGTCTATTGTACGTCTATAAAAAATGGGCTTTATCACGTAAAACATTAGACTTACATAGGTAAGTACCTACTTAAATTTGAATATAATGAATAGCTCATCAGTTTTATACTAAATCTTAAAATAATTGATGGGCGACAATTCGAAATTTAAAGCCTTTAGACCAGTAAAATACATAATTTTTGTGGTGTAACTTCCTATAACATGTAATAGAGTACCCACCAGCAATAGGATAAAAATGTTTTTTTTTTTTTTTATGCACGACGGGTTCGTACTTGACCTCAATCACACCTGATGTTAAGTGAAGATGAGGTCGAAGGTGGAAGCGTACTAACCCGGAAACCCCAACACATTTGGGGGACTGGCTATCTTATCTCTGACAACCGGAACACAACAATGCTATTAACATTGTTTAAACAACATTTAAACATAAAAATGTTTTCTAAACATTCTGGAGCTTGCTTTAGGTATAGTATAGTTATGTAGTTATGACCTTACAATATTAAATTAAAGTTACCATTGTGAACTTCCATTACGTTGGAGACGATGCTAATCATCATTTTTTTTTAATTAAGTCAATGGCTACCTTATATTTTCTAAAAATAGTTTATGATTTCTATTGCGTGATATTTGCCAACGGTGAAGGTTTTCATAAATATAAAGAAGTTATTGATCGATTTTGTTGAATATAGTTAAGTAGGTAAATTCTCCGAGATCAATGAAATTCACAATGGTAATTTTAATCTAATAGTCTAGCTATGTTTTATTACAAAATACCTATACTACCCATAGCTACGGATTTTTTTTTTTTTTAAATCTTACTTTATTTTGGGATATTTATCCTTTTGGATATGTCAATCCCATTGTACCTAAGCTAAATATCGACAGAGAGAATTATTGGTGACAAATGTTCATCAGACTACACAGGGACAAAGCTACGGATTTGTTAGAAGACATTTTTATTGTATCGCTGACAGGTACTATATCGATGTGCAGAAAACCACGGCCTTTAATGTTATAGGAAGTTAAAAGTGTATCCTTACTAGACTATTAGATGGCTCAGAGAGCGGCGCGGTGCGGTGGGCGTCCCTAGAGACGCCGGTCGGACAGTGGTCATTGTTCGTTGAGCTCACTACCCATTGTTCGCGCAAGTAATATTTGAACTGTACCTATCTTGTGTATAACGATATTTCATTTATATTTCAAATTGCTACTTCACTTAAGACCCTACTCAAATAAAATGATGAAGACTTAAACGAGCTAGTAGCTTGTTAGGAGAGGATTTACTCCTCGTGATCGCTGATTTTTTTACAGCTCAGTACCAATTACGCCGCTATTGAATGGTGCTTTGCATTATTTGTGAGCTCACGATGAAGCCTTCTTCAATTAATTGCTATATTGTCCATATTGTTATTTCAGCAACAAACAACATGGAAAAGCTCATCTCTAATGAGAGAGCAACACTGTAATATGTACATGTATTTTGCAATGTAAAATCTAATTTCCAATCTTATGATTTTATTCAGAATTTTCCATACGCTTTTTACCGTGCAAATGTTGAAAAAAATATACATATAATTACATAATTTTGAAGTCGCGCTTTAATGAGTTTTCGTATGACGTAGGTCTCCTCTTTTCACCATCATTTTCTGCAAATGCACCATGTTTCAATTGTTCACTTCCAATAGTTTGTGAGGTGTCCAGGCACGTGACACTATTTCGCCCGGAACACTTAATAAGGGTTTCAAACTTTGTATTCACAAACTAAAGAAATGTCGACCTCCGACTTTAAGTTTAAATAACGGAAGTGTCTCAATAGGCGGCCCTTTATGGCTTCATCATGTTCCCCTACAAGCTTGTTTTCAAACCAGTTGCACAAGAACAAATGTTGCCCCAACAGCAGTAAGGGAGAAACTTTTTCTTAATTAAACTTTTTCAATTACTGGCAAATAAAATTATGACCTATTCTGAAACTACATCGCAATTTGAAGTCGCTTATGGATCGTTTAAAGCATTCTAAATGCAATTCAATTCTTAACGGTATAAGAAAAAATATTTATTTGTATTTAAAGTACTTTCAAATTAGTATTTTGCTTATCCTTTTGAAGCCCCATACGACTTATCTCTAAAAACACAGCACTTGGAATCCTTTGTTTTAATACAATATTAATAAGCAATAGGTTATTCAAATATGATGTGTCGTTTCAACCTTACATCTGAGTGAAGGAGTATGGCGATCCGCATCTACAATAAACTTCCAGCCTGCGTTTGTCACGCGCGACGTAAGAGTGAGAGTGGGATAGTTGTTTCGTCCAAGTGAATGAGCAGGACAAACATTATGTCGCGCTACATAAACGTTTATTACGCCTGACATGCTACAGGGGCTGATGTGTTCAAAGACAAATCTATCGGCGTATTTAACAATCATACACAGATATGATTAGCTGAAGCTTCTTGCTCGAGAAATGTTATTATTGTTTTATTCGGTAAACAATTCGCCTTAATATTTATTTATAATTGAAATTCGTACGCCTTGACAAGGCAGGTTTTTGTGAGACTTATATATCAATATAATGATGACGAAGCCATGTATCCAAAAACATGACAAATAAACAAATTGATATTGAACCAACAATTTCCTAATCGTATTACGATGTGTACTGCCTTAAGAAACGGTGAACATAATCGTAATACTCCTCCGGCTTTAGTTGGATAAAACTGGAAGGAGGAGATAGCAGCGGGCAGCCCAACCCCCCTGCCTGACTGGAATGGTAATGATCTTCATTACCCAAACCTTCGCCATTTCTCGAATATGACAGTTGTTGCCCTGCTATTGGTTGAAATTAACAGTGCATGTCCATTGCCATTGGAGTTTGACAAAAAGAGGTACACCAAGTTGTTCACATTAACAGTTTCCCGTCCCCACAGCCTCCTCACACTAGGCTTTCCTAATGAGAAGGGCCCTTATTATATAGGAGTCGTATTCCACCATGTGGGTCCGGTATTGGTGGATTTGCCTTCAAAGCACGAACATTCGCATGTTAACGCCACTAAATCACACGAGTCCTGCCACCAAATGTATTCGGAAAAGTTTTATATAATAAACGTCAAATAATTAGGTGAGGCGTAAGAGATTTTTTTTAATTATTATTACATATATGAACAATAAAATAAATGATGTTTACAGAAATGTGAATTTCAGTACAAACTCATCGAAATACAAGCAAAAACAAAACTCATAATAATGACATGTTAACCCTTCGTCAGTCGCGCTGTATTTTTAACACGGCAATTGTGCCGCGGTACTTGTCAGACTTCTTTAAAAGCGAACAATATGAAAAGTTATACCACATTTCAAACGTTCCACATTTCCCTACGAAGTCTTAAAAACGCAAAGTAGTTGTTGAACTTTAAACTGGCTCAGTGGCTTGCAAAGCAATGTCCAATATAAGGTTTCAAACGGAGAGGAGGTTAGGGGTTCAAATACTTCTTTGCAATTTGTTTAAGTAATGGGTTTTGTTGGTGTAAAAACAACATTAGCAAAAAGGGTTATTACAAATTTTGCAACTACCTGAGTGACAGAATCGCTTTCATTCCCGAATCATAGAAGTTTATATAAATATTTATCCGTTATCTACAGTACTAGCTTTACTTTGGATTAGATAAATGGTGTGTCTGAAATATTTATTTGTTTGCAAAAATACTTGAAAGTTACTTATTTATCTCTCGGCGAATCACAATTTCAATATGTATTTGCGGTAAGTGTCGGAGATTTGTAATCGCTAACGGCTTTCAGTCACCCTAACTTTACAATGTATTATCAAATTTTATTTGGTCCGCAATAACTTCTTATCTATCCTCCTTTTTTTTTGGTGATTACGTTTAGAATACTTCGGGTAAACGATAGCGACCAGTTTTCATACAAACTGTGATCAACCACATGTAAAAAATTAAGTGATGTTTTCGGTATTTTAGTGTTAAGTATTATAGAAAGTTATGGGTGGGATTATTTCTGTATTTTCATACATAAATAAAATAGTTTTTATTACGCAAAATAATTTACAATAATTTGTGATTATGACAATAGTACACAATTAGGCACTCTTATCACTAAAAGCGATCACTTCCAGACAACCCACAACTATGGGACATTTGTAGGTAGAAAAACAGGTAGGGTGCACTGTTTGTTTTGGCCTGCAATTTATATAATTAGTTTCAGCACAATTTATGTCATGTGATGCTGTTGTTTTCCCGAATGAAGAAAATAAATAAAAATTTCCAAACAATTATAATTAAATTTAAAAAATATCGCATAAGTGTTTGCATGTGATCAATTACAATTTATATGATAAATGGTCACTATAGTTTACCTTAACAAAAAAACAAAACTTAACATCAGGTGTGATTGAGGTCAAGTGCTAACGTGCAAGTGCGTTGTAAGTAAAATAAAAACAATAGTAAACGTATGTAGATATTTTGATTTGATATTTCACCTAAATCAAAATCAAAATCAAATCAAAAAATGCTTTATTTTGTAGGTACACAGGGTACACTTAAAATAGTCAGATTTTACATTTTTAAAGCTACTGCTTGTTCAAAAGGCAATTTTCCCCTGAGAAGAACAAGCAAGAAACTCGAGAGGTCGCTCTTTTTAAAAAAAGGTTTTTATATTACAAAATTATTATTTTATATTATAATATTTCATTATTAATTGTGAAATAGCCTGGTTATGCGAACGGGCTGGTTATGTCCATGATTGTTTATCATCTAAATAATCTGATATTTTATAATATGCTTTCTTAATAAGTTTCTGTTTTATAGTATCTTTAAATTTATTGAAAGGAAGATTTTGTATATCAACAGGAACTTTATTGAAAAAGCGTATACATAACCCTTTGAATGAATTACTGACTTTGTGGAGGCGACTTATATGACCTGCCAGTTTATCTTTATTTCTTGTATTGACATCATGTTTATCACTATTTTTCCTAAATGATGCTATATTTTTTTTGACATATATTAGATTTTCAAAAATGTACTGTGACGAAAAGGTTAGAATATTATACTCTTTAAATCTATCTCTAAGTGACACTGCAGGTCTCAATAGATAAATTGCGCGAACGGCTCGTTTTTGTAAAACAAAGATTGTATTGATATCCGCGGCATTTCCCCACAGCAAGATACCGTAAGACATCAGGCTATGGAAATAACTAAAATATACTAATCTAGCAGTATTTACGTCCGATATTTGTCTAATTTTTTTGACTGCATACGCTGCAGAGCTGAGCTTCTTCGCCAATTTATGGATATGAGGACCCCATTGTAATTTGGCGTCCAAAGTAATGCCCAAAAATACAGTGGACTCAACAAGGTCTAGAGTGACATTTTTTATCATTATATTTGTGGGCACCTCCCTGACATTAGGCAGTACAAATTTTACACATTTAGTTTTTTTCTCATTCAGTAACAAATTATTTGCCGTAAACCATTCTACTATTTGAGAAATAGCATTGTTCACGTCGTCATAATTTAATTTTAGTCTATTTACTTTAAACATTACAGAGGTATCGTCAGCAAACAATACTATTTCATGTTTATCGTTTACAAGGTTTGGCAAGTCATTTATGTAAACCAAAAACAAAAATGGTCCGAGAATGGAGCCTTGTGGGACGCCCATACAGACTGTCGACCCTGACGATGTATTACCACTGATATCAACCCTCTGAACTCGGTTACTCAAATAAGAATTCAGAAGGTCGAGAGCTCGGCCGGTTACACCATAATGACGTAATTTCCTGATTAAAGTGTCGTGATGAACGCAATCAAAGGCCTTGGACAAGTCGCAAAATACTCCTATTGCATCCCGCGCATCTTCCCAAGCCTCAAAAATATATTGTAAGAGCTCGACACCTGCATCGGTTGTCGAGCGGCCCCTTGTAAAACCGAATTGTTTATATGACATTAGATTGTTACTGTAAAAATAACTCGATATCTGATTTAATATAATTTTTTCAAAGATTTTGCTGAGAGTCGGTAGTATTGAAATAGGTCTAAAATTAGAGGGGTCTGATGTACTACCGGCTTTAAATAAAGGTATGACTTTACTGTGCTTCATGAGATCAGGAAATATGCCATCATCAGTACATTTATTAAAGATATAAGCTAAGTGTGGTGAAATACAATCAATTACGGCACTAATAATTTTTACTGATAAACCGTGAAGGTCGGCAGTTTTTTTCTTGTCTAAAGAACGAAATGCTTTTAAGATGTCTATAGGACTTACATGATTAAATTTAAAATGGGAGTCACAAATCTCCACATTTTGTTTAAGTAGCGATTCAGCGAGTGTGGGACATGAATTCAGAGAATTTGTAGTTAATATTGGGATATCAGTAAAGAATTTTTCAAAAGCTTCTGCAACTTCTAATTGTGAAGTTAGAATTCGATCATTAATTTTTAATCGCGTATCAGTGTTAAGAGTTTTAAATTTGCCAGTTTCGCTATTTATAACTTTCCAAGTTGTCTTTACTATGTCCGCGCTATTCTTTATTTTATTGAACTTTGTTTTTCTAATTTGAAACAAAGGTTTAAAGCGATTTTCTTTAAAATACTGTGGTTGCACAAACTGAAATCTGCGCCCGTAATCTGAATTACGATTTCAATTTGAGCAGTCTACCGTTTCAAATAAAAAATAACGAATGTCGAATCTACAAACATGTCTGAAGATTACACGAGAAAGCACATCATATCCTAATGGTATATAGAACCTAAGTAAAGATAACTTATATTGATATTGTATACAATAACTAGACAGGTACTAATATTATGAAGTAGATTAATAAAGTCTGTCCGCTTTCACGCCTCAACTGTTGAATCGATCACATTGAAATTTGACGCTGGGGTAGCCTGGGGTCCGGAGAACGACAAAGGCTAACTATTCATGCGGAAAAAGTCGGCGATAAAGTACCAGGCGGGCGAAGCCGCGGGCGGCTGCCAGTGCCAAATAAGTACCTCGGAGGGCGTTGCCATGCAGTCGATCTTGAAATGAATCCAATTAGGTGTTTTTTTTGCTTGCAAACTAATATGTACGCCTAAAGGCAGAATACAGTAGGTACTACTTAGAAATCTTTGGAGGGTAAATCAGGTCCACAGGTAACTTGATAACTTTTGTTTTTAAATTCTTAATGGGTGGATACGGAAAGCTTTTAGCTAATTATAAGTAGTCTCACCCTCTGTCACGTGTACATTTATGTGTAATTGAAAAGGTGTACCGTGGATGTTGTTTCAAGCATTGCTCTTTTGTCTGTGATATCTCCGATCACCCCATTTGGGGCGAACGTCGCGAATTCACGTATGTTTGTATCTAAATATCAACGATTTCTGCTATTTTCGAGAACTTTAAAATTTGACAGTTTTTTAACGATATTTAGAATTCCCAAATATAGTCAGAATCAAGGCTATTTAAGAATTTTCGAGTATACCCATTTACATATGGAAATCTATTTCATCGATAAGTCTCGAGTATAGACGACAGTTTTAATTAGAAATGATGTACCTAACTGGTCGAATTAATTTTAATTCGAATAACGTTTGGTCGAAAATTACTGGCATTTTTACCCCTAAATCAATCTTATACCGATGAAGGATTGCTCGAAGAATTGGTGAAGTAAGGACAGTTTATTTTATAGTTCAGAAATTAAAAAAACTAATATATATATATATTACGCGACAGTGGCGTGCCCTCCTTACAGGGAAGAAGGTAGTGCTTACCCTTGCAAATTGTAAGTTTTCGTCGAAATGCATTGTCAAGACAGCTGATTCATACTGATATGAACAGGGGTTCTATTACAAAATATCATCGTTATCGTCATCGGTTACGTTCTGACATATGATTGGTTGGATCATCGCTCGCTCGGCAATTTGACGGCTTCTCATTAGATAACGTAATCGATAACGACACCGATGAAGTTACGTAATCGAAGGGAGAAAATATTATAAACAGTTGCGAAAATTGTTAAAAGAGTAAGTTATTATTATGTACTTGTACTTTTTCTCATTTAACAGCAAATTTTAACATTCTGCCTACCCTGTGACAAAACGTTGTGCACGCCAGTGATATACGACAATAAACATCCTTGGACATACACCCAGCGTCGTCTAATTCTACAATTAGGCTTGTGTTGTGGCTACCAGATGGTTGATATACTACACAAATACATTTTTTAAAAGGCTTTATAAATGACGGATACACATGTCCGTATTTATCATACAAACGTATAACCCTAGCGGGATTCGAAGTTCTATATTAAAAAAACTCGGGGCCGCGCGCTCTAGGTACTTTGACTACACCAAACAGGTCGTAACGTCATTGCAAATTTGTTATCGACGCACCCTATTTTGAAAGTACTCACATGTTCACAAAATTGAGTAATACGATATTACGGACGCAAGGGTCACTCGGACTAACTAACTTAGCTGTGTGACCACTCAGTCGGAAACTATAACGAACACCCTACCCATCTAGCCCTCCGGCTATCATCGTACCAGATTTCTAATTTGGAAGTCTGCGTGCAGTTCGCTAAATTCGGGTACCTACAGCTCGGTGACACACAGATTTCGAGGATGACATTGCTGGAATTACTGTAAATGTTTGTAATAATTTTGGCAAATTATTGCATGTATTCTTGAACTGTGAATGTAAGTTGAAAACAATAAATAAATAATGTAGAGTGGAATGTAGAGTAGTCTTATGGTTAAACTTCCACCAAATATATAGGCCTAATTTTTGCCTACGATCTCACAAAAAGAACTATATGACAAACGTTCATATATCGTAGCTCTATAAGGAAAAAATTTATGGAATGCAATACCTATACTAACATATTACTTATTAACGTAATGTGAAACTTGATGTAAGTAAGAAAGAATCTGTAATATTCAGGAAATACATAATGTAAATACAAGATATAAAAATAAACTTGCTGTTCATATCAGTCGTTTACACAAATTCAAATAAGGGAGAATGGTGTCGTGTACATCCATACCAACTAAACTAAACTAAAACCAGTTTTAAAGTAATACTGTCTCTTTCTTAGGCAAAAAAGGATAGACTAGTCTGAATTTAGTTTTAAGTGTGTGCCAACCGAATATTACATATTTTTTAAATTATTGACGCCTCTAAGAAGGGCCACAGTTAAATAATATTTTCTTTGTGTAAAATTAGATACGAAAATAAATATCAGCTTATCTGGTGGCACGGTTGACGGCTCTCGAATTGATTCAAGTTATTTTCCAACACTCATTACTTATTCTGTTGCTTCACATTGGTTTAGTTATTTATCAAACGCTTATACATTCTAGATTTTACGGAAATAGCTTGCTCTTTTGTGTCGCAGTGCGTTCGATAGTACTAATTTGGCATGCAGATTCCGTAAAATTAATAATTCAATCAGAGGGCTATATACCTACGTATTTTCAATAAGGTTGATATTTAAAATGTGCCTTTCAATAGAGAAATCAAACTATAAAATATTCGACTTTGTGGATGATAAACATAAGCATGATAAGAAAATATATAACATGATTTTGAGTAAAAACAGCATTAATATAAAAAACTAGTCGCTATTTCGTCGTTGCCTGTATTCGCATTGTACTCCCCGACGCGATAAGAGGGCTTTTATACAAAGCCTATTATTAGGTATAGGTGTGTCTATCCCTAGCACTGTAGCGTCAAAACAGCTGAACAGATATCAAAATGGATTTTTCGAAACTGCAACTTTCTTAACTATATTTGATGGATCAGTTAAGCCTATGGAAGATATCAAATTTTTTAATTTAATAATTATTTCAATGTAAACGACAGTGGTTAGAAGTCCTGACTGATATGTGTACCCGAGTTATGAATGTTTTCCATTTATATTTGAATATATATTTGGTTGGTGGTGGGGCATTTTAAATGTCCGCCTGGCTAGCTATACCATTGATAGCATTGTTGTGTTCCGGTTGTCAGAGATAAGATAACCAGTTCCCCAAGTATGATGGAGTTTCCGGGTCAGTACGCTTCCATCTTCTTCCTCATCTTCACTTATCACCAGATGTGATTGAGATCAAGTGCTAACCCGTTGTGTTAAGCGTTGTGCATAAAAACAATATAAAAATATGTATATATTTACAAAAGAAAATGCATATTTGTAGTATATCAACCATCTGGTATACAAAATACAAGCCTAGTTGCTTAGCGTGGAATTAGATGGCGCTGTGTGTGTGTGTCCAAGGATATTTATGTAACGTGTCTTATGACAACAAGCAATATTGCATTAGACTTATGTCAAATGTAACACGATTTCAAATGGTTTGTATAGAGATGACATAGAAAGCCCCCAGTTCGGTTGTTGGCTTGATTTAATTCCACCAAAAATATTATTAATACTTTACAGAGTGCACCATAAAGTATTCACCAAAAATTCGGGACCGAAACAAATAATTATCTCCGATGTACAATCACATCAGATATTTTCCCTCTCAATCATAAAAATAATTAAAAGCTATTCACAGATGTAGTACTTCGCGGAGCAACGGGGGGGGGAAACCAATCGAATTGATACAACCTCCTGATTTTTTAAGGACTTAGATTCACGAAGCCATCGCAATTAATTTCCACTCTCTCCTTTATGTCCACCCTTTACATCGCGGGCAGAGTCCACCCCCCTGTTACGGGGATTTTAAATGATGCACCGTTTATGCAGCTAACCTAATAGCGCGATCGGCTTCCTTTCTCACGGTGGGTGGACGCTACATGGCCGTTTGAAAATAAAGCGAATTATCTTCGTCGTTGATTACACCTCACTCCATAATTACAGGATTTGTCGTAGCGATTGTGTTTCGAAAGGAATGATGTGAAAATTACTCGATGGGAAAAATTTATTAAAGCTACTTACGAAAGTGTTTTTTTATTAGGAACGGGTTAGCGCTTGACCTATCACACCTTATGTTAACGTGAGGCTGAAACAGCCAAACAACTCTAAGCAAAAACCAAGCACATTGAAAACAAGGCGTAGATTTCAAGAGAATATACACAGCAAGATAATTAGAGCCATTTGAAATGTTCTATCACTTGAATTTCGTTTAGTATTTATTGTAGCAAACAATCAGAAAACCAGATATTTACCATAAGATTGTCCGTACTGAAGTACATTTATTTGATAATCGTAATTAGTTTGTACGGAGATTCCATATAAAGCTACTTACGCTGGTATGGGGCTTACTCACAAAACCAATCTTCACTGACTGTACTCCATTTATATAGGTATTAATTTACACACGGTCGTGCGAATAAATCTATTTCGCAGTTATTTTACTTGAGGCTTTTTTGTCACATTTCTCTAATAATTGGTGCAGGTTTTCACCACACAGCTCGGACATTTACGCGTGACGGTTCACGAACGAAATCGGCGTGTGACTGAGTTCGCATTCACCACAATTGGTGACAATGAGCTGGTGGCAATGAGGTGGTGCCATTTTGATTGTGTCAACGACCCGGTCCAAACGCAGTGATACACTATGTCTATGTCCATTGTCCAATTATATAAACTGACTAGATGAGCAAAATAAACAGCTAAACTGGCGATTCAAGGAAACTGCCCAAAATCAAAGAAATTGAGGAATGAAAAAATTCGACCACTCCAAGCAACTGGCGAATTTAGACAGCTTTTTCAAAGAAATAAAGAATAAGAACAGTGATTAGCCTAATAAGCTGGTGAATCGGAGAAACGGACCATTTAAAGAAATTAATGAAATTTACGATACATGTTACTGGCCAGTCCACGTAACTGGCGGAGTACGGACAAATTCTCCGAACGAGGAGTACTTCATGTGGCAGTCCTAGCTCTTAACATAAGTTCAGTAGTATGCTAGTCAATAGTAGCCTGAGATGGTGATGAATCTACGCATTTAATTTTAATCCTCGACGAAAAGCGGTGGGCGTTATGTGTGGGAGAAACGTAGCGGAATTTTACAGCCTGTTAAAGGGAATTACGTCGAAGTGTACAAATAGCAAATGGAACCGAGTAAAAATAACAAATTAGCTGGCATTTTCCGAACAATTATCCATGGAGTATCCTCAACCAATATTATAAATGGAAATGTTTGTATGTATGAATGTACGTTTTTGTTACCTCATCACGCCTAAACAGCTGGACAGATTTGGTTGGTAGACAGATTAAGACCTGGATTAATACATAGGCTATTTTTTTTATTACGGAAGAGTGACTGGCTCCGGTATGATAGGTATGGGATTCGTTTTGAGTCAAAAGGCTGTATTAATAAATCGATCTTGAGATTGCGGTCGCTTTGTTTCAGTCTCATATATCATCTGTCATCTCAATATTGAGAACGGTTTATTAATAAGGGTCATTGTAAGTGGAGAGAGTCTGTTCTTAAGGATCTCCGACTAAACTAAATACAAATAGTAAATATAAAATTAAAATTTAATGTAATATTAATATTAATGGTGACGTTTTCAAGTGATAATTTTATCCTATGAAATAAAATATTTTGATTTGATTTGACGATAAAACTCAAGGAGGTGAACTGAAGGGCTTTACAAATGCACTCGGACAAGTAAATCAACAAACAGACAAAAGTCATAAAAAAATAAAGTAATATCAAGATTTGTATAAAAGTAAACTATCTAGAAAAGGTTAGCCGCTGAAGCTGCCAGTCACCAACAGTCATAGACGCATTTGGTAGTATAACGAATTTTACGCGGACAAAGTCGCAGGTAACAGCTAGTATAAATGAATTTGAGAAATCAATACGCTCATTAGACGTATTTTCCCTTTTATTTGAAGAGTTGTTATCGTTACTGAAGAGAAAACCATTTCCAAGAAAATAATGTTTACTGAAGACGTTCTATTTTGGAAATGGAAATATTATCTGTTCGTAATTGGTATAATCTTGTTTTCCAATCACGTGTCATTGATAGCTCATTAGGATCAGAACGGAGGAAAGAACATGTAAACTAATACACAGAAACAAAGCTAAGGTGACATGGAAACAAAGAAATGGGATACATTTAACAACATTATTTGTGAGATGTATTTGCACAACACTTCCGTGTTTGTTACAATCAATGTTACAAACACGGAGGAACGAGTATTAAGCGGTGTTCCTCCTTTAGAAATTTTGCCCTGTTTTGGAGATAATTATATATGTAGAACAAATTTTCGACGAAACTCCCCAATTCAGAGATTTTTATTGTATTTTAACCGCCACCATGGCTCAAGATATAAAAGGAGGTTTAGATATGAAAGGAGGTCGCGGGTTGGTTTCAGAGCGGGTTACATAAGTACTCAGATTGCTTAGTGGGTGGTAAGGGCATTTCAAATTATAACAACTCCATCTTATCTAAGGCTGCCTCGAAACAGCATTTTAATAGCATTGTTTTGTTCGGATTGTTAGACATAACATAGCCATTAAATCACATAAGTTGGGGGTTCCAGATGAGTTCGCTATCACCTTCGACCTCTTCTTCACTTAATATCTGAGGTTTAGAGCTAACCCGGTAGCATAAAAAAAAATTTGATCACTTGAGTGTCGAGACGCCGCAGAATGAGTTTATTATTTTTTATACGCAGAAAGAGAGTTACGGCTTAGGTATTGTTGGAAGCACACACACGCACGCCTATTATTGGCATGTATTAATGAATATTTCTTAAATTAAATTTTTATTAACTAGGCTTGCATTATTTTATTTTTTTATTTATTTTATTTTATTTAGGAACAAACAGTCACTATACAATCAATAGCATATAAAATACATATGTAATAAGGTGGTATCACCTGAACAGACCTATAGTTCCCTATTTGTATACAAAGTTAAATATGTGTCCACAAAGTTAAATACAATTGGAAAATGTGTTAATAGATGATGATAAAAAAGGTTAAATTGAAAACTAATGTTCAGTGCTACTCGATATAAGTTTCTTGAATTTTCCCAATGAATTGTTAAATATATCTATATTACCAAAATTATAATTATAAGTCCTACAACTTCGTCTTACAAAACTGTTAGCAACATAACAACTTCTACTGCCAGCGACAAAGAAAAGACGCTTTCTTTGACAACTACGTTCACGTCTGCGGGGCACGCGAATAGAAATGTATTGCAGAAGAATTATGGATAACAAACGGTTGACACAAATACATTTTTTATATAAATACTTAAATGAAAAACGTCCATAACTCGGGTACACATGCCCGTATTCATTATACATATTCACCTAGCGGAATTCGAACCCGCGACCTTTTAATATAGCAGTCAGGTAAACAAGTCGTCAATGTTCAGGAGTTCCGTTTTCAAAAGTGAGCGTTATACATATATTCGATTAAAGATAGGGCGAATTAAAACTGGCCAGTGGAAACACTGGCTCAAGTTACTTCCACCGTGACCTGCGACAATATACTCAGCGAGTCTTGGCCTCTTAATAACTTTGGCCCTTAAATTTAAATCTCTAATATCATTAGCAGGCAATTAGTGTGCTTATAAAGTATTATTATTGACTATCAGCCGCCAACGTGACTTAAGCTTGCTATTTCATGCAGTATTTCATGAGTATCAAGAGACAGTATAATATAAGGGGATTACGTGTACTATGTAATATAATTGATGTTGCGAAAATTACTTCGGCTCTTCGATTAATTCTTTAAACTTTTACAGACAAGAAAATAGTACAAATCTAATTGAAAATTGCCTTAATTTGACTAAATATTAATATAATAAAAATATAGAACTTCGAAAGAATTCGACCAATGATGTTCCATCAAAAAATATACACGCGTAGTACAGAAATATATACCAGCGTAGATTATAATGTAAGGGAAAAGCGTAATCCATAGGCTCCACTGAAAACCAGCGTTGTAGTCGCTCTTCTTCTCTCGACTATAACAAATGCTGAGTTGGGGACCTGATTTGATGCCACTTTGCGACACCGAAAACTAGCCAATGCATACCTACTTATATTAAGTTCCACATTTTCAAATTGTGTTAGGTATAGGTAACAATTAAATGTATTTTATAAGTGTCGCTAAATGGATCAAACAAAGTTTTCTTATTCTTATTCTTAATCGATAAAAAAATCGAGTTGTCGAGATTCGATTTCCTGGACTATGGTTGGGACCCTACGGCATATGCTTTCTTATGTTATGTACACTTCAGATTATGCAATATAAGAGATAATTATATGTAATATTTTAAAAGCACACGAGCCACATAATTTTTGAGCTACCTAATTATGTATTTATTAAGGAATAATCTTAGTTTATTCTGTAAAAAAAAAAAAAAAAAAAAAAAAAAAATTTAGATTTAGATTGAAATATTTGTACACACGATTTATAAATTATGGAGTTTCCTCCTACGCTTCATCGATCTCTATGAGAGAGTCACCAGCAAAAGTGCCTTTAAGTAAAAAACCGGCCTTGCGCACCGAGCGTTCCGTACAGAAGTTCCTCCCTCACGCGAATAATCTACGATGTAAGTTTGTAATCGCAAAAAAATAAATAATGTGATATGACAACAAAATTAAAAAATTTCAGATATTTTCCTTTACTTTTTTTTATGGTTAACTGGATTTCCGGTTGACCACAATCTCACCAGATGGGAAGTGACGATGTGGCCGAAGGTGAAGCACGCGATCTCAGTAGATGCCTATTCACCCTGCTCTTGAAGATCCCAAAGTTGTAGGATTCAGGACCTGTGCTGTGAGACCTCGCTTTTGCCAAATTTCATGATTCAATGTCAACGGGAAGAGTACCCCATAGGATTTGTTTTAATTCGAATAATATAAGTAGATATAAAGTATGTGAAATGCAATCTATGGAGGCAACATGTCAAAATTAGAGACAAAGTCAAAGCACGTTTATTGTGAATCACAGGTAGCATTTGGTCTTCCAAAATCCTTAGAGCACTATGTTCCGCCGTAAAGGCATACAATATGGCAACATTTTACCAATTACAATTTACAAAAATTTACTTAATTTACTGATACAATTCTTAATGTCAAAAAATAAAAATATATATATTGAAAGTTTAAAATCAGAAGGTATATTATACGTCTGCCTAAGTATCTGTTTTATGAATCCGTGAACTCACTCGGAATATAATTTAACATATTCCCGAGGTACGTAATTTGAGATAGATGGTGATGAAATATGTAGTGACCTCTGACGGCAGGTAAATGTTTATTCTTGTCATAACCAATTAATCGCCAGCGATTCCACCTGTACAGCTAGGGAACAATCATAAAATCCAAGTTCAAATAGGTATTTATAGCCACGAGAAACCGTGTCATGTGATATAAAATGAAGTATCTTAGTCAACACTACTGATACAGAGATGTGAATGTGGCCGTGAGTCCGTCCGGTATCAGATGATGTTAGTGAACAAAAACAAATCGTGCCATTGGGTTTATTTAAGTAGACTTATATTACAGTCTCCTTACAAAATGAATATGAAAAGAAAAAATCATTTCTAACCAGAGGACAGAATCTAATTTGACGACCGATTGGTGTAGTGGATAGTGACCCTGACAGCGAAACCAACGGTTGCGTGTTCGAATCACGCGACGGGTAAATGTTTGTGTGATGAATATGAACATTTATTCCTGAGTCATGGATGTTTGTATAAATATTTATGTATGTTTATCCGTTATCTAGTATCCATAGCACAAGGTTTGCTTAGTTTGGGACTAGATGATTGGTGTAAGTGTCCGAAATATTTATTTATTTATTTAACTAAAATCATAAATGCATTTAGACAAAACCATTTAACGTAGAATAATTTTTATTAGTTATATAAGCATATTGTATTATTTTGTATACTTATTACATTCTGCTGTTCTATCTTTTCTTCGACTGTCTTATCTTTCACCACTCGCTCTTGCCGATTTTATCTTCAACTTGTTACTTTATTTAATTTATTGTAATTTAATTTGAAATATTGGTTAAACATAAAAATAAAACAATTCATTTCATCGTCCTTTTAAATTCCTACCTTAACATCAGAGTTCTTCATGCAAAAATTCATAAAATAATTATAAATAAAAAATAATAATTTAATTTTATTTATTTATCATAATTAGGCGCAATTAATTAGTGAAATAATCAAATATTTTGGTGACAAATTTTGGAATATAATTATACACATAATTAAATAAGCATATGACTGAAATTAGCGTACACAAAAGGCGAGCTCATCTCTTATAACATCATAAGACCTTCTCGCAAATGCCAGTTATTGAAAATAAAAACGTATAAACACCCCTCTTCTTGCATTAGGGGCTAAGAAATGAAAACGTACAAACCTAGCTCTCCATTATGCCTACAACATATTAAAAAATCATGACAATAACCCAAGGGGATGGAAATGTTTGGTATCCTTATGCCTCTCGCTATAACTTTTCAAATTGTCAACGGCTTTCTGAAGAACGTCTGTCGTCGGAAGTATCGGTCATAAAACGATCTACTTCAAAACTGTGCATTTTTCCAAATATGTTAATTTATTTTGTTATTATGTATTCTTATTTGTGAAGATTTTATTTTAAACTCATATGGGAAACTTGTTTGTATGTGTTTCAGGTGTTACAATTCAACAATTGCACTGTTCTCTTTAATGTGCGAAAAGTGGGCGGTAAGCTTGGTTCCGCGACTTTCTGTACGTGACACTTTAACTGCCGCGACGCAGACACAATTGAAAATCACAATCACCGGTAACCGGCGCGGCGTTCAAAGGCTTAACTTAGGTAATTGATCCCTTTTGCCACGCTTCTATAGTGAAAATTAATTTATAAACTCAACTATCAACCTTAATCGCTTTGAAAACAGGCTTATTTGACGTAAACATAATTTTATTTTAATATCTTGTATTATATTGAAATCTAATATAAAACAATAATGTATGTATTTATTTATTTATAAGTCAAAGTATTTTCGTCGCTTTTGTTACAAATTATACGCGTTGCGATTAAAGGAATGGGAGAAACTTTCACGCCGTGGATATCTACAGGAAAAATATTTATTTTATGCCTTAAAATTATGACTTAAAACTGGTAAACTAACAAAAGGAGTATCACTGAGAGGACTCCACTCAGCATAATGACATCAAAATCAAAAATATTTCGTAGAATAATAATTATCACTTGAAAACGTCACATTGTTTATCTTATTATTAAAGTTTTTGACATTATTGCTCATTCGCAAAGCTGATTCCCCAGAGCAAGCAAGCAAGAAACTCAAGGGTTGCTCTTTTAAATAATTTTGGGTTACAATTATATTGTATTAGACTGAATATCGCCGAGCGGTCTATGTCCATGCTTGCTTAGCCAGATAGTCAGAAATTTTATAATAATGGTAAATAATGTCTGTTTTGTCAGGGTTTTGAATTTATTTAAAGGTAAATTTTGAATGTCCACTGGAACCTTATTATAAAAGCGTAAATCACTATTCTTATTAGACAATTGTTACGTAGATCTATATGTTAGACATATTCATTTGGCTTAATATTACTTAATTTCTTTAGTTTGACTTTTAATACTGTGCAATTTAGACTGAGGATTGTTTGTCAGAAACATAATAAGAATCTTTAATTGGCATAAGTTTGGTATTAGTTTTCTGTATAAGAATTTGTAATAATGCTGTTGATTCTATGTATATACAGTTAAATTAAGTTGGGTTATTTCTATGTAAATGTTTTTTTTTTATGCACAACGGGTTAGGTTAGGTTAGCACTTGACCTCAATCACACCTGATGATAAGTGAAGATGAGGCCGAAGGTGGAAGGTGCGTGCTGATCCGGAAACCCAAATATTTGGGGAACTGGCTATCTTATCTCTGACAACCGGAACACAACAATGTTATACAGTTTAAACTGAACAACAACGGAATACAGTTAAATTAAGTAATAAAGTGTACGTGGAGACCAGGTAAGAGTGCGACACTGTAACCCTTATAAAAAAATTGGTGGAAAAGTAATTACAGTATACCATAAGATGCCATTAGCCTGATAGGTATTTAACAAATAGGTAAGTAATCACTATAGCAGGAGGATTGCAGCGAGACATGGAACTGCGCTATATATAACAATGTCCCTTTAGGGCGAAAATATAGTTAACATGTCTGTAAAAAGTGTGTCCGTTAGATGACATGTATGCAGTGTTAAAATGTTCGAAAATTTCCTACGCAAGGTAACACGAAAAAGGCTTGTCAGAACCAGGATGCATGAGTTCTTATCTTTTGTGGGGCATGCAGAGTAATTCAGGCATGGAAAACGTAGTGCATAAAGCTTGTGTGAACGTGTCTGCACGTTACAGGCATGCCTTTTATCACGTCAAACACATCTCTTTGAACGGTTGCCTGTGATGTAAAAGGCATGCCACTGGCAAGTGTATTTTTATTTTATTATGTACAACGTGGAGAGTCGGTGGCTCAGCGATGAGACGCGGTCTCCTGATTTGGGCGGTCCGGGTTCGATTCCCACGCAGGCCATGTACCAATGAGGTTTTAAATTTAATTTAATTACTTATGTGCATTTATCCGACTGCTCTTAAACGGTGAAGGAAACATAGCGAAGGAACCTGCTTGCCTCAGAAATAAAAATTCAAGGGCATGTGAAGTTCCCAACCCGCATTGGGCCAGCGTGGTGGTCTATACTCCTAATTATACGAGGGAAGGCCTATATCCCTGCAGTGGGATGTTTACGGGCTGATGATGGGATGTATAATATATCACACTCTTACAATGAAATTTTGTTCTGATATGAATACCTAATACAGGCGCACACAAAGCTAACCTAGTTACTTAGTAGCTATACAATATATTATTTAAAAGTTCTTAAAATTCCATCCTATCTACAAAAAGAAAAGAATGATTTCAAATTTATAAAGCAACTGAAATTGAAATGCTTATTAATAAAAAAAATCCTATTATAATTTAAATGAGTTCCTAAATGATAACAATTTATAGTTTGTTAATATTTCATTCTAATAAACTAATATATTAAAATTAAAATAGATATATTAAATTGATAATAATAATAATACGTAGGATGTAACATTGAAGCCTCGGTGTTGCTCGGAATAACTTAATTGGGGATATATATTTAATTCGCGGATATATTTAATTTGTTTATCCCGCGGGAACTGCTCACATTATCGGGACCCTATGTTATCTAAGCTATTTCAACCAAATGCGCTCATCAGTTTCGTCGTGATTGACCAACAAACAACCATCTAAACGTTCGCATTTATAATATTATCGTTAGAAGTTAGATTATTGTATGTCATAATGGACAAATTACAGTAATTCATTCAATTATATACTCGTATCGTACATCTGTTTTTGCAATACCTGTCGTTATGCGAATAAATGAACTATGATTATGTCGTTTATAGATGTTTTTAAGTGTTAAAGCAAATGTTACCCATGTATTTACTTTACTCGTATATAAAGTTATTAATTTATCTACAGATGTTAAAGCACTTTAAGCTTTTACGGGCGAGGGCCTGGCGATCTGATAAATAGATATTTTCCCAGTACGAACACATATCTCTCGCGAAAGAAGTAATAAATCTGCTTGTATTATTCTACGATCATTTTAATGTATTTACTTTGTGTGACAAATAAAATTCAAAACTGTGTTTTATTAAACAACTGCGTTATCGCCTAGATAGGCGGAAAGTAAGAGACGTGATTGCTCCATCGACAATAGCATAGCTCTTAAATTGAAGAGAGATATTATCGCCTAGCTGCCAAAGACAAAGGAAATGAATAATGCCTCTACGCAGCAACTATTGCCTAAATTCCTATTTGACAATGCCTAAATATCTATCTCCCCTAACAGAGGCATTATTGGTTGAAGTAACTATTTATATAATACTGATTTAATTTAGACTTATTGCTGATGACATTGCCAAATACTCGGATGATTCTTGCGGAAATTTAGGGATATAAGTACCTATAAGAGGGCGGCGGATATATTTTACGAAGTTGTAACAACTTTAAAAACCTATTTCTCATTCTAAAGACCTAACCTTGGACATCCACACAAGGGACTGATTTTTTTTATGATTAACGGGATACGCGTTTCACCACACGTTCGATTCGCCCTAACCGCCATCACTAGTTTGAGAACCAGTCCATGGATAATTTAACTTATCTCTTTATTATTCTACATTAAACTAACAATAGTCATTTAAAATCATAGGGGCCCAGCCACTGCCGATATAGGCAGCCATGAAGGTATTGTAAATCAAGCCCGTTTAAAATCGCTACATGCAAGCTATGCCCGGGCCGCGAGGTGCAACAAAATCAATAGAGCTGGGTGACCCCGGGGATGCGCTGTGTATGACGCTGATTGATCGTAGTGAGAGATGCGCCGGAACCCTGGCCCTGCGCGTGTCCCGGGAATTGCAGCTCAACGGGGGCGTGGCGTCGTAGGCGGAGCCTAAGCGACGGCCTCTCGAAGCAGACTAACGATCCACAAAATAGGGGGGCAACAGGGGGATATGGCCCATGAGTGAGTAGTCGAAGTATATAATGCTTGTTACGACGTGATCCGCTTTGCCGTTTCAGGTGGGTGGCTGTAGGAAGGCGTCGTTGATGGGTGTGTGGAGGCACCATCGAAGTGTGTGTAGGCGAAGTATATAACAATATTATACAACGCTTATTAGCAGAACTCATCTTCAGTAGAATTCTGTAAAGGGGTGCTTTTGGGAGGCAGGCGGCTCAATCGCCCCCCTAAAAGCATATAAGAGCTATATGCTTTGAATTTCGTATTTCTAAAGGGCCACGTTTATTACAAATACAGGATAAATTATTAACAGGACGCCTCTGAAAATTTTTGAATAATTCAACTACCTTTAATATGCGACTTTCCTCATATTGACGATAGGACTAACACCTCCTCCCGGTTTTATTGCTCTCCATCTAAGGAGATTGATATTTTCTGGGGAGTCAAACGGTTGAAGCGGCTTTAATCATTTCTCGTATGTTTTCAGGGGTGAAATAAAGAATAGGTATTCCATACTTAGGATCCTATTAATAAATCGATCTTGAGATTTAGATCGCGTCTCAGTGTCAATAGAATTTTTTTGGTACTGTTTTAATACGCAACAGATTCTCAAGCGTCAATTTTTAGTCATCACAATCTTGAGAACGGTTAATTAATACTTAGAGGTAGGTGTCAATAAATGACATCACGATTTATATGTCGAATTAAATGCTTGAAGTTTGAAATGTGAATGCACAAAAAAAGATTCGACAAGCAGATCTCCCCGAATCTTTCGTTTGAATACCATTAAGGCCAGTCCAAAGTAAGATCGTCGAGTTTATTGTCAAAATTGGACATGGACATAACCACAGAATAACCATTTTACCAAAGTTATAAAACTTATTGCGTCAAATGCTAGTGATTTCTGCATTGCTAAATATACCTGTATGTCACTTATCGACAAACCAAACTGTTCTTCCTATATTTAAAATTATGTGTTTCAGTTTAACAATTAAAACAAAATACTAATGCAAATATTAGTTACTTCCATTGCCGAAAACTGGAGAAAAGAAGATTTAATAGAGTTGATTTTAGCCTTTCATGTGTGTCATCAAAGGATCACCATGTCTGGAGCTGACGCTCAAATTTCCGCAAATACAAAAGTAATTTTAGATTCCATTTGTATAATACGACTTTATCTAGCGATTGGCCCATTTGATACAAAAGGACGTTGTAGCAGTTAATTAGTTCTGTATTTATTCTACCGAAATATAATATATCCGTGGGTGAGACGGGAAAACGTCTTATAAGTACATAGAAAAGATAAATCTTTTCCTTGTCGTTAATGCGACACTTCACCGAGTGTACCGACAAATTATTTTATACGTGTCTATTCACCAAATAGACAGTTTCCTTCTTTCTTAATACGTATGTAATAAACTAGTCATTACGGCATTATTTTCATAAAAATCAATTTCTAGCCAGTTCTATATTTGCTAATAGAGGCCTACAAAATCATATTCTGCGATTGTGACTACTTAAATCATTAATATTTCATAAACAAATCTGGCCGTTTTCTGTGAAGTCGATTTTTTTTAAAACTTGGGACTATCCTATATAAGGTCCTAAATCTATATAAGGTCTAACAAAATTAACCCGACAAACTTTGGCAATTACACGAAATTAATATATTCATTGAAAAAACTTGTTTCAAAAATTTTGTTTCCGAGTAAAGAAATTAAATGTAAGTATATGTCAACCACTAAAAATAGACACACGGCGTTCGACGTGGTTATTGCAAATCATATAATTTATTTATTAAATATATAATTTAGTTTCTATATCTTACTTCGCCAGTTATAAAAAGACATCTGCAATTGTTATGCATACATACAATTACTACAATCATAGCGTTACAACTTGGAATTCGACAAAATAAAGATAAAAAATAATATATGGACTAAATATAGTCGAGCGGTTCATGTCCATGCTTGCTTATCATGCAAATAGTCAAAACATAACGACAAATTATTTATTGCAACAACTTAAATCTTCAAAAACTATTCTTAAGCAATTACGAAATGCCTCTTGCGCATAGTTAGTAGTATTGAATTTATTGAAAGGCTTTATATTTATTATAAATTCGGAAACAAAATTAAAAGATATGGATTACGTCAAACTCCAATATTGTTCGTGCTCATTATTTTGCGACAGAAATCAATCACAAACATATATTTAGCATAACATTGATAGGTCCAATAAAATTTTAATTTCAGTCAAATAAGCGAACGATTTTACTTCCGATATAATGTTAAAGTTCCCAATTTTTGCAATTAATAGTACCTGTCAATAGAGTACCTGTCTGAAAATGTTGCCTAATAAATCTGCAAGGTGCTTTATGTACAGCGGATATATTTAGTTATGAAACCTACAATGTTGAAGTAAAAAAACGTCGAGAACTTCTTTAGTTTGCGGAAGATTCTCAAAACTCCTTTAACTTACTATAAATTCAATTTAAACTTCCTTAATGAAATTCTCCACGGACAAACTGGACTGGACAAACTATTTTTAGAAAATACTTAATATTGTACTACGATGCACCGTGAAAATTTTAATTTAATATTGTAGATTTTATAACTACTTGCTTACCGCCCGCCCCTTACTTAGCTTACTCCTTTAATTTGTTTATCCCGTGGGAACTATTCACTTTATCTGGATAAAAAGTATCCTATATCTTATTACTAAATAATTATAAATGTAAATAATATAATAATATTCTTATTTCAAACTTTCGCATTTAAAATATTAGTTACTGGTACTTAAAGTAAGCTACCGATTTGTTGGAAAACCTTTTTATTTTATCACCGATAAGATGAAATGAAATATATAATTATTTGCCAAAACATGAGATTGATGTCCAGAATAAAAATGGTATCAGTCAATTATACAAACGTTCTGTCATCATGCAATGACGTGCAAATATTTAACATACATTCAGTGACTAACAATAGTTAAGTTACACACATTTTAAATTATATAAAATAAACAAACCAAAATACATTAATTAGTAGAACCTGACGGCAAAATTCAAACGTACAATCAAAGATTTACAGATTATATTCGAGATGTCAAACAACAAAAAAAAAAATTATTTAAAAATTCTTGTAAAGAGTAAAACCCATGCGCACCCAAATATTAAAAAATACTGTTTTAAATTTATTACAATTCAACGTCGTCATGTCAACTGGTAGTTTATTATATAAAGTAATTGCGATACAGAAATGATTCTTTCGTAAATGGCCAATTTAGCTTGTGGTACATATAGTTTATTCGCATTGTGTTTGCGCGCCACTCTGCCACTATATTCCGAACGAATGTTGATGTTTTTTGGCAATCATAAGGAAGGCAAAGGCAAAACCTTTTTCCATTTAAACAGTTCCTTTTAAATATGCTTGGATAGTTGTAATCCAAAAAATCAGAGTCGCACATAGGTCTCATACATTTTTTTGTACCTTAAAAGATTTTTTGGAGATTGCATTTATGGAGATACCCTATAAAACTAAACCATATCGCAACACAGAAGAAACATATCCGTGACATGCTGTCGTCTTGGCATTTTCGAAACGAGTTGCGAATGCGAAGTAGAACATATAAATCTTTGTAGCTTATTGCCAGCTTGTAAACGTATTCTTTCCAGTTCAAGTGCTTGTCACCTATACCCATGAACAGTATTGATTTCAGTTAATCAATATTGATTCCATTATAAATTATCTTTAACACCATGTCTTGATTTTGATAGGTTTGGAATTGTATAAGTTTTTGTTTTATTTAAATTTATGTTAAGGTTATTTATATTCTTTATTACTTGAGTTAAGCTACTCTATCTAAGTGCAAAAAATTAGGAACTTTAAGATTGCAGGAAGTTATTTTAGATTGGTTTTGTTACGATGGTACTGGCGACTCTTAAAGTTGCAGAATTACGTGGATATGAAGATTCGAGAGCTAGATAAGATAAGATCATGATTTAGAACACGGCTAGTTAATATTTTACGCCTATGACACTGCCTTTACTTACCAGTAAAAGCTAATATTGCTAATAATAGACTACAGAGATTTTGGAGTCTTGCAAGATACTAGTAGAACTTGACTCAATTGAAAAAAATTTGACGCCATTATTGCAATACAATTATTAACTATAATATAAATAACAAAGTTACAGTCGAAAGGAGTTTTGATGGGTGTACGCATATACTCCTTGATCTCATGATCACGTGATGTTATTACAGTTGTGGCTGGAATCAATATTAGACATATCTTGAACTCTAACTTAAAATTAAGAAATACACAAACTCTCCGTTCCATACGTATTCCGATATACTTAATCAGAATATTCTAATAAGATTTTCAAAGCTTCCCCATGACGATACATTTCAAGCAATTCGTCTAGACGCAAACTGTGATGTTTGATCTTGTCAATTACATTATGAATATAAGATTACCGATGTCAACGGATAAGACCTCGACGTAATGTCCACAGATTCCCCTCAAACGGAATATAAATTCGATTTTCTTTATGATATTATGACAATATCGGTACTAGTCCAGTAGGGATACACTTTTAATTTCCTTTAATCTTAAAGGCTGTGATTTTTTGCCATTTTTGATAGTACCTGTCAGTGATAGAATAAAAATGTTTTCTAACAAATTGGTAGCTTGCTTTAAACATAGAATAGATATTTAAAAATAAAACAGACTATTAGATTACACTTAACACTGTGAATGCCATCCTCCGAGGATATACTTAGAAATCCTGTAACTATTTTCAAGTGTGTGTGAAATGTCAATTATATGTGCAAAAAGAAAAAAAAGAAAAGGCAATTATAACGGCCCTATTTTTAGAAAATATATAGTAGCTATTGATTATTTTTTTTAGAAAATTATTTTATGAGATCTTGCCATATTCTACAACGCAATAAAGTTCACAGTGGCAACTGTAATTTAATATTGTAGGTTTTGTAACTAAATACCTATACTATACCTAAAGCAAGCTCCAAAATGGTTACTTTTTTTTCTATTACGGATGGGTACTTTATCCTTCTGCAAAAAATCAGCAACTTTAATAGGAAGTTACAACACAAAAATTACGTATTTTTACTGGACTATACGGTACGGCCCATCGTCGCGTCGTCGTCAGACGTATGAATCAGGCATGCTTGATCACAGATACCTTAAAGAATGAGTTGTAATCTCGCAAATGCAATCTTTGCTTGGTCCCCAGTGCCGCGATACGAAATGTCAGTGGAGAACGTTCGAAATAAGTTTTCTGGCACTCTATCTAATTTGCAACATTTACATCTACCCGGGACGTTGAGATTATATTAGGGCACGTGATTATATTAGTATACACTCGTACCTCAGTCGCACTCACTATTAGATTAGCGAAGTCAAGCAACGTTTGTCACGGTTATTTGAAAAACCGTTGCCGTTGGTAGCATTTCCATGCGA
This sequence comes from Oegoconia quadripuncta, assembly GCA_949316235.1. Lineage (NCBI taxonomy): Eukaryota > Metazoa > Arthropoda > Insecta > Lepidoptera > Autostichidae > Oegoconia > Oegoconia quadripuncta. The sequence continues at coordinate 43,632,775 of OX438742.1, forward strand.
GTGTGCTTGCTTCTGTTTACTTTAGAACAGCCTGTATAGATGCGCGACTTCTAGTGATACTAATACTAATGATTCGACTACGCGAAACATTCGACCTGAGACCATGAGACTCAGCGGACGAGCAGTCGAATGCATCCGATTCCACTCGGACAAGCAGAATTGTAAGATCCTTTCAACTGTTGCGAACTACTTCCATTTATTTAAAGAATGATTGCGGTCGTATGCCATTCACCCATTCTCATGCTTTCCGATCCGGCTTAACTAAATCGTTCGTGACTTATCCAGAGTTTATCTAATTCCCATCTATGCCGTCCAATTTCATGTTTGCATGTTCATAACGTTCGTGGTCTGACCATTCCACTCATTATCCTGTGCTATCTGCATTGCCATTTACGGTACCTTAAGATTTTCCACTGACGCTCGTATTTCAGTCAGTGCTTACGATCGCCATGCTATAAGCACAAGGTCACACTGGTGGTAGACCTTAGTGTTTAGATAATGTGGAATCACTTTCGAATATATGAATTCACCGCATCGACTAGAACATCGTGAATTCTGATTTACTTTTGTGATTCAAACAACTGTGACAACAGTTACCTTTGTCTAAGAAACAAAAACGATCACCATACCAAAGTAACTTGAACAAAAAAGACACGCTGCTAAATATTTACGCAAATTACGACCTTCCTCGAAGCGAAAAATACGTAGGCCCATACATAAACTGACAATTGGATTGTACCACCACGGCGATGTCGAACGAAACGTGTGGTTTCGGTGAACTGGTGCGACGAGTCATAGTTAATTATACCAGTAACATTGCAAACCCGGCACTATGTATAGATGAAATTAATATTAGCGTTCGGTATATAATTTCGCCTGTCAGTATCACCGCTTGCTTTTTCTAAACCACGCAACGAATATTGATACGGTTTTGCACCAAGAAGAAAAAATATAGAATCGTTTAAGAAAAATAGTGATATACATAATGTTAATACCAGATATAAAAATAAACTTGCTGTTCATGCCAGCCGTTTACACAAAGTCACTAAGTCATTTAAGGGGCAATGTATACGCTTTTATAATAAGGTTCCAGTGGACATTCAAAATTTACCTTTAAATAAATTCAAAACCATCATAAAACAGACATTATTTACCCAAAGGCTATTATAAAATTTCTGACTATCTGGATAATAAGCAAGCATGGACATAGACCGCTCGGCGATATTCAGCCTAATTATACAATATAATATAATTGTAACCCAAACTTATTTAAAAGAGCAACCCTTGAGTTTCTTGCTCGTTCTTCTCTGGGGAATCTGCTTTGCGAATGAGCAAAAATGTCAATAATTTTAATATTAAGATAAAAAATGTGACGTTTTCAAGTGAAAATCTTTATCCTACGAAATAAATATTTTTTGACTTTGACTTTGACTTTGCACCATAATTTAGAGAATTCCTTCAAAATGCAGGCATATTGTATTCATAGAAAGTAATTGCATCTGTGCGACGCCGTGGCGGTTCGCTAGTCCTGATATAATTTTATTATATTTACTGTCCAAGTTTTGGATTCAGTCTACGATCACTGAAATCTGCGTTTATCCAGGCCCCACCGGTAAGTCTTTGAGACTCCCCTTGTAAATCTGGTGGTGATTGTTACATTTGAAGAAGATCTATAGCTACCATCATTTTGTCAATAACAATTTGATTTAGTAAGATATTGATTACAGATTTGACTTTGCTTCGATCTTCTCCTATCTTAATCACCGATTTAGTATGTTTGGGAAGACACATATTTACGAAAACTTAATGTACGCAAGAAAGAATGTGCATTTGTTTAGGAAAAATTGTGAAATACACAATGTTAATACAAGATATAAAAATAAACTTGCTGTCCATAGCAGTCGCTTACACAAAGTCACTAAGTCATTCAAGGGACAATGTATAAGCTTTTATAATAAGGTTCCGCTAGACATTCAAAATTTGCCTTTAAATAAATTTAAAACAACCATTAAACGGAAACTATGCGCCAAAGGCTATTATAAATTTTTTGACTATCTGGATGATAAGAATGCGTGGACATGAACCGTTCGGCAATATCCAGTATATTTTACTCTTATTTTTCTTTGTCGAATCATAAATTTTACAATCAAATTTTATTTATATTAACTTATTTAAAAAGAGCAACCCGTTTCTTGCTCGTTCTTCTCTGGGGAGACTGCCTAGTGAATGAGCGATAACTGTAATGTCATGACGATTTCAAATGTTATTCTTATAACTTACGAACTAAAATATTTTTGATTTTGATTTCATAGTTCATATTTAAGATAATATCATCATATTCTTGCCCTAGTGCCAATTTATTTGAGGACGGCGTAGTACGTCATTTTCTTTCAATCTCCTCTATCAGCCGTTACCTCATCATTCAAGCCCTTTTCGTTTATATCATCCCCTCACACAATCCATCCATCTTTTCCGTGGTCTTCCTCTTCCTTTCCAACCATCGACATCCATATTATATTAACATTCTAGATTAAAAAATTACGGACGGATATTTACGTTGGAGGAAACTTTTGACAATGGTTGTTTAGAAATAACAGAAGAGATAAATACCCGATACTCACGTAATGTACGTTCAATATGTTAATTTTACTTACGTTAAAACTATTTATCACGTCATGTCACGTCAGTACATGCCTTATTGTTTGTGTAAAATGAAGTTCTTTAAACCTATTGAGTCAGGTCGCCGGGGCCTCTTTGTATTTAACAGACTTCAATCAAAAATCGAGGTTCATGTGGGCCGTATGTATTTTATTATGTATGCTCCCTGATAACTCCGTGAGACAATTTTACCGCCTCCGTGGCTCAATCTAAAAAACATAGGGTTTATGATTCGGAGGTCGCGGGTTCGATCCCCAGCGGGGTACATATTTAGTACTCGGTTTGGTTGGTGGTAGGGCATTTTAAATGTCCGCCTGGCTAGCTACTACCATCTTATCTCAAAGGTCAAGTTGTGCATAAAAAACAAAAAAAAACTCCGAGATTTGGCGGCCTGATTCGCGCGATTCCGTTTGTAAATGAAAGAGGTTAAGTTGGTCCGATTGTAATTTCAGTATAATCGGTTTATTAGTTTTTTTTTTATTAAGGTAAATAGCAGAATAATTTCATGTATTGTCTACTTTTTGGACAAATCGCAAGGAGATAATATGTAGGTATGTTTTTCTTTTTGTGGAAAAAATGTATAGAAAGATTCGAAACTTCGAAAGATATTTTTTCATGTACTAGAAATAATAATAATTACGACAGTGAACATAGAAAATAACTATGATGCGAGAGTTTCAGTAAAATAATTTTTTTACTTTGTAGTGGTTGAAAGCGCTTATTTTTTTTTTTTGATAAAAAGTTTTTACATTTTATTTTTAATTCTATTATCCAGAGCCAGGCGCTCATTGTCTCTTTCGAGAGATATCTGAGCGTCTGATAGAAGCTTCAAATGATCGGAAGGCTATCTTCTATTTCGCTCAGAGGCTAAGTCTGGTTGTCCAAAGAGGAAACGCACTTAGCCTCTTAGGCATCCTTCCGGCTCAGCAAGATCTGGGACAATTTTTTTATTTGTAAATGTGTGTTTTATATATTTATTATTTTTTTCATTTGTAAATGTGTATTTACTATTTTGTTTTTGTAAATATGTACAAATTTTTTTGTGTACTCATGGTATAATTTTACATAAATAAATAAATATTTAACGTTTGGTATGACAGTGTAAAAGAGAGCCAAGTAAACAAATCAAATCAAGTCAAAATATTTTATTTCATAGGATAAAATTATCACTTGAAAACGTCACTATTATTATTACATTTCAATTTATTGCTCATTCAAAAAACTGACTCCCCAGAGAAGAACGAGCAAGAAACTCTAGGGTTGCTCTTTTAAACAGATTATGGGTTACAATTTGTGATTTGATAATTATATGAATAATCAAACAAAAACATTGATAGTGATTAGAAAGTCAACAAACAAACAAACAAAATATTCTTTATTGCACCACTATAAGAAACATAACACAAAGATAAACAAAAAAAAAAGGGGGGGGGGGGGGGCAGTACAAAGTCGTTCATTCTTTCTTTGGTGGCAGCAACAACTCTGCTGAGGTACTGACTACCAGTAACACTGTGAGTCCCTGCCCAATATTTTATTATAAATTTAAGTATTTTCTGATTCTCTGATATGCTTATGTTCTATGTGATCAATAAACCTTTTATTATTAATTATTATGTCCTTTTAACCCAAAGTTATGCCCGCAAAAACCAATTCCCAAAATCGAACGGATGTGTAATGGTATATCGAATTACACTACCTCGAAAACGTTTGACCGAAGAACGTTTGATCGAAAGTACATCGCGGAGTTTGTTCATCGTTAAACATTTTTATTATAACCAACTCCGCAATGTACTCGGCTTTCGATCAAACGTTCTTCGGTCAAACGTTTTTCGGGGTATTGTAATTCGGTATACCATTATATATCCAAATCGAACAGCGGGAAATTTGAGCAAAGCATTAAATGGGCCATTTTAAAGAAGATTACTTTTCTTAATAACAATTTTTAATCTGTAGTTATTTTTTTTGGCTCGTGTCATTCTCATGTGCATTATTGTCCACCGAGAAGATTCCATAAGTGTTCCCTTTTGCAATTTTTTTTACTGAACAGTCCTAAATTAAAGTCCTAAATTTATTATTAAAATAGTCACCTAATCTGACTAAATATTTATATAGATATTACATCACCGAATTGCTGAGACAGGTTATGGGACTAAATCACCGAACTGCTGAGACCAGGGGAATGTTCTCGAGTCAGTTAATACCATAAGTCAGACGACTGATTGGTGTAGTGCGTAATGACCCTACGAAACCAACGGTTGCGGGTTCGAATCCGCGGGTGAGTGTGTGTGATAAATACTAATATTTATTCCCCAGTCATGGATGTTTTATATAAATATTTATTATATCCGTAATTTTTTTTTTTCTAATTCGTATGTTCCCAAATTTATAGCCTAGGCTAATTTCAGTGGTTGCGGACTTCAGCCACCATTGGTTGAATTATACAGACAGAAAGACAGTGCCTACTCTAGCACATTGTAAGCTTTCCATGAAATGCATTTTCAAGACAGCTGATTCTTACTGACGTGGACAGAAATATTCTAAACAGTTGCGAGGATTAAGAGCAAATTATAATTTTGTAGTTGTAGCAAAATGTTTAATAGCAAATTTTATCATTCTGCCTCCCCGGTGAAACTCTGAGCACGCCAGTGACTAAACCAAATTAACATTTACCAAAAAACAAATCTAGACACGCCGTAAATAGAACTGACGAAGAGCTTTCTGTTGTTGCATGCTGCACAAATAAATTAGTGGGTCAGCACAATAGGCTATTCTGCAGCATATCGATTACTTGCATTAAAAATTGAAACGGACGGAATGGAAAGCAGGCCGACTGTAACTTGACGGCAATTCATGAATAATTTGAGTTTTAACTTGAATTCGCTTTTAATGTTTCAATTAGACGTGTGGGGTCCTGTTGGAATAGAATAGGAGGAACCCGTCTCTTTTCGTGGGTCGTAAAGTCATGAATATATGACTTTTACGGCCCACGAAAAGAGATATAATGCATAACAGTATATTACGCTGGCGGTGGCGTACCCTCCAAACACCTACCCTAGATAACTGTAAGCTTTTTTGTGCACAGAAATGTTCTAAACAGTTGCGATTTGTTTAACAATAATTAGTATTAATTCATTTATTTTTAAAATAATAACTTGGTTGTAACCATTTTCATCTTAATTTCATTTCATCTTGACACAGCATATAATAAGGTAAGATGACATTAGTTTGATGCAATTTTGAATGTAAAATGAAATGGTGTCGTTTATCGTGTACGAAATAATCGTTGCATCAAATTTTAATTCTATTTTTTATGTGTTAAATATTTGTACGCACTAACAGGCTGATTTTGTTGGACTACTTATCTATCTGCACACCCAAAAACTAAAAAATAAATAAATAACTATTGGATACTCCAAATGTATGTGTAAATATTATAGTGTTTTGTGAATTAATAACTGTTCTCTCTCTGGTGACCCGAGAGCTGGTTGTTTCCTCGCCCAACGCTTAAGTATCTGCATACAACGAGGAAACGCCGCGAGCGTTTTGGGTACCTTGCCTCGCGGCCCCAATTTTTTTACATTTGTTCTAGTTTATATTTAAATTCCATCTCTTTATTTGTTACTGTTTTTAAATAAATATATTTTAATTCTCTCTCTTCAATTTAAGAACTATGCTCTTGTCGGTGGAGCAATAACCACGTCTCTCTACTTTCCGCCCTCGTAATAAAAATTCGTAATTCCCCTTTCTTTCTAATAACTGTTAGATACCCAAAATACAATAAAACAAAATATTACAGAAATACATTTTTTTTACAAAAAAATATTCATTATACAAACGGTACTAGAAAACCGCCACCTTTCAATAGCAGGTAGTCACAGTTTCTAGCCACTAAATTAGAAAGGTTATCGTAGCATTCTAAGAACAGTGGACGTGTGACGAGCTCCTAAATTACATTTACATTAATAAAATAATAATAAAGCCGTCATGACAACTTGCGTGGCAGTCTGGTTTTAAAATTTTCGCGATTAATGCGGTAACCCTCAAAGAGAGTCATTCAAATATTTGTACAGTTCAATGCATAAAACCCGCCTTCGGCATTACACAAATCTGGGAACGTTCATAAATTATGCAAATTGCCTACGACAGTACAAATTTTATTATGGTATCACATCTACGCTCTAAAAAATCAGTTTTTACTCTAATGTCGTGTAGGTAAATTTTCTTTGGGATTTTCAACTTGTAAAAAAAAGAAAAATGATCCTATGGGTTTCTTGCGCCGCTTCTTTTCCCACAGATGATTTCCCTTTCTATACTGACTGACCGAAAAATGCTTAAGCCCTATTTTTATTTCCAATAGATTTAAATGGACATTTAACTAATGATATCATCTTACGTTGAAATAAATACTTGAAGTTTGTCTTGAGACTGCGCAGAGTTGGGCCCATGATTACAATGATAAATTGCGGACAGAAAAACTAAAAATAAACTTATTAAAAATTACGAAAAGCTTTCCCAAATTTACACTCTATCAACATATGAAAATATTAAATATTTATTAGCAATTAAGCAATTTATTAGAAGTGAATACGAGTATAATATAAAAATGTTTTAAATCGCAATCACTAACGACATGAAATCGGTACTAAGATAAGCTCGCCTTTTGTATATTTTAATATTCTCCTGTTTTTTTGTTTTGTTTGACGTGTGTATGCTTATATACAATAAAGTGTTAAATAAATAAATAAATAAATAAGAACTCGGTGCATGTAACTAATATGGTCAGAGAACAAGAAGGTAATTCCACGAATTTTTTTTATTTTTTATTTATTTATTAAAGAAACCAACAGCGTTACAGATGTGTATAAATATTACATAGTACGAATGCAAAAAATAAGACAAATAACAGGTTTCATCATATAAACTATAATATTTTTATTTTTTTGAAGTTCAAGCTAAGTAGTAATAAACCAAGTGATGAGTAATGGATAACTTTACGGACATTGAGACAACACTGCAAATAATGCCGAGTTATAATACGTGCAGATACGTACAATTGCATAACAATATAAATAATGTTTACATTAATAGATAGATTAAATGGATAGTAAGTTTATTGAAAACACTATCGTTTGGGATACCTCTGACCACCCCATTTAGGATAAAGATCGTGATATTATGTATATATAAACACACACATACAAGAAAACAAAGAAACAAACATATAAGACAAAATCAACAAATATACGTGAAACCAATAATAGCCAAGTAACAAATACAAACAGAGATGTGAACAATTAAATATTCCGTAACAATTAAACACGCCTTTTCCCAATACTTTCGCGTCTCATGATACTGCCGCCTCATTGTATGTGGGTATGTGTTTTTTTTTTTAAGCCCGACGGGTTCGTGCTTGACCTCAATCACACCTGATGTTAAGTGAAGATGAGGTCGAAGGTGGAAGCGTACTAACCCGGAAACCCCAACACATTTGGGGGACTGGCTATCTTATCTCTGACAAATGGCAGATTTAGATAAGATGGTGGTAGCTAGCCAGGCGGACATTTTAATATGCCCTACAACCAAACGTGTGCACGAGTCATGCAAGCACAGATTTTCAGCTACCACCCGGGACGCGCGAGGGAACGAGCATCATCATCAGCCCGTAAACATCCCACTGCAGGGATATAGGCCATCCCTCGCATGTGAGGGAGTATGGGCCACAGTCCACCACGCTGACCCAATGCGGGTTGGGGACTTCACATGCCTTTGATTTTTATTTCTCAGGCATGCAGGGTTCCTCGCGATGTTTTCCTTCACCGTTTAAGATCAGTCGGATAAATGCATATAAGTAATCAAATTAAATTTATAAACTCATTGGTACATGGCCTGCCTGGGAATCGAAACCGGACCTCCTAAATTGGGAGACCGCGTCTTAACCGCTGAGCCACCGAACGAGCATAAAAAAAGAAATTGAGTCACGGAGACGGCCAACATTTATATGATAAATATTTTATATATATACGTAGACGCATGATTTTTATTACACCTCTTCCTTCAATATCAGCACCGAGAATTATGTACTCGCAAGTAATAAATAAGATTTCTATAATATGTCTACTCCGAGGCTTGAACCTGCTTTGAGGATTAAATTTATCTCGCAGAGCTTTTCCCGGGATCTGAATAAAGCATTTCTAGTAATTGCTTATAACTTTTATTAAAAGATAAACTAGATGAGAAATGGAAGGAGGCTCCGATATTAAATTCTTCAAACTAGGATTTTCCTTTGAGCTACTTATATATTGGACCAATTTCCCGTCTGCTTCAATCTGCGACGATAGAAATCCTAGTAATTTTAAAGCGGAGCCTGCAAAGGACTATATTGACTCTCGACGTTCGAAATGCGTTTCACCTTTGTCGGAAGCAGTCGCATGTTAATTTTACCGCGGGAAAGCTTTTTCGATCGCTCATATTATAAAAGTTATTACTCAAAATCTGCAAGCCAAAGTTATGCCAATTATAGATTCTCATTTTATATTACAATTATTTTAAAATATGTCGATGGAAAGGCAATATTAAATAATAATCATTAAGCAATATATAGATAAAAATCCGGTTATATATGTGATTTCGGCACTCAAATAGAATAGAACCAACCCGTCTCTTCCCGTGAAACTAGCTATAGGCGACTAAGGGACTTTCCTCGAAAAACATCTATAGATTTGCACGTTTCAACGGCGATGGGGTCACCACATGTCACTTGCGCTTTTCGGTATATTTCATAAGGTTAACGGTGGCTGTTGTTTCATTCAATCATCAAACTCATATATGCATGTATAAACATCCAGACGATGCCAAACTAATTAATCAATTTACACAATACATAATTAACAATTAAATAAATTGGCAAATTCAATCAAGTCAATGAAAACAATTCAACAAAACAGAATAATAACAAAACAAATGTCGGTAATAATCAATATCCAATAAAAAATCGACGACTGCTCCGCTGAACACCCAAAGTGTGCCCCTGGTGGTAGAACGGGTAAATTTTGTATGATCTGTAGTGCTCCTTTGGTGGTTTGGTGGAGCACATCTTATGTCATTATATTTATGGTTCCACTTTACCCCTACAAAGGATGGCACACATGATGACCATTTTATTTGCACTCGACTCTGAAGAGTACTTCAAATATGTTATAGTATCTCTACAATAAAATCTACTTAGAACTACTAATATGCATAGTCTTTGTTATCATCAGTCATACGAGTCAATGTCAGTGATTAACAATTATACCCGTTCTACCACACTTTGGGTGTTCAGCGGAGCAGTCGTCCTTCTGAACCACTAAAGGGGCACAACGGAGCGTTCGAATTTCTCCGTCGTACCATTGGGGGCAAAAATCAATCAATATAATGTCAATAAGACATCGTCGCGGCTGCTGAGAGTAAGGAAACGGATGGGGCGTCAAATGACGCGTCTTCTTGAATCGTGTAATGAAAAGTAATTTTGAAATTTTCTAAAAACATAAAAAAATGGCTATAACAAGGCGTCGTCTTGTATGCTATCTAACTGGTTTTCAAAATTTGTAAACATATACGAAATCTACAGAGGATTCTTTCGAAGCCTTCTTCGAAAAAAAAAATAATACTGACACATTTACGTTCATTAACGCCAACTCATGTGTTTTCTTTTCTAAAATAAAGCGTTTTGACCGTAACACTCCCAGGCTTGCTGCTCTTTTTATCTCGATATACCGGATGAGTTTTTTTACCGTAAGGAAAAAATAGGGCATATAGGTTAGTGAAATAGAAGATATTGGCATTGTCCTAAATACTAAATAAATTTCGCATGATATAGGAGCTCTATGAATCCCGCCAGTCACATCCGCCGACCGGCGCGTGGGTCGATGATGATTTTGAAAAAAAAATAATTAAACCACCTATGCCAATAACTTCTAATAATGTTCTATTTCTTCGTTACGGTAAAAACTCATGCGGTGGTATAAACCCGCACTTCGCCCTGCGACGAAATTCTCGCACGACAAAAAATCGTGGTCCGCGCTAGGCCTATAAGCGGTGGCCATGCCGTCGGCTTCTACATTTTCCAGGCAAACTATCGAACAAAATATGTTACCAGATATTTTAAATAGTATTCCTGGTGAACTATATTCACATAACGTAAAACAATGTAAAAATGCATTAAAGAAGTACTAGATGGAAATATGTAGGAAGTGCCTTTCCAACAAATTTTATTTCGATAGCGAGACACATGTCTACTTGCTTTCGTATATCATCTTATGTATGTATGTAGATATTTTAAGTTTTCTTTTGTAATAATTAATAACGCGGCGGGTCAGCGACCTCATTCGCACTACACACAAACCTTTACAGGTTTTCGTAGACGTCTTATAGTGAAGATTGTTCAAATAATGTTCTATGGATAAATAAATAAAAAAAAATGTTAGAGCGCTGATTGAGCATATTTTCACTTAGTTCACCCATCATAGCATCCAAACGCACATAAATCAGCAAATGCACTGCAAAAAATTAATTAGATAAGAAAGTAAGGTAGTATACATCGTCGTATCAAACTCAAAAATGCTTTATTATGTAAGTACACAAGGGTACACTTAAAATAGTCAATTTTAAATTTTATAAGCTACTACTTTAACTAACATCTTCAAAATGTAATTTTCCTCTGAGAAAAATAAGCTAGAGCAACAAGCTCGAGAGGTTGCTCTTTTAAAAACAGATTTTTATATCAAAAATTTCATTATTAATTGTGAAATAGCCTGGCATGAGAACGAGCTGGTTATGTTATCTTCTAAATAGTCTAGATATTTTATAATATGCTTTCTTAACCTGTTTAAGATACTATATCTTTAAATTTATTGAAAGGAAGATATTGTATATAAACGGGAACCTTATTGAATATCTGAAACACGCTTGGTAGGAGGTGAAGAGGTTGTTATGGGAAAGATGCTGAGCTCCGCAGCCAAAAGCTGTTGATGAATGAATGATTATTGTCATTGGACTTCCAACAATTTGCGAAACCACCAGCCGAGTGTGCTGGGGACAAATTTGGATGGCAAATTCGTTAAATATCGAAATTCATATATTTTTGTTTTTATTTAACATGAGAAATCCACGCCCCTATATTATTTCAAGGTTTCACATGAAATATTTTTTAATTTCTGGGCTAAATCGCATAATAAAAAAAAATTTGAACAGAGCTTTTCTCATGTGCTTCCCATAATCATTTCTTAGATTCGCTGAAACTTTTATAAAGCGGTTACTTAAAAAAAAAATTAACGCTGCCTATACTTAAGTTAATGTTATCCGATAATACACACAAAGTTTAGCTGAATTTGGATTTGCCGTTCCCAAAAAAAAAATCTAAAATATTTGTATGGAGAAAACAGTCATACAAAACGCCAATTTCATTGGTAAGGACCTAACATATAATATCTTTCAAATTCTTAATTTTACAAACTCAGTCCGTTCTAAATCAAATTATTCTTTATCTCAGGAGTTGCAATTTTGCAAGCTCGTTCATTTCTGATGACTATACATTTATATGATGGACATGAACGGATGCTGCAGCCAGGTTCGTCTCCTCAGGGGATCCCCAAAACGGTTAATGGCACGGATACGAAATGTGTACTCATATTTTTAAACAATATTGTAACTTTTTCATGCACTTTATGTGACCGATGTATAGGTTGTGAGTACTAATTATAAAAATTTAGGTTGTGCGCGGCGCTTGTGGACATTTATTCTCAGCAGTACTATTAGTTCTCGAGCATTCTAAGAGATGGCGCTGTTTGCCTACTAAGAAAGAGACGAAAAAGATTTGCTCGCGCGACCATATCTTCTATGCATATACTCGTAAATGCTGCAGCACTGAAATTGCAGGCGCTTCGGTTATCCTTTTATTATTATTTTATATACAAAATTGTTATTTCGATGTCGTTCACAAAGGAAGTTATTTGGTCGCAGCAAGTACTCTGCTGGTGTGAACTGAACACGAGCGCTTCACTGACAATACGTCCACTGCTGGACAAAGGCCTCCCCCAAAGATCTCCACAACGATCGGTCCTGCGCTGCCCGTACCCAGCGGCTGAATACATGAATATATTCTTTGTTAATTAAGTTTTAATTTTATATAGATCGCGTGTTGTTATATACGACTCGCAAGCAGATAATAATATAACATTCACATGCTACACAAAATAACATCGCAGGCTGCCATGAAAGAGATAGTGCATATTTGAATTAGAAATAATCTCGCTTGGCAGTAAATGGTTGGTTGGTTGTAGGGCATTTTAAATGTCCACCTGGAGCTACCACCATCTTATATAAGTCAGCCGGCAAAACAGCAATGTTAAATAGCATTGTTTTGTTCCGGTTGTCAGTGATAAGATAGCCTAGTCCTGCAAATAAGACGGGGTTTCCGGGTTAGTACGCTTCCACATTCGGCCTCATCTTCATTTAACATCAGGTGTGATCGAGGTCAAGCGCTAACCAATAAAATTGCATTTATTTGTGCATAAAAAAATGTAATTCAAAAGGCAATCATCACCAAGTCCAGATCTTCGCCGTGACGTTTACCCATCTGGAATAAGCTAGATGGTACATAGTGCGGGTGCACTTTATTACAAAAACTCAATTAGGAAAAAAATCCTTAAGAGCATTACGTTACATCAAGCAGGTGATAAATTGAATATCAGCGGAAAATTTCCATTTCCACATAAACGTTTGAAAGGTATCCCGTCCAAGTAAAACACCGCAAAGGAAACTTAAAAAAGATAAAGAAAGAAAATCTGAATAAGACTTCTTTTTCACCTTTTCTATTTTCTCGAAATGAATATGGTCTGCGATCTCCATTCCTTATGAATATAATCAATTTCGAATATTTTAAAACTCAATCTTAGTCTGTATACTATTTACAGTAGGTATCATCGAAATTTACAAAGTTGTTGAAATATCAAAATCTGACGGCAAGACAGACGGACGGACAGAAGATCGCTACGAAACCCTAAAAAGCGGTACATTAACGGGTTTTTACCGTAATAATTGTTGAGTAGCAACTCAAAGTGGAGGTAATTAAAGCTTGCTATATATGGTTGTAAGTACCACCGACCAATTCGCATTATAACCCTTTCTGATATAAACCGACAATCAAGGGTGTGCCGACACAAAATGGAATCATAACTTACGCAACTATTAAATTCGAAAAAAGTATTTCAGCTGCATAAAAGGAAATTTACAAAGCAGTTTCATATAGTTTGACACACCATATTAGCAAAATGTCACAATCGCAGAATGTTAAACCCCCGAAATGTCATAATCCCAAAATTAACAACCTAAACATGCTGATGATATGTCAAATAATACCACAAATCCAAACTCCCAAAACGTTTTGCAATTAAGGACGACATAACGTCGCCAGAACGAGCGTGCAATTTCCGGCAAATTGGACGACGGCAGCCGGTATGTCTGTGGTAGGTGCATTCGGAGCCCTTTTATTTACTCACACCCTGTCACATTGTCCAAGCCACTTTATTAAATATACTTAATTCACAAAATCTCATAGCTTTTAAATCTGTTGAAAGAAATAAAGAAGTCCTTTGTACAAAGTACTTTATAAAAGACTTTAGACAGTTATTTGTGAATGACTATAAAATATGACAAAAGATCTTTGTGAAAGCGACTTCATCAAAATATGAAAGGAAGAATTGTAAAGGGCTCCAAAAAACATACCTGTTTATTGGACAACCCCAGTTTCTGAGGGTACATGTCCTGAAGACGCTGGCAGAAATGCGCTGCTGTGGTCGCCAGCCGAGCCATTATCGCCGACGATTTATTCAATCGTCGTTAAAAACTCAGGCATCACCTAAACACCTTCACAGACCGTTCCGGTCCACAAGGTATTCCCAGCATATTTTCACTGACGATTTCTTGCTATTCATGCTTTATTGTAAGCAGTGTATTCACCTAAAGGTTGATTTACATTGACCCAGCGCTGGACCGACATTGATTGGATTTATGTAAACACAAGTAGTAACGCTCACTTCTATTTTTCACTAGAACATTGGTTGCCCACAAATGAAAGCACGATTGTTAACCAACTCCGTTGTCACACGCACTTCCCTAACACTATACTCGCAGACATCACTAGATCATGTGTGGTAGTGCGCACGTGCGATATGGTCGCGGTACGCGTATCGACTGGCTGTCTCGGTCGGCGCAGGAGTGCGACTGACGCGTCACATGGAGTGGAGCCTTGCAAATGTCAATTAACTGACATACACCGGTGGTAATGAGTTTCTATCAGGTATATTTAAATATTCCGGGTATAAACCTTGTAACAATAGCGTTAGAAATCGGAATAATACTTATGAGTATTATTGATGACTGGACTGTCTTTAGGGTTAAGTTGCGAACACGATCCGAGAGCCAAGACAAAGTCGTACATGGAGGTGTATTTACATATTAATTTCGTATTCATTTATGCAAATTTATCACGTTTCATCTTGTACAAAGATAATTCTGCCAGATCCTTAAACGTATCAATGGACGCAGAAAAAGGAGCCTAAATCTTCACACAGCGTAATAATTCTTACCAGCACCGGGAAGACTTTTTACAAGTTTCCAATCGCTGTAAGAATAAGAATCGTTTATTTGACCCATTTAGCGACACACACATAAATATATAAATGTAGACAATGAACACAATGAAATTGGAACCGAAGATAAAAGTAATCGGTCGTACCATAAAGTCGTTAACAACAATGTTGCAAGAAGCGTATAACGTATAATGGTTTGTTGCCTCAGACCATAGATTGAAAGGTTTTTAGGGCGACAACTAATTCCTTATCTATCAATCAATCCTAGAATAAACAGTTGAAATTTTTTTATTTACAAGGTAAATAATATATATCTACCACTGGCGTCTACCACCGTGGGCCGATCCACACCTCGAGAGTTGACCAATTGTACGAAGAAATAAGGATTTCTTGTTTTTGTGATACTCCAGTGAATTCCCGCCGTTGCAAATGTGCTTGATTGATATAAATTTTTATAATTTTTTTCATAAACAAAACCAAAATTTTTAGGATCTCACGCACGCACACAGACCGGCAATTAGCCAATCAAAACGGTGTCAGGTATTAACGAGACGAATGGGATAGTATAATTGCTACCGAAACTAACGCATTGAAAGGAGATATCGCTATGTCGTGCTGTGGAGCCGTGTCGGATTGCTTGAAACCGCATTATGGACTGCATGCGTAATTAGCACGAAACTCGTGGCGCATTCGCTAACAGTTTTCGATTAGCGGAGTTATTAGCAAGGTTTGCCGCAGTCAATACTTGGGTGGGTGACCAGTCTGTGGTGACTATAGTGGAGCGGTTTTGTGTGTGTATGAATTGGAGGCTGTTAGACCAAGTCAGTGCATGGTCCACGGAGTCGTCTTGAAATTGGAGGCTGTTAGGCCAAGTCAGTGCATGGTCTACGGAGTTGTCTTGAAATTGGAGGCTGTTAGGCCAAGTCAGTGCATGGTCCACGGAGTCGTCTTGAAATTGGAGGCTGTTAGGCCAAGTCAGTGCATGGTCCACGGAGTCGTCTTGAAATTGGAGGCTGTTAGGCCAAGTCAGTGCATGGTCCACGGAGTCGTCTTGAAATTGGAGGCTGTTAGGCCAAGTCAGTGCATGGTCCACGGAGTCGTCTTGAAATTGGAGGCTGTTAGGCCAAGTCAGTGCATGGTCCACGGAGTCGTCTTGAAATTGGAGGCTGTTAGGCCAAGTCAGTGCATGGTCCACGGAGTCGTCTTGAAATTGGAGGCTGTTAGGCCAAGTCAGTGCATGGTCCACGGAGTCGTCTTGAAATTGGAGGCTGTTAGGCCAAGTCAGTGCATGGTCCACGGAGTCGTCTTGAAATTGGAGGCTGTTAGGCCAAGTCAGTGCATGGTCCACGGAGTCGTCTTGAAATTGGAGGCTGTTAGGCCAAGTCAGTGCATGGTCCACGGAGTCGTCTTGAAATTGGAGGCTGTTAGGCCAAGTCAGTGCATGGTCCACGGAGTCGTCTTGAAATTGGAGGCTGTTAGGCCAAGTCAGTGCATGGTCTACGGAGTTGTCTTGAAATTGGAGGCTGTTAGGCCAAGTCAGTGCATGGTCCACGGAGTCGTCTTGAAATTGGAGGCTGTTAGGCCAAGTCAGTGCATGGTCCACGGAGTCGTCTTGAAATTGGAGGCTGTTAGGCCAAGTCAGTGCATGGTCCACGGAGTCGTCTTGAAATTGGAGGCTGTTAGGCCAAGTCAGTGCATGGTCCACGGAGTCGTCTTGAAATTGGAGGCTGTTAGGCCAAGTCAGTGCATGGTCCACGGAGTCGTCTTGAAATTGGAGGCTGTTAGGCCAAGTCAGTGCATGGTCCACGGAGTCGACTTGAAACTAAATGAAAAATACATTTTACCGCACTCACCATCCATAGATTTTATTTCACAGAATAAAAAGATCACTTGAAAATTTTTTGACTCAATATTAAAATTACTGCTCATTAAGTGAACCGACTCCCCGGAGAAGAACGAGCAAGAAATGCAAGGGTAGGTTTTGGGTTACAATTTGTGATTTGACAATACAAGGAATATTAGACTGAATATCACTGAGTGGCCTATGTCCGTGTTTGCTTATCATCCAAATAGTCCCAAATTTCATAATAGCCTTGCCTTGCCAATAGATTGGGTTGACAATAAGGATGAAATCTCTCCAATAAACATTATGCCTCAATACCACGAAATCTAACATAATGTCTTGTTTAACAAAAGTCTTTCTTATCCATGGAGTAAAATTAACAATCCTGCTTTTAGGTAACTCTCCACCGATCCCACCCAGTATATCATGAAGTAGGTCATCACCGAGTACAGTCAGCATATGAACTACAAATATTAGCTGTCTCCTTGTGACCTTGGCAAACGTTACTCCACCAGCGAGACTGCCGGGGCCCGTATTAAGTAAACTGTACGTGTTTGCCGCCGAAATGCATATTCAGCGAATACTAACTGCATGAGCGTCAAAATTACGAGAACTGAGAATATGTTAAGTTTCTACATTTGTTTTGCATTAATCATTCTAACTAAGGCAACCGTCGAAATTCGCCGGAATAACGAGAATAAGGTGGAGATGGGCGAGACACTCGGCTAGATTGGATGACAGACCAAGGCAGTCAGGTGACAAGACTAGCGGGCAGACCGTCGGCCGTGCTTTGCTCCTTGAGCAAACTTATATACTGATCTATGATCTGCTTGAGTTGTACACACTTGCTCTACATTATTTTGAAATATTGTATACCACTTGCTGCTGTGTAGTTTTGACACTTAAAAGTATATAAGCAACCAGTTTCTTCGCGACTAAGGGACGTTCTACAAAAAAATATCGCGATAGGCTGACATCCGTCATCACGTTACATCACGTCACGTATAGTTCGTAAATTTCGTAAAGTGAATTGTGGGTGTTCTTTCAAGCATTAAACTTTTAATGTTAGGAACACCCAAACGCTGTTTGGGATATTTTTTACAATTTATACATGAACGGGTTGCTTTTATACCTCTTTAAAGGAGATTTCCTACCGTATCTTCTCACGATTGCAGGTGTAACAAACGTTTTCACGTAATTATTATTAATATTTACCTGAAACAAAAAAAGAACATTTTTTGAGAATTGCATAAAACAATAATAACGTTATACAATCAACTTACATTTAATTTTCATGCAGACATGATCATAACAATAAGTACCTATAAATGGCTATTAAATTAGAGCTACGAAGTATATTAAGTTATAATATTATTCGTAATATTGTTTCGTTTACGCGGGTTTGCTTTCAACAAATCTCTAATAGATAATAGTTCGCCCTTTGTAAATTTGTCTTTAATCCTTGTAATGCATATTTCTGTGTATGCACAATAAAGTGTTAAAACAAACAAGGTTCATTATAACAAAGACTTATAATGCAAAGAGCAGACCGAGCATAACGTTTAAATAGCGTAGCCAGTTTCCATTCAAAAGTATTAGCCACGTTTAGGCTGTGACACATGAAAAGTCTAGAAATTGGTTGTATATAATTGTCTGACTTAACAAGCTCACTTATTTTAAGAACATGTAACGTTACACGGACACGCATGGATTTTAGCATGTTTGATATGCAAATCTCTTTATTAAACAAAACAATTTAACCGCCTCCGTGGCTCAATCTAAACAACATTGGGTGTACGATTCGGAGGTCGCAGGTTCGATTCCCAGCGGGGTACATATTTAGTACTCGGTTTGATTGGTGGTAGGGCATTTTAAATGTCCGCCTGGCTAGCTACCACTATCTTGTCATCACCATCTATAGGTACAGGGTTATTTTTAATTACCGAAAACCTCTTAACACATCATTTATATAATCAGAACAGAAAACTTTTTAAAATTTTGCATTTTTTTTTCAGCCTCTGCTTACAATAGGTAGGCTACCGTAAACAAAATGTGTCGTCATCTCAGTCCGTAAACATCCCACTGCAGGGATTATAGCCCTTCCCTCGTACAATGAGGGAGTATGGGCCATAGTCCACCACGCTGGCACAATACGAGTTGGGGAAACAAAATGTATAGAATAGCAAAATAAAAAATGCGGAATTTTAGAAAATCATAGAACTAAAATTATTTGTTTTTGATGATTTACAAATAACACCGTACAATAATATATCAAACTGTTTTGAAACCAGTACTCGCGCCAATTGCTCGAATACGTTCGACCGACTAATTATAGGCGCATACGCATATCATGTCAATGTATCGGCTGGAATTTTGTTTCTGATCATAGATCTCATAGCTAAGCGCGCCATGTGGAACATGCAGGAAACAAGCCGACCGATAAAGTTAGCTTCCATGTGCGCCTAGCCTCAGATATAAATCTTTGGCTGTTAGTTCACTAAGTAATTTTTGAAGAACTATTTATTTCACAAAGAGGCTGAGGCCCGTATTTCAGAACGTTACTCAAGCAGAGATCTCCACTTGAGAACAGTTAAAAAGGGACAGCTTTATGTAACTTGTACAGAGGCATCTCTTTATAACTATGCTCAAACGCAGATCTACCATTGCGCAACGTTCTGAATTACGGGACTATGTCTCAAAGACGCTCAGTCTCAAAGATACATCGTAGGATATTTTTTTCTTTTTTTTATGCACAACTGGTTAGCACTTGACCTCAATCACACCTGATGTTAAGTTAAGATGAGGCCGAACTGACCTGGAAACTCCATATTATTTGGGAGACTGGCTGTCTTATTTCTGACAACTGGAACACAACGATGCCATTAACTTTTGGCCTCAGACTTAGATAAGATGGTGGTAGCACCAATCAAATCGAATACTAAACATGTACACCGCTGGGCATCGTCCCGCGACCTCCGTTTCGTAAACCATATGTTGTTTCCATTGAGCCATGGAGGCGGTCTGCTCAATCATAAGGCACTCAGGAGAATGAGCAAGAAACTTGAGGGGTGCTCTGTTTAATATTTATTTTACAATTTGGGATACCATAAGACAAAGAAAAAAGTTAAACAGACCGAATATCGCCGAGCGGTTTGGGGGTACGATTTTGAACTTTCAGCAATTAATTCAAAATCACAATCTTAAAAGTCAAGAAAGGAATTCACGTTCTATTTTCTTCGGTTCACTTTTTCCAGATTTCTTCGAAAGCTGTGTTGCCGATCTCATCAAAGAATTCAATTAATCATTTCACGCAAAATATTGTGCACATGACTAACGCCAATAATTGAGCCGCCAAAAATAAGCAAAAAAAAACGACTTCGTAAAGTCATCTCCATCACCGAAGTGCATCATCAGATGTTGGGACCATGCTTATGATAAACCCTATCAATCAAAGAACAATCATCAAAATCGGTTAATAATTGAATTTTTTTACCAAAAAAAAAAAACCAACCGATTTCAGCCACTAGGACAAGGTACCGAAAATTATGTGAATTGATAGAATAGTGAAGCGTCGGTGGCTCAGCGGTTAAGACCTGTACCAATGAGTTTTTAAATTTAATTTAATTACGTATGTGCATTTATCCGACTGCTCTTAAACGGTATTTCGTGAGTTCAGAGGCGAACCTCGCAGACTTCACAAAATTTGCAACCGGAACACAACAATGCTATTAAACATTGCTGCTTCGCGGCAGATTTAGATGAGATGGTGGTAGCTAGCCAGGCGGACATTTAAAATGCCCTACCACCAACCAAACCGAGTACTTAAACATGTACCCCGCTGGGGATCGAACCCAATGTGGTTTACATTGAGCCACGAAGGCGGTTATTGTTGGATAGTCCCATAGTCGCTTTTTACAACACCCACGCGAAGAGACAGGTTGGTTCTATACTTTTTACGGTGTTATCGTTAAAACTTTGAAGTGTTTACGCAAACGATGTATAGGTACAATAAACTGTCTACACGAATCAGCTCAGACAGGTTGAAAATCTGTCTTGTCGGGAACATTTTCAAGGCATCTATGTATTATGTAGAATACTGTCTGGGCGCCGCCGCAACGTGGGCGAAAGGGCGGGAGAGAATGTTTGCGTTTTCGCATTAGTTAGTACAACCGGCCAGGTACGAGCATGTCAGAAGGTTTCAGCATTCGGAAAATTCTAAACTGGAACCTGGTTTTCCAGACAGAATACACTGCAAATTAGAACGTCCATGTCAATTACATTATCGAAGTTCGGTCACGAACCAACCATGTCCATGAGCATCCAGTTAGCACCTGAATGTTGACGGTGGAAATTTGGATTATTATTTAGAAGCACATTCTTGAAGCATGCATTACTCTTTTTTTGGTCACTAAGTCAATGACGGCTGGAGAATGATTTGTGAGAAATGCGGCGCAGACAGCAAACTAGCGCCAGCTCACCTTGCATAAAGCGCCTAACAAGTGAAACGTATCCAATAATTGTTACATCAAATCATGATTTCCGTGCCCATGGACAGTTATTATCAATTAGGTATTTCAGTCTGGAGACTTCCGGCAGTATTTTGGACGAGTAGATAATAGTGGTTCGCGTATGATTAATGATTTCGACGACAGATTGCTGTAGTTGATAGTGACCTTGTCAGCGAAATCAACGGTTGTGAGTTCGAATCCCGCGAGGGGTATACGAGTAATTGTGATGAATATGAACATTTATTCCCGAGTTATGAATGTTCATTATAAATATTAATGTATGTATATTTAGTAGACATAGTACCTACAAGCTTTGCTTAGTTTGGGACTAGATGATTGGTGTACCTAAGTGTAAATATTTGATTTAAGAAAATATATATTTTGGGATAAATATGTTTATAGTTATGTTATTACATCAGATCTTTAAAGTCAGCTGATGTTACTTCAACCGTCCCCTAATCTTGTTAAACGTCTCCAAAAACAGGGGGAGGCTATCAATTCGGTTGCCTTTTTTAAAACGTCTGTTACCTCAGAAGTCCATCATTCATTACTAATCCAATTAGAAAATTTTTTATAATTTCTACGGACTCGCATCGGACAAATAGGTCGCATTTTTATCAAAATCCACTTCTAATGATTTCACATCAACTCATCATTTTTTTATTGACGACCCGTTTGGTGTAGTGGTTAGCAACTCTAACCACTATACCAAAAAGGTTGCGGGTTCGAATTCCGCTAGGGACATTTATGTTTGTATGATGAATACGGACATGTGTACCCGAGTTATGGATGTTTTCATTTATAATAAGTATTTATTTACAAAAAAAAATGTATTTATGTAGTAAATCAACCATCTGGTATCCACAACACAAGCCTATAGTTGCTTACTGTGGAACTAGATGGCGCTCTCTAAGGATATTTATTTATTATTTATTTATTCATGAGTTGTATAGTAACATTTTTAAATTAATATTAGATTTAAATTTGTTGCAGAATATTTTATCTTTTTGCTCTTTTTGTCGTTTGTTTATAGTTATTCCCACTATGTTAATGTCACAATTAATAATGAAACATTATAATATAAAATAATAATTAATAATTTTGTAATACAAAAACCTTTTTTTTTACAAGAGCGACCTCTCGAGTTTCTTGCTTGTTCTTCTCAGGGGAAAATTGCCTTTTGAACAAGCAGTGGCTTTAAAAATGTAAAATCTGATTATTTTAAGTGTACCCTGTGTACCTACAAAATAAAGCATTTTTGATTTGATTTGATATATTTCAGCACGAGTTCAGTCATGCGCAGGGGAAGGTAGCAGAATACTACGTTGAATACACTATTATTACAAACATTTATTTAACTTTGATTTGATTAAAAAAAAACTATGCCGCGATGTTTTGGACATGTGGCGAGGAGGAACGAGCGAAGACTTACGAAAGAGATATACGAAGCGAATGTGGATGGTAGTGTTGGTAGGGGAAGACCACGGCGAACGTACCATGATCAAAATGGGGACTTATCTTAAAGAAAGGCCAAGTCAAGAGCACCCTAAACCGACGAGCATGTATGAACAATCTTATGGGAGTGAAAGCAAAAGAGGTCTGTCAGGATCGTAGCAAGTGGAAGTGTGTAGTCTATACGGGAAGCATGCGTGACTTTATGTATGCATGTCTAATGATTGTATGTCTGGCCACATACGTCCAGTTTTTATCCGGATGTATCCCAGTCCGATTTGAGTATCATTTCTTTTTTAACAAAGACTAACCGAGGTGAATGGTAGCTAGACATTTGATGATTGATGAAAATCGGTTAACCTGCCGTTTCGAAGATGCTTTTAACACGGTTAGTATTTATGCTAGGGGACAGGTTCTTACCCTTGGAAGTCTGTGGTCTACTCTCTGCCCTACCCTTAGGGGAAACAGGCGTGTGCGGTTAATACAATATCCGTTCCAACTTTGCAAGTCGAATTAGAACCATTACCAGTTACCATCCATAGGTAAACCATTTCCAGTTTACCTATGGAGCTGAAATTTTGCATACTCATTCAGTGCTGATGACAATACATGATAGACATGAACAGATGCTGCAGCCGGTATCGTCTCCTCATGAGGAGAACTCCTTAACGGTTAGTAGCAGTGATACCAAATTTTACATACATGATCAGGTTATAGTTACGAGGGGTGTTCAATAAATAATGATAATGCGATACATTCTCCTTGAAAAGAAAAAAAATAAATACTGACAGGCATAGCCCAGACATTAGATATGACTATAATAAAAAAATCAATCAATTCTCCTTTGTTTTTTTTTAAATAGAAATCATTGTTAAAAATGGATAAAATTGCAGTTCGCGAAGTAATAAAATATCACTACTTGAAAAAATTTACTACGGAGCAGGTAAATCAAGACTTGAGAGCAACATTAGGGCTTCATGCTCCTTCATATTCTATTGTTGCGTGTTGGTGTGCTGAGTTCAAGCGAGGAAGAACTTCCACTAACGACGACCTACGCACGGGACGCCCCTCACCGAAGAAATGATTAAAAAGTTGAAAACATTGTCTTGTGTCTTATAACTATCTTTAAATTATATATAAAAGTACACTACTGAACATGAGCCTCTCCAACTGGTCCATATATTAATAACCTGTTACAGAGGTAGCAGTCTACCATGCAGAGTACTGAGCGCTTTGCTATGGTAATCAAGAAGAGACTGAGCGTTAGATTACCTGTTTCAATAGGGGGGAAGCCGCGCGTTTGTCTCCTTAATTTTTTGGCTTGCATACTTCACAAGGAAATCGGTGGTTTATAAGATTTTCTCAGAAATGGAAGTTATCAAATAAGGTTTTTACGTGCCTTGGACTTGAAAAAAATTCAAGCTTCGAATTAAATCAAAACCGATGGGGTACTTTAGGGATTTTCTTTTTGGGATTACACAGAAAAATTAATTTATTTTATCATTAAAACTTACGAAAGTATTTTATTTAATATTAAATTAGGTATTTATTTTATTATACTTGAAGTATTATTATTATAGTCTTTTGATTTTAAGTTGATTATTGACACTTTTTTCTCAGTGCACGTATGTATGTCTATCCCATTGAACCTGTTTTCCTTCACATTTGCAGGGTCTACACATAATATGCCATAAACTGAGAAGTATTATTTAAGACAAGCTCGCTGCCCGCTACTATTCTTTTTATCTGGATAAAAACACAGCGTATGATCTACCTGTATACGAAATTTCATACAAATTGAGCAGCAGATTGAACAAGAGAAATTTAGATTAGATAGATTAGAATCCCTGTCGAATCTAACCTAACGATCGACGTAAAAGTTCTTATAATTTCAAATCACTAAAGGAATCGTCAATAGAAACATTACTCTGCTGCGCGTTATCGCTAAAAATTGGGAATGACACGGCTGAGGATTTTGCGGTCAACAGACGAGCTGTCTCTGCGTGCAAAGCGACACTTGCTCTAGTAGGAGTAATGAAGCGACTAGTGATTTCATATCACTTACCTATATGTCATTGAGCTGGTCACTCAGGTCGTAGTTGATGTCGTGCGTGCACCACCCCAGTACTGTTTGAGTACGCAGCGGATCCCCTATTGCAGTTTCAGCATGACTTATTGGTTCCATTAAATGACAATTGTCCAGACCGATTAATAACTTCGGTTTTATATCAACGCTGGGATTCGTATAACGTTGCACAGGCAAGTCCAGAGCATCAATCTTTCGCGCATTTACAATGAATAGGTTACCAATATTGGGGCACAATTCAAATATCACATTTTCTACGTTGTATGTTATTTCATTGGGAGCCATGCGCAGGCGCACCGTGCTATTTTTACTGCGGAGTCCCGCTGCATCGGCTAACTCAGCCTCAATCAACGTCAAAGTCGCGCCGTCGTCTAACAGCGCGTGCGTACGTACTCTACCTTTGGGTCCACGAATTGTCACTGGCACAACTTTGCTGTGGTAACCGATTTCGTTTACTATCACTGGACTATACTCTTGTTTTTCCAGCCACTCTCTAATCATTAGTTCTAAACATAAACTAACTATTCGATCACGTAGTCCGTATACGTAATTCAGTCGGCGGATGTGCAGTTGTTCCTGTCTTTCCTCTTCCAAAGCGAGTTCTTGAGCAATAGCCACTTGTTTCTTAGCTACTGCGGCCGAAATGCGGGCAGACCTCCTAACTTCAATATATATGGGCTTTTTCGGCTGAGACTCAGACTTCCTGTCTTGTTTAACTTTGGCTTCAATAGCCAATAGTTCTGCACGACGCCGGCTCCTAGTTACTATTGTGTACGGTGGATTGAACTGGGACATGCTGAGCGGTAATCCGGCTCGAAGGACCAATTGTGTTGGACACGTAGGTACAGCCGTGAAGGCGGAGTAAGAACAAGAAGAAAATACAAGCGAATTTTAAAGAGGTATTATCAATAAATTTAAAATATTATTATATATTTAATTGAAATTTAATGCACCGCCGCCGCGGGCCCTTGGTGCGAGGTGTTGAACGACTGACCGTGATTGGCTGTAGAAACGTCGCGTAGGGAGTCGATTTGGCAAATAGCGATCTTGATACGCACTCATACAGAACGTGCAGTCAACCACCGTAATTCGTCTACGCTAAATATTTATTTATTATAAAAAAAAGAGTCATCATATTAGAGTCAATAACAAAATGAAGTATCACTTTAAGGGTCACAACTATCAATGTCTTAATAATGTTTACATCTGTCACGTTATCAGACAGCCGTCGTCAACAAAACGCAATCGTTCATAAGTTTTTTCACAACGTATCCTAAACACTACAAAGTGCAGAATGCCACAGCAAAATAAATGTTTAAACGCACAATCGAATGATCTATTATTTTTTTTAAATAAAATTGAACAATTTATTATTTCACACGGGAATAAAATCACAACGCGCGGGGTGGGCGACGCGAACGACAACGGTTGCGAAAACCAATCGGTCCGCAGCGCGTACTGGTTTTGGTTGTATTACGTAGGTGTACACGATGAAGGGCGAGCGAGAGGTGACTGAGCAAGAGAGCGATACTCGGCGTTTCGGGAACGCGATGGGAGGGGCCCTCACCTCATCCCACTATTTATTTGGGGGACCAGCCACCTTTTCTCAATATAGACCACACAGTACTTGGCAACAGACTTAGATAAGACGATGATGGCCGGCGTACATTTAAAAAACCGCTTATTCGTAGCCTAACACCGACGACACTAATTACTAAATATCTGGGATTCGAACCCGCGACCTCCGATTAGTAAATCTTAATGAGTGAGATTTCGTTTCAGGAGCCGTTTATGGAAGCTTTTTAATCATTTACGTTCACAATTTCTTATAGTGCCGAACTCCCAGATTGGCTTAATCTTTGTCGATATTCATTCTACAAGCTTTTAAACGCTTAAGCCACTGAAGTATATCAACCTGTTTAACGGATAACGTCTTACGCTTTTAAAATTTATAAATTTTTATGGTAAATTAATAAATCTTTGGATCTACGTACTATGTATTATTATGGAGATAGGTTGAAGCACTACTCCCAGGCTGAGCCGGTTCTTTGAGTCGTTGTCAGTGACAACTTATATTAAAAAGGTATTACGTTCACAAACAATAACACGTACACAAAATAACTTTTATATTGGTAAAAAAAGGAATAAACTGAATTTATTAGTTTTGTAGTTCAAACAATATTAATAGAAAAGTAAACAGTAAATCATGAACTGAATAAACAAAAGATACACAGAAAGAGAG
This sequence comes from Oegoconia quadripuncta, assembly GCA_949316235.1. Lineage (NCBI taxonomy): Eukaryota > Metazoa > Arthropoda > Insecta > Lepidoptera > Autostichidae > Oegoconia > Oegoconia quadripuncta. The sequence continues at coordinate 43,660,193 of OX438742.1, forward strand.
AAAGAAAGAACAGGCAGAATTAAAATTTTGAATTTAAAATATTATGAGTTAATCGAAAAAGAAATAAACAAGGAGAATACTGAATAAAGAGAACCAACGAGGCGCATGGCGTCTCGTTACAAAGTATTGAGGAAATAATAATAACAATAAATATCATACACACAGCGCCATCTAATTTCACTTTAAGCAACTATAAGCTTGTGTTGTGGATACCAGATTCAACCATCTACTCTATCAGATCACTATACAACTCATGAATAAATAAATATCCTTAGACATACACACAGCGCCATCTAGTTCCACATTAAGCAACTATAAGCTTGTGTTGTGGATACCAGATTCAACCATCTACTCTATCAGATCACTATACAACTCATGAATAAATAAATATCCTTAGACATACACACAGCGCCATCTAGTTCCACATTAAGCAACTATAGGCTTGTGTTGTGGATACCAGATGGTTGATATACTATATAAATACATTTTTTTTTGTAAATAAATACTTATTTATAAATGAAAACATCCATAACTCGGGTACAAATGTCCGTATTCATCACACAAACATATGACCCTAGCGGGATTCGAACCCGCAACCTTTTGGTATAGTGGTCAGAGTTGCTAACCACCACTTTAAGGAAATGGTTATTCTGAACCTAGATTAAAGCTTCTATACACGTATATGACTTTGTTTCCTAATTTTTAGTTCAGATTTAAAAACTTTTTTTTTTCATTTATTAATTAAGACCACAAACATGTTCACAATACATTGTCATATACAAACAAACTTATACTAGGCATTTGTAATTGTGAACCCAACATCATTGGTAACAATGTATAATAACAATGTGAAGCCGTTAAATTGGTTATAAGGTTAGTATATTTTACGAGCGTGACAGGCGCTTTTGACTTTGCTAACGATGCTTTCTGTGAATAGTAAGCCGGAGAGCGTCGGCCCAGTGGAGGAGACAGTCGACAGTCTCTCAATTTGCGAGGTCCAGGTTCGATTAAATTTAATTACTAACGTGCATTTATCTGACTGCTCTTAAACGGCGAAGGAAAACATCGTGAGGAAACCTACATGCCTGAGATATAAAAAAAACTACGGACTGGCGGACTATGGCGCATATGTACTCCCTCAATATGGGGGAAGGTCTATTATGCCTGTTGTGGGATGTTTACGGACTGATTAATAATAATAATAATAATGTTTATTCAGAAAATGTTACATAGTTGAAACTAAATATGTTAGGCTATACTTAGTACCACTAATACAAAAGCCATAGCTGCCGAACTTGGTTTATGCAACCTGTATTTCAGCATACAATGCCCTTCCCCTGGAGATTAAACAGGATTAGCCTAGCGCACATAAAAACCGTTAGATGATGATGAATGTGAATACAAGCAGACAGATACAGAAACTAATTAAGTTATATAGGTGAAGTATGTATAATCCATGTAAGATATTTTATGTATCGATTCAGGGTATTTCGAGTTGTGTCCCTTGTGTGTGTTTACACACTTACACCAATCATCTAGTCCCAAACTAGGCGAAGCTTGTGCTATGGATACTAGATAGCGGATAAACATACATAAATATTTATATAAACATTCAGGAATCGGGAATAAATGTACGTATTCATCACACAAACATTTACCCCTCGCGGGATTCAAACCCGCAACCGTTGATTTCGCTGATAGGGTCACTATCCACTACACCAATCGGTCGTCATACATATTGGGTCTTCACGTATGACATTGGAGTTTCTTTTCTTCGTTAATCATATGTACTTTGTTTTTTATTTGGAAAATTGAATATTATTTCAAGGTTTCACACGAAATATTTTTTAATTTCTGGGCTAAATCACACAATAAAAAAAATTTGAACAGAGCTCTTTTCATGTGCTTCCCATAATCATTTCTTAGATTCGCTGAAAGTTTTATAAAGGCGGTTACTTTTAAAAATTAACGCTGCCTATACTTAACTTAATGTTATCCGATAATACACACAAAGTTTAGCCAAATTTGGATTTGCCGTTCCCAAAAGAGACCCAAAGAGACAAACCCTCTGAGTTTCTCGCTAGCTCTTCTCAGTAGTGGTCGCGTTCCGAGCTAGTGGTAGTTTAAAAAACAAATGACGTTCATAAGTGCATATTGTATTGCCTACATGAATAAATGATTTTCATTTCATTTTCATTTCATTTCATTTTCATTTCATTTCATTTCATTTCATTTCATTTCATTTCATTTCAAAAAAAAATCTAAAATGTTTGTATGGAGAAAACAGTCTTAATGAAATTCTTCATACAAAACGCCAATTTCATAGGTAAGGACCTAATATAAGGATACATTTGTTATATTTGATATAATATAATATGGTTTGTGTGCAATAATTATTTGTAACTGAAAATAGATATAAATATATGTATGTAATATATACGTAACGTCACGACTATTATCAAAAATGGGGTGGTTGGAGATTTCCCAAACAAGTGTTTGGGTGCTCCAAATATTAAAAGTTTAATGATTGAAACAACATCCACGGTTCACCTTATGAAATCCGCCTACAACATAGGGTTTATGAATAGGAGGTCGCGGGTTCGAGCCCCAGCGGGGTACATATTTAGTACTCGATTTGGTTGGTGGTAGAGCATTTTTAATGTCCGCCTGGCTAGCTACCACCATTTTATCTAAATCTGCCGCCAAACAGCAACGTTAATAGCATTGTTGTGTTCCGGTTGTCAGAGATACGATAGCCAGTCCCCCAAATGTGTTGGGGTTTCCGGGTCAGTACGCTTCCACCTTCGACCTCATCTTCACTTAACATCAGGTCTGATTGAGGTCAAGTACCAACCCAAAAATGGTTGCTTGGGGAAAATTGTTCGTAATCAAGAGTGAAATCCCCTGCATAATAATTTCAAAACCATCGCAAAACAAAAAAAAAATACAAAAGGATATTATAAAATCTTATCACCAATCACTATGTAATTTATGTAAACAATTAATTGTCACAGAGTTAAAAAAAAAAAGAAAAAAAAAGATGTTCGTATTAATTACACAAACATTCGCCACGAGTTTCCAAAGAGACATTGGACATGTCGCTCAACAATCTTCACTTTACATCAGGTGTGATTGAGGTCAAGTGCTAACTAGTCGTGCATAAAAAAAAACCTTATGAAATATATAGAAATGCATTTATGACAGGGGGTGAGCCCAACGCCGTTGGAACGTGCAAATCTATACATGTTTTTGGGTGGATTACCTACCACTAAAAACTATTCCCGGAGCATTCATATAATAGCACTAATTATAAAATTTGAATTTCCAATATATTCGAATATAAAGAGAAAACCTGTATAACTTCAATATGGAGGTGCCAGTCGGAAATGTTATGAACAAGTCATAGAACGGTAAATTTATACAAAAGCAACTTCAGTTGGACGAGGGTAATGAGATAGCTTCCGTTGTGTTCGGTTCCAGAACTAGAACTACGCGAGAAATTTAAAAAGCTCCACATTTTTTTGTTCCATTGAGTGAGTAAAACTCGACTACGCCTTTGAAAAGCTTCACTATTCCAACCGTGTTTCACTAATTATATACACACATAGGCACACAAATTAATTAAAACACTTTGTTTCTATTTTTTTTTTAATTTCATTAATTTTTTTCAATTGCAATTAAGGCTGGCTCGGCTCATCATAAGACAATGTGTGTTTCAAAATAAACGTGTTTGATATATATAGCATTAATCGATGTAGAATCTTTTGCTTATGTTATGAGACGTTACGCATGTTACTAAGAGAGTGATGAATATGGATGGCGAAGGTTGGAAAGGCAGAGGATGACCACGGAAAAAGGAAAGGGCGTGAATGTTGAGATAACGGCTGATAGAGGAGATTTGAAATGTCACGTTGGGGACATACGAAGCCATGCTCTTAGTAACCTATGCTATCCTGGTACCTGTCAAGTAAAATGACAATGTAATTTATACTTTAAGTGTAAGCCTACTTTAAACATGGATGTAATGTGGAATATTTGGAAAAAAAATCGTTATAATAATTATTAGGAGTGTAGAAAAATTGCATGCTTACGATGCTTATGTCATATAATTCGCAACTAGTAAACTTGGACTATGGATTTTAGATTAATGACGTAACCTACATAATCATTAAAAAAAACACATAATAAAACAACCACATTCCTCATGCTTAAATGCCCATCACACTTGACAACACGTTATAGCGATTCTTTCAGGATTCGGTCAGTGAGACTGTGGAACACACTACCGTATGCAATCCGCGCAAGTCCATCGTTAGAAATTTTCAAGAAAAGAGTAAAAGAGCATTATTTATCATAATACGAGTATTCATAATGTATATACTTGTTTATAGTTCGTACTATATATATTGGATAGGTTATGTGGTATATTTATTTATATATATTATTTCTTATTTTATAAAATAATTTTCAATTGTTGTGTACACTATTTTCCGCCCAATCTAATAAACACTATCTCTACATCTCTAAGGTTTGCTGGTAGAAACTCTAGCGGAGTTAAGCTCGCCTTTGTACATTTTATATACAATGCATATTTCTGTAACAATTCTGTGTCCAATAAAGATAATTAAGAATGTTTGTATTACAGATTGGTGATTCGCATCCGCACCCGTTGACACCAAAGGCAGGCCACTCATTCATCAACATCACTATCGGCGCACAGCCTCTTTTCACTGGGAGAGATAGGCCGTAATCAACCATGTGTACCCAGTGCGGATTGATGGGATTGTACCAGACTAGTGGCCACCTGACAGTCAGTGTTTTTAAGCGGCCGCTAAAGGCCACCGACTTGGTTTAACGAAGTTTGAAATATTGATTAAATTTAGTTCAACCAATTACTGATACGCTTTTCAGAATTCTCAATCTGCGTGGCGTAGTGGGACAATTTAGACTTTTTTTTTGCGTTCTGGATAAGCTGATTGTTGCCCCTAAGTAACCTGAGATCAAAGGCTAATGAATTAATTGCTCTTTCTTTCGCCATTCGTCGAATTTGATATTTGAGGATTGCTCTAAATTCCTATTGAAGTTATAAGGAGGTTGGTACTCATAGTACGTACTAATTCTAGGCCAGGTGTCTGCAACACCAATTTTTCTATTACGATTTATTTAAAGGCAAAAGTTTTGAAATTTGACTGTGAGTCATATAACTCTCCGATTTGCGCATTGCTTATTTTAAGCATATTAGAATGGACATTTCTATAAATAAATAAAAATATGTCCGGCATGTACACCAATTGTCTAGTCCCAAACTAAGCCAAAACATCCATGACTCGGGAATTAAATGTTTGGATCCATCACACAAATATTCACCCCTAACTGGAATCGACTCTGCAACCGGTGGTTTACACTAAACCAATCTGTCATCAAATTTATGTCACATGCAGTAGAAAACCAATATTCGCATATGCTTGGTGCCTACGTGCTCATCAACACTCTATCAAGAGGCAGAACACCGTATAGGACGAGTAATGGGCCATTGTCATAGTCTGCTGACGTCAACTCGACGCCAGACGTGTCCCCCGATGAATGAAAACCGAATTTTGGACCACGTACCTATTCGATTCTATTTTGGTACCTTATGCACTTGGTAACAGTAGTTAATGGGTACCTGTGGGTAAATGGAGACAATATTCTGACATTTTACTCAAACATAACCCCCCCACCACAACTTAAAGTTCCAATGGGAATTACACTACCTTGGGCCTCAAAATTATCTAAAAAAGAAGCAAAGTGTTTTAAGTAAGGAAAAAATCGTGAGCGGTCAGGCATAGACAATAATGTAACTAACTAATGTTACGAATGGTTAATTTGCCCTCGAAATTATGTTCGCCTTAAAGTAATTAAAAAACAATAAGAAAATTAAACATTGTTTTTTTGTTGCACCAGACCACTATACATACGTATATAACTTAAAAAAAAACTTCAAAACTTCAAGCATTAATTTCAACGTAAGATATATTGTATCATTTGTTGGATGCCAATTTAAATCTATTGGAAATAAAAATAGGGCTTAAGCATTTTTTGGTCAGTCAATATGTCCAAGCTACGACCGCTTCGGAAAGGGAAATCATCTGTGGGAAAAGAAGCGGCGCAAGAAACCCACAGATTCATTTTTCTTTTCTTTTTTTTTTATATACATAAAAAACTTTACGACCTTTATCCCATATAGGGTGGTCAGAAATCACCCAAACATGACTGAGTACAAACGACAGGTCGTGTAAATGATGGACAAAATTAAGTATTCTACAAATTCAGCGTTTATGGTGGCTTACATATAGATACTTATACAGAATACCAATTATGGCTCCGACAGTAATACAGCATTTCCATTGAAAATGTATGTAATTAAATAGAGTCTGTATAGAGGCCGAGTTTGCTTTGACGAAATTGATTTGGTTAAATGTTCCGGCTGCATACGACACTAATCCCCTGTATGTGATAGCTGCAGAATTAATTTAAAACTAAATTAATATCGCATACAACTGTTTGACCAGCGACCATTCCGATTCACTTTGAACTTAACGAGAAATATTGCGTAATTACAATCGCAGAACGTTTGCTAGATTCAAATGTGTATACATTTAGTGGTATACAGCTACAAGATAAAACAACTAGCTCAAGTCCAGGTTCTTCTTGAGTGTAAAAAAAACGTATTAACCCTGAACGTACACTCGTTAGTAAATGAGTTCACGATATCTTTAACATGTCATGTCGTTGATAAAATCACATGCATGCTACCGCAAACTAAAATAGACATTTCGGATATCAAAATCCCAGACGGTATTTTACTGGCGTAATACATTTAATACATACGTATATAGTTAATATACCGAACATTCGCACTAAGAAGTTCGATTCTTCATTCATCATCCGAACAGCCAAGGCATGGAACTCCCTTCCGGCGTCAGTCTTTCCTGAATCCTACAACCTTGGGATCTTCAAGAGCAGAGTGAATAGGCATTTACTGGGATCGCGTGCTTCATCTTCGACCACATCGTCACTTTCCATGGTGAGATTGTGGTCAAACGCGAATCCAGTCGATCATAAATTAAAAAAAAAACCTTAGTTAATTGGTGCTGATGTTACTACCTATGTTTCAGCCAATAACGAGAATTAGCCTAGAAAAAAGTGTGTTTTCCCCGGTAAAGCTGAAAAAGGGCAATAAGCCTATCAGCAGTTGTTATCGTCAAAAAATCATGGTTCCACGTTCAATCCTGGTATAAATTTTTCAATTTTGTATAGACTTATACTCGCAGGATTTGAATTGTTTTACGAATTTCATCATTTCTGATTCGGTCCTGTAATAAGCTCAGGAGATTTTCGAAAAATAGTAATAAAACTAATATAATAATAAACAATTCAGACACTTACACCAATCATCCGAACCCAATCAACCACGTCTCAAACTAAGCAAAGCCTGTACTATGGATATTATCTATGGATATAATAATAATAATATCCTTAGACATACACACAGCGCCATCTAGTCCCACAGTAAGCATCTATAGGCTTGTGTTGTGGATACCAGATGGTTGACATACTACATAAATACATTTTTTTTACTTATTATAAATGAAAACATCTATGACTCGGGTATACACATGTCCATATTCATAGTAGTTTCCGGCTCGTATGGAGAATTGAATAAACACGTTTTGGTGACTACAGATAGCAAACAAACATTTATAGACTCGCACGTTTCTCACCCCTATCACGTGTGGTAACACCCAAACGCTCCTTTGTCTTATCTACGACCAACTCATTTAGGGTGAAAGTATAAAGCCTAAGCGTATAAAAGTTTCATTCGAACGTATTTATTCGTTTGAAGCAACAACAATAGTGCACACAGCCATTCCTATTTAAATTAATATATGTAGTATGGACTGGGAAATTAATCCTCTTCGTTATATAAACCGTTAAGCCCGCCATTGTCCGCATGTGTGTGATACTGTGATACAATTGCAGGGGTATCACAGTGTACCACACGTGCAATTGGACAATGGCTCGAATATTGCTTTCCTATTTTAATGTAAATAACTTGTTCCATCATCAGCAGTTTGGCTTTACCAAGGGAAGAAACACTGTTGATGCGGGAGTTAGCCTGATTAAATACATTTTTGAGGCTTGGGAAAACTCACAAAATGCAATTGGTATTTTTTGCGATCTTTCAAAGGCATTTGACTGTGTTGATCACAAAACGTTATTATTGAAATTGAAACATTATGGATTCAAATCTGAGAGCCTTATCATGATTCAGTCTTATCTAGAAAATAGAATACAAAAGGTAGATGTCAATGGGGTAAGATCACCAGGCTCTCGAGTGAGGATCGGCGTGCCACAAGGCTCAATATTAGGCCCTTTTCTGTTTCTAGTTTATATAAATGATCTCCCATTTATGGTTCAGAGATTGACCGAGATAGTACTATTTGCTGATGATACATCATTAGTTTTTAAAGTTGACAGAAAAGACGATGTTTTTGACAAGGTGAATAATACTCTTCGGTTAATTTTACGCTGGTTTACAGTTAATAACTTGGTTTTAAATGCTAAAAAAACCAAATGCATAAATTTCTGCCTACCTAATGTAAGAAAAATTGATTGCAATATTATGATTGACGAAGATAAAGTAGAATTTGTAGATAAGACGGTATTTTTAGGAATTACTCTTGACTCCAAGCTTCAGTGGGGACCACATTTAGAATATTTAGCAAGTAGATTGAGTTCCGCAGCATATGCCGTCTGGAAGATTAGACAGCTAACTGATGTGGCTACTGCAAGATTGGTTTATTTTAGTTATTTCCACAGTATTATGTCTTACGGTATTTTGCTTTGGGGACGAGCAGCTGACATAGAACATATTTTTATTTTGCAAAAGAGAGCAATACGAGCAATTTATAATCTGCGTCGACATGACTCTCTCCGGGACAGGTTTAAAGAAATTAATATTTTAACTGTTCCTTCACTGTTCATTTACGAAAATATTATGTACGTTCGAAAAAATATTTCTACGTTCCCGAAAAATAGTGACAAGCATAATTTAAATTTGAGATATAAGAACAAATTGGCTACCCCTATGTTCAGACTAAGCAAAGTTAATACATCATTTGTGGGACACTGTATACGCTTTTATAACCTTATACCTGAGAATATCATTAATCTAACTGAGAAAAAATTTAAAGATTATGTAAAAATAACATTAGCAAAAAAGGGTTATTATAAAATTAGTGACTACCTCAATGACAAACACGCTTGGTGTACTTCGACCAGCTCCCCGAAAGTATAAAATTGTATTAGTTATATACTTTATTTAAAAAAATGAACAACAATAATGATCCTGTGGGTTTCTTGCGCCGCTTCTTTTCCCACAGATGAATTCCCCTTCCGAAGCGGTAGTAGCTTGGACATACCGACTGACAGACAAATGCAATAAACTTTTTTATTTCCAGTAGATTTAAATTGACATTCAACAAATGATATCATGTATCTTACGTTGAAATAAATGCTTGAAGTTTGAATAACACAGTATGTTTTAAGCATTAATAATAATTGTCAGAGATAAGATAGCCAGCCCCCCAAATATGTTGGGGTTTCCGGGTCAGTACGCTTCCACATTCGACCTCATCTTCACTTAACATCAGGTGTGATTGAAGTCAAGGCACAACCCGTTGTGCGTTAAAAAAAAATATTACAAAATATTCATCATCATCTTACTTAAGAGCTCTGCCACAGAATTAATATAGCACGGCCTGCTCTTGTCGGTGGAGATTTTGCGATATTTCTCGTTTTTTAACAAAATATTGTTAATCATAATAACCTATTATTGTTAAAAACATGTTGTGTCACTTTCTTTCATACTAAATAGTTACTTTAGAACGACACAAAAAATATATTCAATTGAAACATGTTTATTAGATGTTTGTCGTTTTCATGAATAACAGTGATGTACTCCATACAGGCTAGTTAGTAAAACAGTAGTTAATACTAAAAAAAAACACTGATGCATGAAAGTACTAAAAGAAATGTATCAATTGTATGTCATTATGTCAAATTAAAAACACTGATGCGTGAAAGGACTAAAAGGAAAGTATAAATTGTATGTCATATGTCAAATTAAAAACACTGATGCATGAGAGTGCTAAAAGAAGAGTATACATTGTATGTCATATGTCAAATTAAAAACACTGATGCGTGAAAGTGCTAAAAGAAAAACATAAATTGTATGTCATATTTTTGAACCACTCTTGGCAAAAGCTTTCATTTGACACATACATTACTGTACTTTGATTTGAAAAAAAGTATAGTTTACATTCCACATTACAGCTTACGGCATTACAATGGCTTTGATTGTCTTGTAATAGCGTCTATCCTATGTCGGCTGCGGTGTTAACAGGAATCTCATACCTCGTTTGACAAACGGTTAAGACGCGCGAGAAAATGTTTGTCCTCCTCTTTCTCGTGGACGAAATATACAACTATTCAACGCAGGTTGATTTGCTTAAAAAATGTAAATAACATAACCTTTGTGAGAGCATTCTTAAAAGAAGTTATGCTATCAAATTATGCCAATTGAAATAATCATTAGCTTCTGAGTGTGCACATTTGAGAAGGCGATTGATAACTCTAAGTTACATCAGAATTCAAAAACATATATTTTATGCAATTTTGTTGGGATAAAAAGATACCAAAGAAAAAAGTAATATTTTTACAATAAAAATTACTGATAATTCCCCATAATTCAACGTCACCTTGCAAGTACTGTACTTTTACCAAACACCTATTATACAGGGTATTAAAAAAAGGGGTGATTCAAGAGTGAATGCTGGGTATGGCAGAAGAAAAATGAAAGTACAATTAATGCAGTGGAAATAAGATCAATAAGTATGAGAGGAGTGATTTTGAAATCAGGAATAGTGCAATAAGGGATTTAAGCATGTGATTCAGGATCGAGTCTAGTACCTATACTGAAAAAACATTTTTAAAAAATCCATTATAAATTATTGCAAAAAAAAAATAAACGACATGATGCAGTTTCAATTAGAACGAATAATGAATAAAAGCAAAAATTCAATCAAGACATTTATTACACCTCACGTTTAACGTTTTTTCTCTAGCTACCTACATTAACGACATAAAAGGACTCCAATATTCCCTTCGTACACTTAATTCTCGTCTCGGCAAATTTAGACAACACGAAAACAAAAACAAATGGGTTTTTAAAATGTTTTTCCCGATTACTAGACACGATTCTGAATTTATTAAAATTCCTCTGTTACTATTTTTAACACTCTGTAGGTAAATGATATTCTCCGAGATATACAGGGTCGCTCAAAATTTGTATAAAATATATGAGAAACCAGCGCTTACATAAAAATTACCTTTATCCAAAATGGGGTGGTCGGAGATAGCTCCGACCACCCCATTTTGATGTTTGGGATAGCCCAAACATCAGTGTATCCCAAACATATACGGAAATGCACGCTTGACAGAGGGTAAGCCTATCGCCGTTGAAACTTGCAAAATAGTTTTTTTTTTGGTGGAAAGGCCCTTAGTTGCTTTTAACGACACCCACGGGAAGAGTTTAATACATACATACATAAAGTCACGCCTGTTACCCGTAGCGGTAGGCAGAGACGACAGACTTCCACTTGCTACGATCCTGACACACCTCTTTCGCTTCATTCAGAGTATAACTATAATCAGTACTAAATAAGTACCTGCTCAGATTTCAGTTTCGAAAATCTTAAGTTGTTTAAATATAAATAAATGGAATATTTAGAAAACCCCAGCGACTGTCAAATCACGTAGGTAAACAAAACACGTAGGTAAACAAATCACGTAGGTAAACAAAACAACTGTGAAAGAAACTAAATATTTTACTAACGGCGCAACCGACTTAAATGAGACTAAGAACAAAGACGCTAAAACCCGCGTTCGACCAAAAAAGATAATCTTTCAAATGGACTATACGCCTATAGCCAAATACGCACTAAGTCAAATACAAAAAATATCGAGAAGCAAATTTTTGCAAAGTGTCAAACAAGCAAATGCTCAACCTTATGCACGTAAATTGTAAACGACGACATAATGTAAAAAAAAGCGATAACAGTCTCACAAGGTAGGATTACCATCTAAATAGTCTGATATTTTATAATATGCTTTCTCAATAAGTTTCTGTTTTATAGTATTTTTAAATTTATTGAAAGGAAGATTTTGAAAACAAAGAGGAACCACACTGAAAATAAATTATTACGTAAATCACCAGAAAATTGGGTTCGTAAGGTTGATTGTTTTAAAAAAATTGTAAAGTTAAACCAATGTGATAGGTAATATAAATTTTTGATAGCGTAAGATGTTTTAAAATTAAGTGAATATTATTGTTAAAAAGAAATAATTCAGCACTAATGTCGGCGTAGCTGTTGCCAATATGATGGCACAGCAACACACATACAAAGTCTTCATATTTATTACACACTTCATTGCGTCGGAGTTTAACAAATAACAGAAAATTACGGGTAAAAGGTAATAAACACCATCAACATAAAAAACATCAGTTGCTAAGGAAACTTTTTAAATATAGATACTCAATGATTTACCATTTTTCTAGCGAGAAAATAAGAAAATAAATTGAAACGAAAAAATAAAAGCACTTTCTAATAAATAAAGTAATTCTTGATTGAAATTGAAGGGCAAACAACAGTAGTACTAAGAATCTATAAATAGATTGTTAAACAATAGATCGACCAGCCGACAATGGCAGGAGACTAATTATAATGAGCATGGAGAGATTTTATGTGACGTCACGCGATACGGGGAGCGTGGACAGATTTAATGTGACGTCCCCGATCGAATGACGGGGAAAATGCATTAAAATGAGAGTACTTCGCTTTTTGCGAGATTCCCATGAGGATCTCGCTTGTGGGGGCAGTGAAGGACCATCGGGGGAGAAAGAAGTATGATTGACCGTCTATTACTTGGACTAATTAGCGCTTGGACAGAGCGGTAAAAGGGAAATTGTGTAATTAAAAAGAACATCAAGTCCAGAAATGCTATACATACATAAAGGCTGAGTCCACAGACTTGCTATGATACTGACACTCCTCTTTTGCTTCATTCACTCTCATAATGTTGTACATACATGCTCGTCGGTGTAGGGGTACTCTTAACACATACGTCGTGACAAAAAATACTACTACAAATTGTTACTTTAATATAAGTTTTTTCGCAATGAGCAACCCTTTGAATTTCTTGCTTATTCTTCTGAGGGAAAACTTACTTGCCTATTGAACAAGCGGTGGATTGAAAAATGTAAAGTCTGCTTATTTTTAAGTGTTAAGTTGTACCTAAAAAGAAATTTTTGGATTTGAGCTATAAATGTAATGAATTTAGACAATAACGTCTAGTATTCGCTTAATTTCATTTCTAGCTGACTACGCCTATGGTATCATGGTTTTGTTTTACAATAAACAATATCAAGCACAATATTTTTAGGGTATGTTATCCCTCTCAATAGCCAACCTGCAGACTGTCGCTAAAAGTAAAATAGCCGTTGACCGCCAGCCTGCCGACGGTCGGTAAGTCCTGGGTGGACATTTTAAAAATGTCTTATAATTAATCTGGTAACATTACGGCCCTCGATCTACTAAATTTACAACGAGAACGTGTATAGGATCTTTTAGAGACCAAACACCAAGGTGTTGGACCAGTAAATTTCTCAAAAACTGGGTTCGTTTCCATTGGGTTTTCTGTGGTTTCATCTTCGTCGTAGTTGAAGTTTTCAGACATTTTTTGTAAGGAAATATCACTTTTTTTTGTATTATATAAATATTGTTATATTCTATTAATTAAACATAATTTCAAATATTTTGAATATTTCAGATCTCCCGACTTGTACTCGTTTCAGTATTTTAATCGTTCAACAAAATCTTTTTAATATAAGATTCTAAAAATGTAATACGCGCGTAGGTAAAGTACAATGCGAATCGGGCTAGCCGCTTCAGGGGTTATGGTATTTCTTCTTCCTAACCATAACGTAGTATTATTTATACAGGGTGAATTTGAATTCGTGTAATTCCCGTTAACGGTGACGCCACTCCTGATTACGAACTATTTTCCCCAAGGAACCATAGTCGAATTCGATCAAAAAATTTTAGATTACCTACTTGTTGTTCAAGTTCAAGTTCAAGGAAAGTTGTTCGTAATCAGGAGTAGAGTCACCAGCCGAAAATTGTTGGACTTCCACGGTGGTTTCAGAATGGTTTACTTTGTATGGGTACTCGAACATTTTTTGATCGAATTCGACAATGGTTCCTAGTGAAAGAGGTTCGTAATCAGAAGCAGAGTCACCAGTTAATTTCGTCGAAAGTCAACACGAATTCAAATTCACCCTATAGAGGTAACACACACGCACACGCTCACGCACACGCACACGCACACGCACACACACACACACACACAATTCACCAAAAGTAAGGGGCATGTTTCTTTATAAACTTCTTTTCTAATTATTTCTCAATTATATAAAAGTTTTGTTATGGAGGAGTGAGGCTTCCTGCCACCGACCGGTATCTAGTAAGTCTCAACCTTGTGTATTTAATTTGTATGTAGAAAAAGAAATAAAACATTTTTAATTTAAAAATTTAAAGTGTTATTTAAAATTTAATTCTGTATTTTGCATTGAAATATAATTTGATTTTGGTTCATCATATTGGCTGTGGTTGCCGACACAGGCGAAGCTAATTCCTAATATAAACTATCCAGGATTTATGCTCAAGGGAATGTGTACGGTATGCCTAAACCGCAATTCGGCGAAGCATGCAGACCCGTCCGCGGCCTTTGTCGAGATGTCAACCCGGCTTGAGAGATCGAGATTCTGAATACAAATACCAATCAAACGAGGCTAGTTTCATGCGATCAGTTTATGCTTTGATGCGTTTCAACTTGGGATATATGTGTTCGGAGATATCAACCAATGTTTTTTTTGGGAATTATTCGCAAGTGCAACGCTTTTGTTAGTCTTAGAAGGTCGTTTGTTAAATAAATATTTAAAACCGGCCAAGTGCGAGTCTTAATTACTTTATATACCAAAACGATGGATTGATTTAAGATATGATTGACAGATCTAATTCATTGCGTCCGAAGTAAACCCGACTCGCATTAGTTGCTATTTGAATGTCGGTATAGTACAGTATAAATTGGCTTTTCATTTATTCGTAACTTTGCACATCACAATGTTGCCCGGTTTTTTCAATGTTGCCATCATGATATGATACACTTGCTGGATTTTATTCAGTTTACAATACGATACGATACGATACGATACGATACAATACAATACAAATACACTTTATTGCACGACAGAAAAGAAAATACAGTTTCAGAAAAGTGGTAAGAATAGAAAGTACAATTTAATACAATCACAAATACAATATACTTTAGACATAAATGAATCCGGACAATCGGTTCCCGCTGACAAAAACTTACCGCTATTATTTTTTTAAATATGACTAATTAGTCATTTTTAATTAGATATTGAAAGTCAAACAAACTACGCGAAAGGACAAAAAGCTTTACTGTGTGAACAGGCACCAGAGTGAGACTATCCGTTTTTCTCAAATCGGTATGAAAAACGAAATTGTAAATTCTAGGCACAAAATGGCCGCGGCTCCACTGCTTACCTATCACCATGTGTCTGTGGAGTTGTGTCAGATCGTCACTCTGAACAATTATTATTAAGGACGCTCTTGGATAATGAAATACAGATGTATTTTTCACGATTTCAAATCATACGAAATATACGCCAAGTATAGTATATTGCAAAATGTCAAAAGATATCTTAGGCGATTTCTTTCACTTTTACATATCTGTGCAAAAGCCTGACAAGTATAAAAAGTATACTATATTTGTCGTATGTCATGTTAAAGTTGGTCCTATAATAAAAGTGGTATAATATCCTTACCTATGAAATTGGCGTTTTGTATGAAGAATTTCATTAAGACTGTTTCTCCATACAAACATTTTTGATTTTTTTTTGGGAACGGCAAATCCAAATTCACCTAAACTTTGTGTGTATTATCGGATAACATTAAGTGTAGGCAGCGTTAATTTTTAAAAGTAACCGCTTTATAAAAGTTTCAGCGAATCTAAGAAATGATTATGGGAACCACATGAAAAGAGCTCTGTTTAATTTTTTTTTATTATGTGATTTAGCCAAGAAATTAAAAAATATTCCATGTGAAACCTTGAAACAATATTTTATTTTCCAAATAAAAAACAAATTTGGATATAGCTTTGAAAATCGCAGGAATTGGTACATATGACTAACGAAGAAATAAAACTCCAATTTCATAAGTAAGACCCAAGATATCCTACTTCAGACATAATTAAAGGAAGTGTAATTATAGTTTCCTGTATTTTCACAGCAGACAACAGAAGCGGGGCGCTTTGTTATACTGGAACCTAAACAAAGGAAGGTGACAGGGAGTGCATCCAGACCCCTCAATAGTAATATTTTACTCCATGGCACCGAGTTCGTTTGTTAAATTAGTTCGTTAAACAAATAACACTGTCCTCACATCCGTCAGATGGAATCGCGCTTCAATAATCACGGCCCCTACAGAATCCACTATAGTTAGCCAGGGCGTAACAATTAATTCAATAAGGCAAAAATTGCCTCAGCTAGCGTAATTGGCTTTCGTTTGTTTACGTAGGCAATTACGCTAGCTGAAATTCGATGAAAAATTCTAGGGTATTCGGTGACGCAAAGGGTAATAGCTCATACATAACGTTTGCTAAAGTATCAGTTCGTGAAAATTTAGTTTCGTTTCGATAAGTTCGTTTTCTAGGTTCTTTCTACATGATGATGAGGCTTCCGACCGATTTCGGCCATGGCAACCATTTCGACTCCTAATCGGTTTTGGTGCTGGTGAGGAAGATGGCTAAACATAGCCGATCTTGGTGGTGAACTCCCGTGCGCACTACAACGGTTATATGAAAAAAAAATGCTATAAATACTCAGCGATCTCAGTCTCATCAAGCATTGAGACCACAAACTATACTTGGTACAGCGACTGGAAGTCCCACCAAGCAGTGATACATGGACCATAACTTTGTATCTAGGCTTGATGATCCTACTTATAGTGGTAGTTTAAAAAACAAATGACGTGCATATTGTTTTGCCTACATGAATAAATGATTTACATTTCATTTCATTTTATACCAAACAGTGGGACCACGAACCATACCATGGTTTTGCCTGGTGGCCCACTAAGCAGTGGGACGGCTTATAGACGGGAAATCAGACGAGTGACGTTGCGTTTTTAATTATATTTCCATCAATTTGTATATTTCGTGTTTCATTGCATAATAAAGGTAGAATATTATGCAGCAAAAGTGATTGTGGTGAAAGGGTAAGTAAATGAATATAAGTGTACTGAAACTCAAACAAGTTTTATTTCGTTAGATATAAAGACAACGTGAAACCACTCATTCACAAGGCAGACTCCCCAGAGAAGAATGAGCAAGTAACTCAAGGGTTGCTCTTTTTAACCGACTGACCAAAGGAGGGTAATGTTTTTCGACTGTATGTATGTAGATTTCTATGTAGGCTTGACCGATTTCGAAGTGCATGGTGTCGTGTGATACATCTTGATTCCTGGAGTGTCATTGGATAACTTTTATGGTAAAAAAATCCAACATGGCGCCTGTGAAATATAACATATTTCTTTTGGGTTTTTTAGTTTTTAAAGTCATATTATTATTAAATGAGTATTTTTAGAATTTATGATTCGACAAAAAAAAACGAAAATCATAGACTGGAAATCGCCGAGCGGTATATCCATGCATTCTTATTTCTTACCTGGTGATATCAAATTTCATAATACATTGTCCCTTCAATTACTTTGTGACTTTGTGTAAGCGACTGATGTGAACACCAAGTTTTTTTAAACCCTCGAGTTACAGATTCTTTTTTCTGAGCTTTCACTTCCCAGAAGAATTCACGAATTAATTAAAATGCAAACACTTTAATAACTGGAGTTATTATTATACTCGACACTGGCAGACATGACCACCCGAATAGGCCCACGTTTACCAATAGTAGCAAGAAAGAAGTAGTGGGACTACGAGACCAAATTATGTAAATGAATGGGACCACGAGTAAAAGACTTGGGATCCATCCATGAGATGTAGACCATAGAAATTATCACATCTGTTCGTTAGTATTTCTCTTTGTATCGCAATAAAACGATTTCCTATCTAAAGAAATCAAACAGATTAAGTCGCATTACGTCCTTCGTTCGGGACCGCGAAAATCAATTGGTAGGCCCTCAGGGGCTTATTGTGTAGCTTCTACACCTGACACGACTCTCACGAACTCCATTTCCAAATGACAAGTCGGAATATATTTGAAAGCTTAAAAGCACAAATAAACGAAATTCCTAGTACACGTATTCCAACAAAAACTACGGAAGTTTTGGCCAATCTAGTGTATGCAAATCTGCGTGAGCCCATCATCCGCTGTAGTGCGTCCGCCCGGGATTTAGTCACCCCTGCCAGCCTGCACGAACGCTAGGCTTCAATCAGCGAAGCTGACGTATGTTGATTATCTACGTCATCGATCTCTGCTATATACGATACACTAGCCGAGAATTGCGTGTCTGCTTACATTTTCGAGCCAGTAGTTAAAGTCTGCGTCCATACAGGGTGAATTTGAATTTGTGTAATTCCTATTAACTGTTGACGTCAGTCTTGATTAAGACCGACTTTTCTCAAGGAATCAAAGTCCAATTACCCATACAAAGTAGACCATTCTGAAACCACGTTTAGTATGGAAAGCTAACAATCTTCGCGGGTAACTCCACTCCTGATTACGAACAACTTTCGACGCGCTTGCAGATACACGCTTGACTCACACAAACACACACATGCACACGCATACACACCCAAATAAAAGCGCGCGCGACCGACACACATTAACTCATAGAAATTTATTTTTTTCTTCTTAGGTATATTTCTTACTAGCTTACCGTACGCGACTTCGCCTACGTGGAATAATTTTATCGCGGAAATTGGTTTATCCCGCGGGAAATACTCATTTTATCGGGATTATAAAAAATCCTATGTTTTAATCTAGGATATGTTCTACCTATATACTAAATTTCATCCAAATCTGATTTACTGATGGAGTGTGCCAAGAACAGTAGAGAGAGACATATGTTTATTAGAAAATTTAATGTGAACAGACTCGATGTACTCATTATTCAAAGGTTTATTTTGTTCCTACTTCTGAAGCAACTTTGTCCTTGTGTAGTCTGATGAACATTTGTCACCAATAATTCTATGTCGCTATTTATTTATTTATTTACTTTAGGTACATTAACAGTAGTACATATATTATAATTCGATGTGACATGGTTTGTGGTACAGTTCTTATATGTCTACCAATTACAAATGTACTCAGCATTAATGATAGAATGACGTTTGATTTAGAAGATAAGTGAATAATGATGAATAACCAGTCAACATTATTTAGGTACAATGGGATTGACATATCCAAAAGGATAAAAATCCCAAAATAAAGTAAGATTAAAAAAAAATAGAATCCAAATCCGTTCATGATTGAGCAACAAACAAAGATCCAAACTTACGCGTTTATAATATTAGTTTAATCTTTTAATTTTAAGTTAATTGAACAATACATTGTTATGGAGGAGCAAGACCTGACACAAGTATTCCAATACTGAATAAGGTAATCTCAACAATGTTCATTTAAATGTAAGATATTGAAATGAATAAACAATTTTTAATACTTTTAAATTTTGAAAAGGGGAACCTTGGAACGATTTGCATCACATGTTCAAGTATAGCCCGTGTATACGTACATTGTTTTTATTCCTGTATAAGGTATACACAAGTTTTCCTTTACATAAATGGAAAGATTAACAGAAACTCATTAAGAAAACATGTTATCATAATCAGACTAACTGAATCATAATCTTCCAACGAATAAGTATATCACGCAACGAAGGGGACGGTAATCTGGCGATTAATACCAACTCTTATTCTGTTGTTAGGGGCTCCCTATTCACAGATAAACTCTTGAAGCTTTCACTAGAAGGGATCCAATCTTAAGGACCTGTTCATATTGTTGTAAAAAGACTTATGTCTGGTTAGCCAGCTCGTTCGTATATCAGGATATTTTGAATTAACCGTTAAGGAGTTCGTACGGAGACGATCCTGGCCGCCGTTCATGTCTATCATGTACCTATTGTTATCAAAACTGAACGAGTATGCAAATATCCGCTCAGTAACGTGGAAATGGTGGTAATTTGACTTGCAAATTTTGAACGGATACACATTCATACGAAGTAGTTAAATAAAAGCTTGTAAAAGTGTCGGCTCCGTAATTAAATATACAGAGGAATTTTACATAATCAACGGTAGCAAGATTAATTAATTAATCTGTACCCTACATCGCTAAAATGCTAGTCTATGCTGCCCTGCTTGTCCCGAATGTCCCGTCACTTGTACACTACAGGACCTCTACTATGCCACAGACATTCTACTCCTCAAGAACTATTACATACCGTTACGTATATTATCGGATACCCAGTCCACCTTATCAAACTAAATAATTGGACACAAACCATATTATTTTACGTCAAAATCATTTCACAAAAAGAATATACAAGTGACACAACTCAAAAAACCTTGTATTAATACATAAATGTATTCCATGGATTATATATATACCCACCTATACTTATATATAACATAATATAAGTTTCTGTAGTTGGTTGTCAGTCTGCTGTATTAGGCTTCACATTATTACATGATAATTACGTTGTGACCAATGATGTTGGGTTCACAATTACAAATGTCTGTCTAGTATAAGTTGTTTATATATGACAATACATTGTGAACTTGTTTGTGGTCCTAATAAATTAATGAAAAAAAAAAAAAGAATTTAATATTTTCCCATAGACTCGCTAAGAAGAATAATGTAGACATTAGTAGCAATTTATAGAACGTTTAGTATTCTTTATTACACCAAAATATTACATATGACAGAGTAATAACGATAGATAATGTACAAAGCCGGATTTATCTCTTTAAGAGATCTGTTCCACCCAACTTGAGCATTGAAGTAGGAAACCGAGTAAATTTGGGGTTTACCAGCAAATTGTGTGCCAAAAACAATACCCCAACGAATAATAAAACGAAATAAAAAAGGAATGAGATAAGATAATCAAATAATAAACTTACATTAAATATACTACGTATACCTACTGCGAAATGTATACAAGAGCTGTAGTTGGTATAGCTTGAATATGCATCCTGTTACAATTACAGATATAAGACAACCCTGTCTGAAGGATGCTGACTGTACTTGCAAAGCGAATAATTTATTGGGTACGACTAGCTGTAATCGACCGCGCGCAATCAATATCAATAACCTTGAACGAGCGGGCCCGGGAGCCCCGATGGAGACACAATACGAATTTCCCCGTAAGTAAGGAGAGCACATCATCCAATATTGGTTTGTATAGTGAGTTCATAAATTTTATCTTAATATTTTTATTGTACATACAACTGTTAGAGAAATATGCATTGTACAAATGAGTTTTACCTTAGAGATACATAGTGTTTATTACATTTTCCACACTGTTTGGAAAAAGTACGGATAACGTAACATTTTTTTTCTTAATTGAATTAAAATTTGGAGAGAACGACATCACTATGCACATTGCTATCATCAGCTAATCTGCGAGTGATGTCTCTATATTTTAGGGTACATAAGTAATCTGTTCTTTTTACATTCAGGGCAGTAGTACGTATATATAATTAAATTAAAAGGAAAACCTATCACAGTGAAGTAGGTTTTACAAATGAATGTGCAATAATAGAAAAACTTATAAAACGTTATTTCCGTTGAATATTATTTATTGAACAAAAAACCCCGTTCTGAGTCCGCATATTCAAACTTCAAACTCCAAGCATTTATTCCAACGTAAGATACATGGATATAATTTGTTGAATGTCAATTTAAATCTATTGGAAATAAAAATAGGGCTTACGCATTTTTCGGTCAGTCAGTATGTCCAAGCTACCACCGCTTCGGAAAGGGAAATCATCTGTGGGAAAAGAAGCGGCGCAAGAAACCCACAGGATCTATATAGGTATATATAAAAAATATTTGTGACGGGCATAACGGGCATATATACGACACGCACTTGGCCGATTTTTTAATAATAAATAACACAGGATCAATCGAAACGAAAGGTATCAAAATCAATCAGTTCTAATTTTGATTTACGCCGTTACAAAAGAAATCAATACAAATCGCATGTACAAATTAAAAAGTTGGTCCGGTGGGTATAAAATCGGACCATAAAATTGTATAGAAAATGAAAACGCTCTAGTCATTGAGAACAATAAAATTTAGACGCAAACACAACACGGCGTTCTACTCCTCCCACCAGAAGAGAGTATGGGTTACTTTAGTAACTTATTAATTAATTAAAATTAATTTGACGACCGATTGGTGTAGTGGATAGTGACCCTATCAGCGAAACCAACGGTTGCGGGTTCGAATCCCGCGAGGGGTAAATGTTTGTGTGATGAACACGAACATTTATTCCCGAGTCTTGGATGTTTATATAAATATTTATGTATGTTTATCCGTTATCTAGTCCATCCATAGCACAAGCTTTGCTTAGTTTGGGACTAGATGATTGGTGTAAGTGTCCGAAATATTTATTTATTTATTTATTTATTAGTAATCTGTGGTATGGGACAGTGTGGTCTGGTGGATTTCTGATAGATTATATTTTTTTTTTATTATTTATTAGGGAATATAAACAGTTTTACAATGTGTATAACTTACAACATTATTAACAAACAAGTATAGATGATTGCAAAACCAGCAGCATTATCCACAAATTACTAACAACCCAGGTACAAAACTAAAGGAATAACTAAACTAAAACTAAAATAAACAACGCAATCTGCCCGTTATATACATGAAGTAGTATCAGATGTAGTCGTAGAAGCTACAGTTTAAATATAAGGAATATAATATGTAGGAATAGTTGATGACAGCATAGTGTAGATGACAGCAATTTAAAATTTATTGAAACATTATTTATTTATACATTTTGTAAACACACACATATTGTGTCTGCAAAACAAGGAAGAAGGAAATATTCATCTGACAATGCCCACTGGTCCATCCAAAATGAAATCCAATAATTAATATTTATACAACTTTAAATTCAAATGACTGAGCGACCCAATTCGCTCCACAGAATAGTGAATGAAGATAAATCTTATTTGAAATTAAAATTGATTCATCGTCTCTCTGGATTTCCAATCATCAAGCCCATGGTCGGACTGTCCGTTAACAATGCACACCAGATTATAAACTCTGCTGTCATTCATTTATGTGTAGTAATGCAATTCATTATTACCTTTGTTTTGAGTACTATAAAGACGGAAACAAATTATGTTTACTTCAAATAATCTTAAAGTTCGTAAGTATCTTGCAAATTGATACAGTACCTATCAGTGATAGATGCTTTCTAATAAATCTGGAGCTTGCTTTAAATTTAGGGAATGTAAATTTCCACTCTGGAATTCATAGCGTCGCTGAATAGGATATCATATAATTGGTTCTTTACCTATGAAATTTGAGTTTTTTTCTTAGTTAATCATATGTACTAATTCCTGCGATTTTCAAAGCTATATCCAAATTTGTTTTTTATTTGGAAAATGGAATATTATTTCAAGGTTTCACATGAAATAATTTTTAATTTCTGGACTAAATCACATAATAAAAAAAAATTGAACAGAGGTCTTTTCATTTGCTTCCCATAATCATGTCTTAGATTCGCTGAAACTTTTATGAAGCGGTTACTTTTAAAAATTAACGCTGCCTATACTTAACTTAATGTTATCCGATAATACACACAAAGATTAGCTAAATTTGGATTTGCCGTTCCCAAAAAAAAAAACAAAAATGTTTGTATGGAGAACACAGTCTTAATGAAATTCTTCATACAAAACGCCAATTTCATAGGTAAGGACCTAATATATAAATTGCATGATGTAGAAACAGCTCATTCATACTGATGTGAACAGAAACATTCTAAACGGTTGCAAGAGTTATATGTAAGTGAATTAGTCCTTGGAAACGAGACAACAATGAAAATTTAATAAAATAAAATAAAATATTGATACAATAGATAATAGCAAATAGTAATATAAAAAAAAACAAGCAGCAGTGTAGAAGAGGGAGATTGCGATTATAATGCTATGCTAATGCTATATAATAATAGATATATAATATCTTTGCACATACACACAGCGCCATCTAGTTCCACACTAAGCAACTAGGCTTGTATTATGGATACCAGATGGTTGATAACCTACACAAATACATTTTTTTTTGTAAATAAATACATAAATAAATTTTAAAAAAAATAACTCGGGAACACAACATGTCTGTATTGATCATACAAACGTATGCCTCTAATGGGATTCGAACCCGCGACCTTTTGGTATAGCAGTCAGAATTTTTAACCACTACACCAAACAGGTTGTCGCTATAAGAGTAAGTTATTGTTTTATAGTTGTATTTTTTCTTATTTAATGGCAAATTTTATTATTTTGCCTACCCTGTGACAAAACACTGTGCACGCCACTGGTTACATCTATCCTAATTCTTTGTTAAAAAACTAATCCTAAAAAACCAATAGCGGGGCTATGTGAGACAATAAGTTTGTGACCTTCCCAGCGCACCTATGCCCAGCTGGGTCGAGTCACGAGGTGTATACGTACTGCTCTGGCCAGGGTCAAAACGGATCACCACACAAACTTATTTATTGCATGAAACAGGTCGTACAGAGGATCAAAAGGGCCTTAAAACTAATGTAAAAAACTGATTAGAATAACGGTGCGACTGAGTTGAAATCTGGAAATCAATGTGCCGAAAAAAGGATCCATCAGTTCATCAGTCAGTCGGTCAGTTTAAAATTTCGAATTTGAATCAAATCCAATAACCCAAACCCACCAATGAGTATCAGCTCAAAAGAACGACACCGTTACAAGTTTATCTAAAATGGTGGCTACAGGAAGGCATTTAAAAAATCTCTGAAAACGTAATCAATATTTACTAATCTATATTTGTTATGTTTTATACTTCATCTAGAATAAGTTCGATTTAAAATGACTTCTATCACCTTTCAGCATGGCATCAACCTCATTAACACCCTGCATAACCTACCCGTAGCTGTGTAGGCACTGGCGAATGGAAGGCAGATACCAGAGTATGTATCTAGGGTGGATATAAGTCATTATCGAATGATTGCAGTATACCGCTTCTAATTAAACCGCATCTGAGCGTACAAACTGCCCGTATCTGGTTGCTGGCTTTCGATAGGGAGCATGCTCGTTAGGTAATTCAAATGGCAAAATGGAATACGACAACACAGATGTTACTACCGTTTTAAGAGTGCATTTATTTTACGAGCTGGCTATATTGCATTTTTACAAATTTTTGTCATAATTTAGTCAATACGATTACAGACAGTATTCGAAATTATTATGTGTTTTAAGTGAAAAAATCGGATGTAAGGCATTATCTACCACCATCTTATCTGAGTCTGCGCCATACAGCAATCTTGATAGCATTGTTGTGTTCCGGCGTTAAGGTGGAACCTTCCGCCTCATCTTTACATTTTATTTATTCCCAAAATGACCCCAATATTAATATTTCGGGGTTTTGTCCTGTTGGGATCTAGTCCTAATTTGAATGTAACATCTTTTGTGCCTCATGAGATCTTTCTATATATATCTTATCTTAGTTTCTAATAATATCTAGTGTCCTTTAATAAAAGGACCTCATTTTCATTCTCATTTTCACTTAACATCAGGTGTGACGAGGTAAAGGTTAAAGATAACATCAATGGATAAACTGTCGCGCCCCGTTTTAACTACAAGCTTGTATTTAGCTTCACATTATCCGATTTTGTCTACCCCTTTTAAAAATAATTTGACCCACTTTCCGGTATCTGAGATTCCATTGTAGTCGAGAAAATAAAAACATATCAATTAAAAGTAAAATTGATATTAATAATATTGTATGTTACATTAAAAAAAAAAGGACAGTTATCCTATGGGTTTACCACAGACGATTTCCCTTTCCGCAGTGGACATTACTTACTGACAGAAAAGCGCAATAACCCGTTCATATTGACATTAAACAAATGATATCATGTATCTTACGTTGAAATAAATGCTTGAAGTTTGAAGTTGAATCCCCTTTAAAATAAAGGCTTGCCTTCAAAACTTATATTGTCTGCGTTAGGTGAGATAATATAGGAAGGGTCCAGGGGTGCGATTTCTGAACTGTCACCGATTGAATGCGCTGCGGATATTACTAAATCACAAAGGTGAGTCTCTAATTTTCGCAGGCCGTTCAAAGCGAAAACTCAAAAGTGACGTGCAAGCCGCGCGGGCTGCTGCTGCCACGTGTTGGGCGCGCGGCTAGTTCACATTCTATAATGAAACTTTTTAAAACCCCTGGCCTGTCCGGCCTATATGTTATTACATTGATTGAGTCATGTACACGTAATGCCATAATGGTCGCATGCGCGCGGCAGGACGGAGGGTACTCATTAAATTGGACGGGGGGTGTAGGTTCCTGCACTTTATTTTTTTTTTTTCATATTTAATTATAATGCAAGATTAGTCCGAAAGGGGTATTAAGCCGAGTGGAGATTCGCAGAACATATGTCCATGGGCCAGTATTTTAAATTGGAATCAATAAATTTCGACTCCCAACACAAGATCAGGTAGGTAGTAAAATGGAAAAATTGTAATATTTTTTTTATATTTTAGCCATGTGAAAGTCAATGTAAATGCAAATGTAGGTAAAATAGTAAATTTTACATTTTTTAAGCTACTGCATGTTCAAAATGCAATATTGCCCTGAGAAGAACAAGCAAGAAACTCGAAGAGTTGCCCCTTTAAAATTAGTCTTTGATTTTACATAAACGATTTTATATTACAAAAAGGTTTTGATATTTCATTATTAATTGTGAAATAGCCTGGCATTCGATCATCGATCTGATTATGTCCAGCGATGATTATCATCTAAATAGTCCGATATTTTATAATATACTTTGTTAATAAGTTTCTGTTTTATATAGTATCTTTATGTCTGGTCTTCTGTTGTACGACTTGCACATTCGATATGAACTGCCAAACGTATACCGGAATTAGTAAGACGTAGTGTATACGAAAATTGTTGATGGAAAAGGGGAACATTTATCCAAGCGTGAAAGTCCCAGAAAGTCGATTAAATACAAGCCAATAGCTCTTGGAAGTTGACAAGTCAGAGTGAAAAATGCATCTCCATTTATAACAACAACGGAGAGAGCTAGAAACTTCAATAACGATGATATCGATCGAAAAGGGGAAACATTTATTCCTGTGCACGTGCATGCAAGCCTGGAAGCATTGTGTAACTATCAAATTATGCATACATTGACCCACGGTAATGGGCTTACTTATGCCCTATTGATTTGGATACCTAATTGCACTCCGTAAATTTTCTATATCGAGAAATAACCTACCAAGAGTATCTGGAACACGTAATAGTTGGGTTCCGTAGTCAAGAAAACGACTTCCGGTTACATTCATCAAGTATTTAAAACTATTATCTAACGAGTCTTCATCATCAGCCTGTAAACATCCCACTGGATATAGGCCTTCCCTCGTATATGAGGGAGTATGGGCCATAGTCTACCACTCTATGGCCCGAAGCGTGTTGGGGACTTCACATTTCTTAGAATTTTTATTTCTCAGACATGCTGGTGTTCTCACGATGTTTTCCTTCACCGTTTTAAGAGCAGTCGGATAAATGCATATAAGTAATTACATTAAATTTAAAAAGTCATTGGTACATGGCGTGCCTGGGAATCGAACCCGGACCTCCTAAATTGGGAGACCGCGTCTTAACCACTGAGCCACCGACGCTCAACAACAAATCTTACTTGTTCATAAAAATATTGTAAAAATATTTTTTTTATGTACAATGTGTCAGCATTTGATCTCAATCACACCTGTTAAGTGAAAGTGAGGCCAAAGGTGGAAAAAAAAATTGGAAATATAATTAGCTTCTAACACAGTCATTTGATGTATTTGGACGTTATCATAGTCATTAAAGGATTTTCTTTTTTAATTTTTCAAATTAATGCGACAGTAAAATTTAAATCGAAACAAAAAACATCGTGTGCATTACGCAAAGTGAAATGGAGAAGACTGCAAAACGAGTCTGTAGTAGAGAATGTATTACGAGTAGGTATGCATATGAAGCCAGCAAACGACGGCGCTACATCTCGATATGCAACCGAATCGATGATACGAATCTAATTACCTGCCGGGATTAAATTCTGTCAAAGCGTAATCTGTCCTTTCATATCAATAGGACCATTACGTTCAATATCGGTCTTGCTTGGGATTACAGGATGCTTCCCCTTTGTGTTGCAAGGAGATTAATACATAGTTACCCCCATCATGGCACAAAGCCGGCGCAGTCGTGGAATGTATTACTGTGTTGGGTAATTAGCTGTTCAGCTACTATGCAACAGGTAGGTAAAGTCTGCATCAAAATTATAGTAGCGGATAATTTTGTATTTGCTTGATTTTTATAATTTGACAATGTTAATTGTTCATTCCCGTTTTCAACTACTCTAAGACGATAATGATCTTGAGGGCAGTTTGCTGAGCTAGCAACCACACGGAACACTAGTTATATCTAAGTAGCAGATCATTTTATATTTGCTAGATTTCTATAAGTGGAAAATATTAATATTTCGAGGTTATCTCGAGGACAGCTCGCTGCCTGAGCAACCACGAGGATCACTAATATATATAAATAACAAAGAATTTTATATTTGCTAGATTTTTCATTCGTTCATTTTTCTTCCTCATTTTTCAATATACTAAGACGATTATCTCACAGGCACCTCGCTACCCTAGCAACCACGCGAAACACTAGTTATATCTAAGTAGCAGAGAATTTTATATTTGATACATTTTTATATTCGATAGATTTTTAAAATTTGATAAAGTCCACATAATTTCTTTGTCGGTTTACTCTAAGACGATAATATCGAGAGCGATTATAAATCCCCGGTGAATAACAACGAGTGTTACGACCGCAATGTACGTACGTGGGTGGGTGTATGTGTGTCCTTTCTTTGTGTAGATGTAGTTGTAGTAATGTGTTGTCCGATATTTTTTATATTTTACATTAAACTAGGGGCAAGAGCTTAGCAGTGTTTGAAGAAAATCGATTCAGTCGTATCGAAGTTATTAAGCTTCTTAAGACAGTTCCTCAATTTTTAAATATATCATCATCAAATCAGTCGAAAGACGTCAACTGCTGGACAAAGGCCACCCCCAAAGCTATCGATCCAGCGCTGTGCATAATGAAAAAGTGCTTATTGAAGCAAAATTAAATTTTTATACAACAGGAAATCTTTTTAACAATGTTTTGCTGTTTATCCACATTTTCAAAGCAGAGAGGTAGACAGACCTCATTACTATTTTAGTAGGTACCTACTAACACGCAATACAAACGGAGTCATGCAAATATCAGTTTGTAGGTAATTGAATCGGATTACATTTAGAACTGCAGTAAAACAACTATAGTGATACGGAGCACTCGTTGTCAGAGTCGCGACACGGCCGCGTGTATTTTAATATATTTCGCAATCTCACAGCCAGTGCAATACACTTCGCGAATTCTTTCTTTATTTGAAGGAGTGGATATTTTGCAATAGAATATTAAAATAACACTGCAGTCTATTCGAAGTTGTACCACTGTGTATGTCAACCGTAGCGCACACGCATATTAGTTGCAAGGGGGGTGTTCACCTGCCGTGACAGAGCGCAGGTGGTTGGCACCTGACCTGTTCGCTCGTGATATAACGGCCGTTACTTCAAATACGGACAGTAAATTTTATTTGCTTACGTCATCGTTACATCCTAGAATAGGTTTCCAAGTTTTTGGGTTTGTACAATATAATACAATACAATACAGTACAATACAATACAATACAATACAATACAATACAATACAATACAATACAATACAAATACTATTTATTGCGCAAAATAATTTACAATAATGTTTGATTACCTTTTTGTGCCTAGTTGTTGTCAACTAAATGCTCAGATTCTTATTTCTTTGGTTGATTCGACATGAATAAAATCCTCATAAACAGTTTAATATATAAGTATAATGTAAGAAAGAATTTAGTATCAATTAAGAAAATAAATAATAATATATATATATATATATATATATAATATAATAATATCCTTGGACATATACAGACAGCGCCATCTAGTTCCACACTAAGCACTAGACTTGTGTTGTGGATACCAGATGGTTGATACTTTGTAAATAAATACATATAAATAAATGAAAAACATTCATAACTCGGGTACACATGTCCGTATTCATCATACAAACATATGTCCCTAGCGGGATTCGAACCCGCGACCTTTTGGTATAGCAGCAGAGTTTCTAACCACTACACCAAACGGCCGTCAAAAATGATACACATTTACAAGTGTGACCACGTATGAGGCATATTATACGCATGACGCCTAGCGACTCGGCATTGTAGCTTAACGGTCATTTTATAAAAGCAAGCTCAGATCCGGTACAAACAAAACAGTATTCAGTTATCAATTTTATGCGAATTTACATACAAATAAATACACAAAGTCCCTAAGTAATTTAAGAATTTAAAGTTTTTGCCATCAATCATCAAAAATGAAATTAAAGAAAATATTAGTCGAAAAATGTTATTATAAAATTGAAGACTTCTTAAATGATAAAAATTTATTTACTAAAAACTGACAATAAAATTGCTCTGCCTTTTTCTGTTTAACTATAATAATTTAATGATTGTATTTTAATTTGACATAATTAATACTTATTCAATATGCTGCCCAACCCATTTAATTTGTATATTTATATATTTTGACATTGTTACTATTGAATTTGCTAAATGAAGTAATACGAAATGAATGTAATTTTATTGTATTCTCTTTTGGTTGATTTGTATAATCACCGACGATTTGTACGCTGTGAGGCAAGACATGCAGGACTAAATTTAATATAACATCTGAATGTACAATATTTACTCATGCTCTTACAAATAAACTATCTTTATCTTTATCTTTATCTTTCAACTCACTAAGAAGAAGAAGGGGCAATATGTATACGCATCCATATGACAAGCTTCCTATAGGCGTCCAAAATCCATCGCTTTTAATTTACGAGAATCGCGCGCTTCATCTGGAGCTACATCAATCCCTTTGAGTCAGATGAGATTATGATCAAAGTGAAACTCAAAAAAACCAGATGAGATTTTGATCAAAGTAAAAGTCAAAAATGCTTAGGTTATTATGTAGGTAGGTTATAGCTTATTTTGTAGGTAGGTAGCATGTGTGGTACATTTGAAATAGACAAATGCTACTGCTTGTTCAAATATATAAAACAAAAACAAGCAAAATACTCGCGGGGTTTGCTATTTTACAAAAAGGTTTTAATATTTCATTATTATTGGGTCTTTACCTATGAAATTGGAGCTTTTTTTCTTCGTTAATCATATGTACCAATTCCTGCGATATCCAAATTTGTTTTTTATTTGGAAAATGGAATATTATTTCAAGGTTTCACATGAAATATTTTTTAATTTCTGGGCTAAATCACATAATAAAAAAAAATAAACAGAGCTCTTTTCATGTGCTTCCCATAACCATTTCTTAGATTAGCTGAAACTTTTATAAAGCGGTTTTTTTTAAATTAACGCTGCCTACACTTAACTTAATGTTATCCGATAATACACACTTTAGCTAAATTTGGATTTGCCGTTCCCAAAAAAAAAATCAAAAATGTTTGTGTGGAGAACACAGTCTTAATGAAATTCTTCATACAAAACGCCAATTTCATAGGTAAGGACCTAATATTTATTATGTTATTAGTATGTATTCATTTATAATAAGTATTTATTTACAAAAAAAAATGTATTTAACTGCATAAATACATATATACTGCAATATCAACCATCTGGTATCCACAACACAAGCCTATAGTTGCTTACTGTGGAACTAGATGGCGCTGTGTATATGTCTACGGATATTTATTCATTATTAATTGTGAAATAATGCCAACGAGCTGGTTATGTCCAGGGATGAATATCATCTAAATAGTCTGATATTTTAAAATACACTTTCTTAATAAATTTCTGATCTAAATATCAACCTCCAGTACTTCATAAAAAAAAACTACCATAAATCAGAAGGTATTTGAAAATTGCTCCTATTTGGGCGATAGGTAAGGCAAGTACATGAGCCACTCGGCGACATTCCGTCTAATGGCATATATTTATGTTTGTTTTGTCGAATTCACAAATTGTAACTCAAACCCTATTAAAACGAGCAACCCTCCAGTTTTCAACTCATGCCATCTTCCTCTGGGGAGTCAGCTTTGTAAATGAGCAGTGATTTTAATGTTATAAATGTAACAACCTTTCAGTGATACATTCTATCTGATGAAATAAAAATTAGAATTGCGATAGAGAGGTGACGGCCAACCTAATTACGGTGCCCGACATTGGGGAATTGTTTTATGAATTAAGCGAAATTTTTGACGTTCATCCCCATTCTTCCTAATTCCAGTATTATTACATTTTTGCCAGCGTCAAGTGTAGCAATAACTCCAGTTATTAAATTATTCATTTCTCCATTGGCCGTCAATTAGGTGACAGTGCATGATGACTGCTGGTTTTTGACGGCTTCGTGTTAACGCGAAAGCTCAGTTACACACACAAGGTTATATTCTGTATACCAAAAAGCCGGTACAACCCAATTAGATCATATATTTTGTAAACAACATGACTACAAAAAAATAAGGATTGTTGCGAATTCAGTGAGTGTTATGTTTCCGGTTATAGGGTGTTCATCATTCCTTAATTAGATAGATAAATAAATAATAAATAAATATTTCGGACACTTACACCAATCATTTAGTCCCAAACTAAGCAAAGCTTGTACTATGGATACTAGATGACGGATAAACATACATAAATATTTATATAAACATCTATGACTCAGGAATAAATGTTCATATTCATCACACAACCATTCGAATGATTCGAACCGTTGGTTTCGCTGACAGGGTCACTATTCACTACACCAATCGGTCGTCAGAACATCATAAATAGGTAAGGAATAAGATATAACCCCATATATATTAGGGCCTTACCTATGAAATTGGCGTTTTGTATGAAGAATTTCATTAAGACTGTTTTCTCCATACAAACATTTTTGATCTTTTTTTGGGAACGGCTAATCCAAATTTAGCTAAACTTTGCAGCGTTAATTTTTAAAAGTAACTTCTTTATAAAAGTTTTAGCGAATCTAAGAAATGATTATGGGAAGCACATGAAAATAGCTCTGTTCAAATTTTTTTATTATGTGATTTAGCGCAAAAATTTTAAAAATATTTCATGTGAAACCTTGAAACAATATTCCATTATCCAAATAAAAAACAAATTTGGATATAGCTTTGAAAATCGCAGGAATTGGTACATATGATTAACGAAGAAAAAAAAACTCCAACTTCATCGGTAAAGACCGCCGGAATCGATTCTATACGTGCTTCTGACCAAATTAATTTCAATAATACAATGTAAATAACCTTTACAATTCCCTTCACTTTACAATCATTGACTATTGCTGCATTATACTATGTCTTTATGACACATGAAAACTCGAAAAATGACAGGACACATAAGTGAAAACATCGATCATTCGCCTGTTCCCCGCCAAATTGCCCTTGACATTGAAATAAACACATGACAGGATTCCGGGGCGGAGATTTCAGTATAAGGAAAAGGAAGCTTTCAATAAAAAATAACTAGAAACAGTAGGTTCCGATACGAGTATAATAAAGTCCATATAAATAATAATAATAAGGCTGGATGTTTACGGGCTGAGATGATGATGAGATGATGAAGTAATAATGTCATAACGCTCAAAACCGAGTTGATTTTTTTTTTTTTTATGATTGACTGGATTCACGTTTGACCACAATCTCACCTGATGGAAAGTGACGATGTGGTCGGAGATGAAGCACGCGATCTCAGTAAATGCCTATTCACTCTGCTCTTGAAGATCCCAAGGTTGTAGGATTCAGGAAAGACTGTCGCCGGAAGGGAGGTCCATGCCTTGGCTGTTCGGATGATGAATGAAGAATCGAACTTCTTAGTGCGAATGTTCGGTATATTAACACGGGTGGAATCCCTCCCCACGCCTAGTGGTCCGAAGATGGAAGGGTGACGGTGGAATAAGATTAAGTAATTCCAACGCACACTCCCCGAAATGTATCCTGTTGATTTCCTTTATTGAGATAATCACTACAAGTAATTTTGTTTAGAATTTTAATATTATGCAATTTAAACTGGTTAATGATAATATAGGTAAGTTTACATTACTGACTCATTGACATAACTACTCGTATATTTCTGAGGATTGTTTTCATTGACATTAATATAATAATAATGCCGATGTACCGATTTTATTGTTCTTGTAATATAATTTCTTGTGATAATTTTCTTGTTTTTATTAATATAGTGTGGTGTTAAATAAATATATGTCTACGTCTATAATTAATGCTCACGACTATTCTAATACTCCTTCAAATGAAACGATAACCACTTGTCAGCAACATGATAATTTTTAATTGGCATAAGTTAGATCGTTCACCGCATAAAGAATTTGTAAATAAAAAATAAAATACTCACGCTCCCCACATTAGAAAAAAAAAAGTTCGTTACTTGTGTGCACATACTTATGGTCTGGCGGATTCGTTGATCAATTAAGAAATTAGCCATTTTAGTCCAATTAATTACATAAGCGTACGAACGCGTGGTGGTGGAAAGATGATCATTTCGGTGTTGATATACGAAAATAACATCCGTGCAATCCCGCAACTCTTGTTTGAGCAGACTATGTTTGTCAGTATTTGATTTACCATCGCAAACAGCAATTTCAGCCTTCAGGCTAACCACCCACTGCAGAGTGCAGCCTCCCAGCCACCCCCAAAAGGGAGAAATCGGGGAGGTGAAATTTCGAATGCCATTGGTCGGTGTTATTAAAATTAAATCATATTTTTTGCTTTGCCTTGCTGCTCCATAACAAAATTTTATATAATTTAAAAATAGTTACTAAAATACTTTGTCTGTGTGTACGTACGTGTGTGTGAGAAATATAAAGTATAAAAATATAAAATCGTCTATAGAACATATCACATATCCACAACACAAGCCTATAGTTTTGGTTTTAGTAAAGGATATTTATTTATTATTTATTGAACTTTACTATCGAACTGTAAATTCTAGAGATTGCCATATCAGGGGCTCTATTACATAATTTCATCGTTATCGTCATCGGTTACGTTCTGACTTGTGATTGGTTGGCTCATTGCTTGCTCGGCAATTTGACGGTTTCTCATTGGTCAACGTAATCGATGACGATACCGATGAAGTTAGGTATCTTCTTAATATCTTAATATTTTTATTGTACACAAAATTATTACAGAAATATGCATTGTATATAAAATGTACAAAGGCGAGCTTAACTCCGATAGAGTTTTCTACCAGCAAACCTTAGAGATACATAGTATTTATTAGATTGGGCAGAGAATAACAAGGACAGAAAACACAACAATTGAAAATTATTTAAAATAAAATAAAATAATATAATAATATATATAAATAAATATACCACATAACCTATCCATTATATATAGTACGACGTATAAACAAGTATATACATTATCTTCATATGGTTTCCACGAGAATAGTGTCAC
This sequence comes from Oegoconia quadripuncta, assembly GCA_949316235.1. Classification (NCBI taxonomy): domain Eukaryota; kingdom Metazoa; phylum Arthropoda; class Insecta; order Lepidoptera; family Autostichidae; genus Oegoconia; species Oegoconia quadripuncta. Next base: position 43,696,203 of record OX438742.1, read on the forward strand.
TTTAAAAAACTATGTCACTTCTGAAATTGGACAACGTACACCGACGTGACGACCGATTGGCGTAGTGACCCTGTCAACGAAACCAATAGTTTAAGGGTTCGAATCCCGCAAGGGATTGTTTGTACGATGAATACGAACACTTATTCCCGAGTCATGGAAGACGAAGAAGAAATTAAATGTTTTTTTTTTATATATTTTTTGTTGTTAACATACATGCAGCCATTATCATAAAAATAATACATAATTTAAAATTTGAAATTGATACATAATATAATGGAGGCTATTTAATTGTTTAATATTTATTCATTCTATATTACTGTTATTGTTTAGCCGGATATAATTTATTCTGCTATTTATTAAATTTCACGACTATTTTAACATGACTACCATATTTGTACGCCAATTTGGCTGATCACAGAGATCATATTTATAAGTTAATGTATCATAACAACCTGTACACCTGTGTATCACAAATAAATAAATGATTGATTGATTGATTGATGGATGTTTATATAAGGTTATCTAATATCCATAGTACAAGCTTTGCTTAGTTTAGGACTAGATGATTGGTGTAGGTGTCCGAAATATTTATGTATTATTATTATACATAACATCACGAACTTTATCACAAAAAGGACAGTCCGAGATAACTTCAAACTTCAAACTTCAAGCATTTATTTCAACGTAAGATACATGATATCATTTGTTGAATGTCAATTTAAATCTACTGGAAATAAAAAAGTTTATTGCATTTGTCTGTCAGTCGGTATGTCCAAGCTACTACCGCTTCGGAAGGGGAATTCATCTGTGGGAAAAGAAGCGGCGCAAGAAACCCACAGGATCATTGTTGTTCATTTTTTTAAATAAAGTATATAACTAATACAATTTTATAATTTTCGGGAGCTGGTCGAAGTACACCAAGCGTGTTTGTCATTGAGGTAGTCACTAATTTTATAATAACCCTTTTTTGCTAATGTTATTTTTACATAATCTTTAAATTTTTTCTCAGTTAGATTAATGATATTCTCAGGTATAAGGTTATAAGGTATAAGGATATCCCAGACGGGTTTCAATGTGCCAAACATTAAAGGCAGCTTGAAACTATTCACCTTTTGAAATATACTGTAATGTACACGTGACAAGAGGGTGAGTTCATCGATCGCCGTCAGTACGTGCAAATCTATAGATGCTTTTTGGTATAAAATACCATAATAGCATTTTGCGACAACCACGGGCAGGGATGGGTTAATTGATTTGATTTGATGATAAACCAGTAAACCTACTTTAAGGTGTTTTGACGACCTGTTTGGTGTAGTGGTTAGAAACTCTGCTGCTATACCAAAAGGTCGCGGGTTCGGATCCCGCTAGGGACATATAAATAAATATGAATATTTGGGACACTTACACCAATCATCTAGTCCCAAACTAAGCAAAGCTTGTGTTATGTGTACTAGATAACGGATAAACATACATAAATATTTATATAAACATCCATGACTCGGGAATAAATGTTCGTATTCATCACACAAACATTTACCCGTCGCGGGATTCGAAACCGCAACCGACGGTTTAGCTGACAGGGTCACTATCCACTACACCAAACGGTTGTCTATGCTTGTATGATGAATGATTGTTGAAATGAACATGTGTTCCCCAATTATGGATGTTTTTCATTTACGAAAAAAAAAAATGTATTTGTGTAGTAACCATCTGATATCCATAATACAAGCCTAGTTGATTAGTGTGGAACTAGATGGCGCTGTGTGTATGTGCAAATATATTTATTTATTTGTAGAAGGGAGATGTTATTATTTCATTCAAATCAAATCGGTCTCGATGGTGTAAAATGAAATAATGACGTTGCGAAGGAGCTGCACAATTATGAGTGAGAAATTCATTCAATATGTTCCCGTTCTTCATCACCGGAGTGCATCATCAAATCTATAAGGCACTGCCGTGGAGGTATCACCTTTGTTTTATCGCGAACCGCGGTCCGCCCGCGATACGCGTATTCTGAAAATATATATCTAGCAAAAGAGGTGTATCACGATCGTAGCCAGTGGATGTCTGTGGTGTCTGCCTACCCCTACGGGAAACATAAAAAAAAAACAAGCATGACATTATGTGTGTAGTGTAACTCTTAATAAAAAGTTTCAAATAGGCCATAACTACCCTAATTTTCCTTTTTATAAATGTATTGTGTAAAGTAGACGACCTTGCCCGACCCTGACCATACCTTAAGTTATTGGCTTGATTTTTAGATTCTGGATTTTAATAGTTTATTAAATTATTTATTACTAAATAACAATCGTCTATATTTTTTATAAACGGTATGTATCAACATGAAATCAAATCTCAAGATTTACCTTTTAGTTTAAAAGAAAATATTCACATAACACCGTTGACATCGAAATAAATTGAAAATGAACACGCAACTGGCCATTGAATACATTAAAAAAAAATCTTTGCACATACACACAGCGCCATCTAGTTCCACACTAAGCAACTAGGCTTGTACTATAGATACCGGATGGTTGATAAACTACACAAATACTTTTTTTTTTGTAAAATCCAGACGAATTGAGTCTCCTTTTTTGAAAATAAATTCGATTACAAAGAACAACATATTTCTCAATAATATAGTAGTAAAGCATATTAATAGTTTGACGTGCACACTTAGCTGATGGATCGCATCACAACGATAAGGGAGATCGATCATTATTAAAAATATTCCATCTCGCACGCGCAGTGTCACGGTGAAGATAGGTGTCAATAATTTAAGTTCTTATTGGGACAAGGAATCTATTCTTGTAGAGACATCAACAATAATTCCTCGGTCTTTACACTTTGCAATGTGGATTTGTATCACTGACGGAGGAATTAATGTATACATTACGTAATGTATGTATGTAATATATATAGCTTTGATGAGTTTCCCGAAATTTGCGATTATTACAAAAATAGTGGTCGTGTTTACCTATAATTTAAGGCTTCTCGAGTGCACTCTGACTCTGACCTGCAGGTCAGAGCGATTATTGGACGGAATAAACCCTCTTAATCAAATTTAACTTGTAAGATTAGAAAGTAAGTAAAAGTCTGTAAGATAGATGCGTAAATTACTAGGAGACATTTGAAATCGAAATATAAACAAGCGGTAAAACAGGCCCTATACGTGCTAAACGAGAATTTTTTTAACCCAAGCCAGTGCTATTAGCGAACGTGGCGAATTACCTTTTGCAGCGAATTATGCAGGACTAAACGGCCATTAGTTACACAGGGTTGGTACGATAACACGCACATTGGTTACTTATAAATTATATACCTGTTGCCATACGAATAAAATCCTAGTGAAAATGATATTTTATTGACCCACAATTTGAGTGATGCCGCGAAATTTTTCACCGAAAGCTTCTGTGTTTTTGTATCTACGTACCCAAACAATCACATGTTATGAATCGGGATAAATAAATTAGGATCTTATACCTTATAAAAATAGGGCATATATTAGGTAAGTGAAATAGAATGTAGCATAGGTAGCTTAATTTCTTTTCGTAATCGTAGATTAATTCATTGTGTCACATCTTAGTCGCATTTGTAGAGTATTCTATATAATGACATTAAATAAATTTTAAAAAAAATAGGATAGGAACCCAACGAATCCCGCCAGTCGCATGTCAATCTCTTGCCGGCGAGAGTGTCGATGATGGTTTTAAAAAAAAAACTACCTATGCCAATAACTTGTATTTCAATTACCATATATGCCCAATTTTATGGCTTACGGCAAAAAAACTCATCCTGTATAATTCGTCAGTTGTCAACTGTAAATTCAGTTTACAAATGCGCTGCGATGTTATAATGCAGAAAAGAAATCAACGATAATACAAACGAGGTTTACAAAACGCCACGGAGATTAATCTCCAACTGAAAAAAAGCGTTGTAATTTTTTCTCGGCTGCATCTTCTGCTGAGATGGAGACCTACCTGTGGGTTTCTTCTTTCTTGTGCCGCTTCTTTTCCCACAGATGATTTCCTTTTCCGAAGCGGTTTTAGCTTGGACATACTGACTGACCGAAAAATGCTTAAGCCCTATTTTTATTTCCAATAGATTTAAATTGACATTCAACAAATGATATCATGTATCTTACGTTGAAATAAATGCTTGAAGTTTGAAGTTACTTTGATACCAGTTCGCGACACCGAAAATGTATATAAAAAAAATATTTTCTTTATTTTTTTTTTTGTAAAATATCGTCATACCACAATTCGTTATATAAGTTATAAGTGATTCCATTAAAAAAATTTCTTCTGGGTTGCCAGCTCATGTTCAACTTTATCTGAGGCAAGTTTTTTTTTTTTTTTGCACAACGCGTTAGCACTTGACCTCAATCACACCTGATGTTAAGTGAAGATGAGACCGAAGGTGGAAGCGTACTGACCCGGAAAAGTGTTATTATCATCTCCACAATTTGATTTTATTCAAATGTTTATTTACACTATACAGTTACATGTCTCTAACTAATCAAAGAAACGATTTTTATTCTTAAAATTGGTCAAAATAATTCTATTCGTTATTGAATAAGTTTGATAGTTTACGTATCGAACATATTTGTTTCTCATATCACATATTCGTCTGTAAAAGTCCACAACTGGACATAAACAGTTGCATCTCATGGGTGATCACGTCATGGGATCTCATGGGAAGTGATGGATACCTACTCTACCGGGAACTAGACATTACTATCGTAATATAGTCACCGTAAAATAATCACGTCAATATTAATTTTGTTCAATTCAATGCTTTCATTCTTCGGCATTATACAAGCAGGGAAGCGTTACAAACTGAGTAATGAACACAATGTACTTATTTATTTGGCACAGAGTCTGACAAATTGAAAATTTAGATAACGAAATTAAAAGCTACATATCTTCGATCGAACTTGGATAAAAACCTTCTCGCAGTTTTTACGAAAATAAAAAATCTTTCCGGAATAAACAGAGTACAAAGGGTTCAAACTTATAACATCGCTCTGTTTGCAAAAGCATTTGAATATTCAATCCTCATATTCGTCAAATACTAAAAGTATCTCTACGTAGGGGAGCTGTGAAAGGATTCGCCAGTGAAATGGGATTATCAGCTTAACTACAGCATACTTACATTTTCCCAAAGCAGTATACTCATATCGAGTGTGTTTTGCTTGTTGTAAGTGTATCAAAGAAACCATATAAACATTACTAAGTATATAATACTAATAAAAAAAAAATAATAACATAGATTGATAATTTAGAACGATCACCTTTTTTTTTTATGCACAACGGGTTGGTACTTGACCTCAATCACACCTGATGTTAAGTGAAGGTGGAAGCTACTGACCCGGAAACGCTATCTTATCTCTGACAACCGGAACACAATAATGCTATTAACATTGGTGCCTGGCGGCAGATTTAGATAAAAATAAATAAATAAATAAAACCTGTGTTAAAAGTTAAATATGAAAATGAAAATGATTTATTGCGTAACATTAATTCACGACAGTAATTAGTTGTTAAGGACCCCTATTAAGTAAATAAATACCTGTATCAGGACTCCCCGCTCTTACATAGACTTTAGTTACAGCAACGTAGGAAAGTAAAAATACAAAAATCCGAGGTACTTAGCACGAGCCTATTCCGCTACGTTACATTAATTTATTTTATTATTACAGTTATTACAGTTTTCTATGAGAATCAATAAAATAGTGCAGAGACTCGTGGCAAGTCAACGGAGCTATAATAAATTTTTTACAATCCCAAACACAATTTTTACAATTAAAATGTAAGCTGAACCGATTTTCTTCAAAAGTGGATAAGAATCTTTTCCCTAGTTTAATCTTAAATATTAAAAAAAAACGCACTAAAAATCAGACCGCGCCTTATCGAAATACAATCGGACAAAGACCGAATACACACTCAACATCGTAAAACAAAACACTCGTCGTTTACGATTATTTTCAATTCAATGCCATTTTATTACATACTATCGATTATTACTACGAGTACCGGTGTCTGAATTACAATGATTACCTTTTTTAATCCAACGAGGGAGTATCCAGGGGGAAATCGAATTTCCTTTGTCAGAAAACCTGGCGTAATTGGGTTACTGCACTAGAGCTAGGGGTCATATGTTATGCCTCTATGCACTTAACTGTGATTGAGCTAATGATGGAGACGAGGGTGTGTCACGATGCACTCCGGGTATAAGGTACAGAGAACCCTTCTAAAATCAATTGTTATAATTACATTTCACCAGGATTTTTGCCGTAAAATGCCCGAGTAAGCTATTACAGTATGTACAGTGCACGAAACAATCACCCAAATATCATAGCACATGGAATATTTGTATTCGTTGAGCCGCTCTTAAACAAATAACTATACAGGGGTGAAAAACTTTTACTTTGGCACGAAACTGCTAACCAAAATATACAAACAATGAAGCGACTTTAATTAAATTTGAATTCATTAGGTGTATGCCAGTTCATTGCTTCATTTACTTATACTTAGAGCTTTATAAGAGTTAATAGTTTTGGAAATAATCGCAACAATTTAAGGCCGAAACTCAGAAACTGACTTTGAAGTCGAGACAAGTGGCTCAGTTTGACTTCTTCGGAAAAATAAAGTAAATTCTACGTGGACAGAGCCGCGGGTGGGAGCTAGTTGATAAGTTGCTAGAATATCGGTTTACGTGCTTCTGAGGTCCCTACTCAGAGAGGATCCTGTTCGATCAAAAGCACAAATACAATAAGGCAAAAATAGAGCTCTCTTTTAATATCACGGATGTAGATACGGTGGAATTAGAATAGAGATCATTTCCTGACGGAAATATCGTAACGTATGCGTGTATCTACAATACAAAATATCTAATCGTACCGTTGTGTTGCTACAACGGTGAGTCATAGAGCATTCACATAAGGTACGAGTACAGTAACAGCCTACAAATCACAAAGTAAAACATCTCTACAACGCCTTCAAGTTTTTGATAAAAAAGAAAACATTCAAAAGGCGTTAAAAAAGAACAACCAGGGTTACCAAGCTGCCGTGTTACACGCAAGTGCAATGACAGAAAGTAAACAGCTGACATAACGAAATCTATTGTTTAAGTTACGAACCGTCGTCGTTTTAGCTTGTGGCTTCCTCGCCCGCAGCGACATGTACGCCCTGTCCATCGCCGCCACAGCACCGTTGGTACCACAAAGCATTACTTTCTTTTATTATATCGCCTATTTAAAATGAACATTTTTGAAGCCATGTGTATACGGCGAACGCGTGTCGGGAACTGCGCGTACGCCGGGCCACGCCTCGCCTCCCCCCTGCACTATTTTAGGAGCCCGTTTCCCCTCGCTCGTCGGTAATTGCGCCATATGTGTCTGTGCACCTACCTGTATATGGCTGTGGTGACCCTCTATGGGGCAGCTCTGGACCACTTTTGAGTTTCGTCCCAGGAACCACGATCTGATACGGTCAGCCATATGGAAATTCATTTTCCTCTTCCATGTGCAAGAAATACATTCCCCTTGTTGATGTTGCTGTTAAATCAATCTTTGCCTCTTACGAAAAATTTTAATTTCAGCGGTTTCAGACTGAATTTTTCAAAGTCAAACCCGTTTGCATTATCAAAAGCTTATGGTTGTGTTATTTCATTGCGTTAACTACTTTTCTAATGTCATCCTTTTCCAGCGCGTGATATTCCGTATTGCTTATCCTGTTCACTCTGACAGTTGCCGGTATCCGCGTATCAATACGAACCAAAGGTATAGGGTCTGTACCTAGGTGACACTGTATATCTTGATGTAAAAAAATTGTCCAAAACAATCTACACGTTAATTTCCAAAGTTTATGATATTTTACACAATTGTCTTAATACAAGCTGAATATTACTGTATATTTACTAAGAAAAAAAACAGCTCAATAATATATTATATTAAAGAGGCAAGAATATAAAAATTATAAATATTTTAGTACTAACAACGCAGCCGTCAAGTCTGGCTCAGAGCGCTGAAATAATTGCAAGCTTACTCGAGGTGTTCGCGTTCAACACTGCGAAAATGAAGTCCCAAATGTCGGGTGTGTAGTTACCTACGGCGGAACAAAAGGGGGCATGAGGGTCGTGATCCTGAGCCTAAGTCTGTCTGATAACGCTTTCAAGACGTAATGCTCTTAATATAGTTAAAGTTTGTCTGTGGTTTTGTGCCAAAGGCTTAATACATTTTCTATCTAAATGATAATAATGCGTGGACATGAATCGCTCGACGATATCCATTTTTTTTCTTTGTCGAATCATAAATTGTAAATATGATTATTTAAAGAGAGCAACCTAAGGTCCTTGCTCGTTCTTTTCTGGGGAGTTTGACTTGTAAATGAGCGATAATTGTATAACATGACGATTTCAAATGTTATAATTACTTGTAATTTACGAAATAAAACTTATTTGAATTTGTGGTAAGCAGCCTCCATGTAAAACAGTTTTTTTTAAATAAATTTGTTACTGTTATTTAGCAGCATACTTTCACAATTTCTATACTTAAAAATTATTTCTATATTCTGTCGACCGATTGGTGTAGTGGTACATTTAAGCGGGTTCGAATCCCGCGAGAGGTAAATTTTTGTGTGATGAATATGAACATTTATTCCCGAGCCATATTTATTTTTATTTATTTATGTATGTTATTTGGCTTTGTTTGGGTGATTGGTGTAAATGTCCGAAGTATTTATTTATTTATTATTTATCAAATTACATACGAAATAGATCCCACACAGACATTATAAGTGCGGAAGTTTGGATGTGTTTGTCGCTCAATCACGGCGTAACGGATGACCGGATTTCGATGAAATTTGGTATATAGCTAGAATAAGAATAAGAATCGTTTATTTGACCCATTTAGCGACACACATATTATTTTTACATAAAGTGTGAAAATATATACAGTGAGTTTGAGACCGAGTGAGATAAAAGTACCTATAGTACACAAACCAGTTTCATGTGTTAGAATAGGTACTCCTATCTCATAACGTAGTTTACAGTATACAATAAAAATAGCTAAGCAGTTTCTCTCATAGACTAAGTTCTTAAAAATTAATTTTCGGTGTCGCAAAGTGGTATCAAAGAAGGTCTCCTTCTCAGCATAAGTTGCAGTCTCGAAGTTAGACTACAACGCTGGTTTTCAGTGGAGCCTAAAGTGAAAACACGGACGCTGATGGTATGTTAAAACAGTTTTTTTTTTTATTATTTTATACGCTGGTGCAGGGTGATTATAATCGCGCCCTAGATTAAAACATAGGATATTTGTTATCCCGACAAAGTAGAACATATTTGCGATAAAGTTATTACACTCAAGCGAAGCCGCGTGCGGAAAGCTAGTGTTGTTATCAATAACTATTATAAATCCTATACCTATCATTATTGTATTCACGCTAAGCATTTCCTGTTTAAAGTCTAGTCTAGTTGTATAGGATCTTATCTGTCTACCGTTTAACATAAAAAACGTATTATGCTCATTTTAACTGAATTGTCATAGTTAATATACCGAACATTCGCATTAAGAAGTTCTACTCTTCATTCATAATACGAACGAACTGCCAAGGCAATTGTACTCCCATCCGGGGTCAGTCTTTCCTGAATCAAAAATTGTTATATTCTTTTGAGTAATGTAATTCATTAAACCGACATATCAATATATGACGACCTGTTTGGTGTAGTGGTTAGCAACTCTGACCACTACACCAAAAGGTCGCGGGTTCGAATCCCGCTAGGGGCATATGTTTGTATGATGAATACGGACATGTGTACCCGGGTTATGGATGTTTTCATTTATAATAAGTACTTATTTACAAAAAAAAAATGTATTCATGTAGTATATATCAACCATCTGGTATCCACAACACAAGCCTATAGTTGCTTACTGTTGAACTAGATGGCGCTGTGTGTATGTCTAAGGATATTTATTTATTAATTATATATTTACATACGCTCAATCCACGCCCACTCTAAAATGCACGTAATTCTCCATGATATAATTATTGTGCCTACAGATACGAGTATCGCTGTGGGAGATAGCTGGACTACTACCACAGCTCATTGTGACCACCGACGTCGAAATGAAATACAGGGCATTACCTGTTCCAGGCACCAGTCTATCAAAGATTTTTGTTTGTTTTTTTTTCTTTTTGTCATAACAATGTACACAATGTGTGTAATGTACACAATGTATGTAATGTACACAATGTATGTAATGTACACAATGTATGTAATGTACACAATGTATGTAATGTACACAATGTATGTAATGTATACATGTGTGTAATGTACACAATGTATGTAAAGTATACAATGTACAATTTTTTTTTTTTTATTTTTTTTTTTTATTCTAGGTGCATATTTATTTAAAAACAGTAACAAATAAAGAGATGGAATTTAAATATAAACTAAAACAAATGTAAAAAATTGGGGCCGCGAGGCAAGGTACCCAAAACGCTGGCGGCGTTTGTCGTTGTATGCAGATACTTAAGCGTTGGGCGAGGAAACAACCAGCTCTCGGGTCACCAGTGACATCGACTAAGCGCTTTGAAATATCAAAGAAAAATTTAAGAGCGCCCGGCCCCCAAGGACCTAAAGTTTCGACTCCGAAAGCTAGGAAAATATATTCGGAACCGATGTCTCTATATTTGTGAATTTTGATGTTTTCCGCCGTCTCGGCGGCTGCACCTGACATCCTTGAGGTTTCTTGGAGGTGAGACGGGGCGAGAGTGTCAACACAAGTGGCATCCCACACTAAGGCCCGACCCATACTCCAAGGAATCAAGGTCATTCCGTCCGGTCTCTTGCCATCGTCCCGTAAAATACCATTCGGTTCAAGAACAGCAGGTACGTTGACGGAGGCAAGAGAACGGCGGATAATGTCGTTTATGGCCGCGTGACGGGAAAAACGTCCGGCACTCTTTTGGCAGGATAGTCCGTGAAGGCCCAAAGAGTCGACGTCACTACCGCAGACGCACCAGTGAGGAGAACAGATCCCAACACCAAGACGAAGGCCGATTGCAATGCGCAAGGTATTTGGCTCGAGATAGGTACAAATTATAATGTACAAATCTTTTTGGCGAAAATAAAGATCATATTGTTACTACAATAATATACAAGGAGCGCGGGTGGCGCAGTCGAGGAGACACAGTCTCCCAATTTGGGAGGTCCAGCTTCGATCCCCAGACAGGCCAATGTACCAATGAGTTTTAAAATTTAATTTAATTACTTATGTGCATTTATCTGACTGCTCTTGAACGGTGAAGGAAAACATCATGAGGAAAACTGCATGCCTGAGAAATAAAAAAAAATCTAAGGCATGTGAAGTCCCCAACTCGCATTGGGCCAGCATGGCGGACTATGGCCCATACTCCCTCAATATGAGGGAAGGTCTATATCCCTGCAGTGGGATGTTTACGGACTGATGATGATTATTATTATTACAACGTTTTATCTGTCAACGTAAATGCAATACTTAAATGAATTGAACCCGGGTCAACAGCGGTCCAACGTCAAAGCAGGTATTAGCTAGAAACATAAGCAAACAGTGTTGTACACATGTTTACGATTTGAACAAGTTAGAGCCGTGAACGGTCTACAAGTTTAAGGTATACAATGGTATTTGTGTACGCTTGATGGGAGAGCACACGAGCGAAGGGAACTGCTTCTCCGTAAACCTGGGAGCACGGTAGTGTACCCGCCGAATCGAACAAGTCGTTCCACTTCTCGAATTTATCTTGCTAATTTAAACTCAACATCCGCCGAACTGACACTGTGAATGTAAGTACATTTTCTCTATGTATGTAAGTAACATATTTTATAAATGTTTACATGTAGGTACGGATATCACATATGTAAGCTACGTAGTGTATGTGTAGCGTTCGATCCTGCTGAGCGCTTTATTAGACCACTATTATATTGTCTACAATATTTCTATATGTGAGAACCTGTTATTGGCCCTTAGGTATAATTTTCCATTGTTATTTGTGATTTAACATGGCTGTTGGTTTTCCTTAACATAAATAAATAAATATTTTTTTTATGCACTACGGGTTGGCATTTGACCTCACTCACACCTGGTGTTAAGTGAAAATGACGTCGAAGGTGGAAGCGTACTGACCCGGAAACCCCAACGCATTTGGGGGACTGGCTATCTTATCTCTGACGACCAGAACACAATAATGCTATTAACATTGCTGCTCGGCGGCAGATTTAGATAAGATGGTGGTAGCTAGCCAGGCGGACATTTAAAAGGCCCTACCACCAACCAAACCGAGTACTTAAACATGTACCCCGCTGGGGATCGAATCCGCGACCTCCTAATCGTAAACCCAATGTTGTTTACATTGAGCCACGGATGCGGTTAAAAAAACATTCCTCTTTCTAAACATAATAAACATAAGGAAATATATAAATTGGTTGGTCTAACCGCTTCTGTGGCTGGGGGGCCTGGTGACCTGTGATTCTGGTTTATCCTTTACAGGCACCAGCCTCCCACAAATGAGCTTGTAATATATGTAGTTATTAAGATCAACTTTTTGTAACATTCTCATTTGTGGTGTTCACTCACACTCACACTCATAAAGATTTTTATTTATTTATTATGTTATTTTATAAAACTTAAACATTAGACTCTCAAATAAAAGGAACCAGTTTGTCAACAATTTTCATACCAACAGTAAGTATAGAGAAACATGAATGAAGATGAAAAATGTGCAGACCGTGCCCTTGTGGTGGTAACGTATGGTTGTTCACGGGCCAGACTCAGACACTGCATTTGTCAGTATTACTATAAGTAGCAACACAATTTCAAGACTTGGCACAACTTTTACAAGAATTATTTATTACCTTCGGTCGGGGAGACCTTCACGCCTTTAGATTTCATTGAATAAGGAGATCCAAAGTAACATTAGAAGGAAAGGGAATTAGAAGGAAAATCATGTAACCACACGATTGAAATGTTGCTATATTTCCTTCTAATAGAAATAATTTTTAGGTGAAGCCGAGCGTGGGCTCTACCTACCCAGGAGTTTATAAAGAGATAGGTTATTAACGCTTAATGCGTAGTCCTATTTGAGTACCGTTATAAAACACTAAACGAAAGACACAGAGTCTTAGCCATTGGTTAAACCGTTTCGGAGCTTAACACAGTTTTTGTGTATTTCGATGATAGTCTTTGGAGGGTTTTCTAAAATATATATTTTTTTTAAGATTAAACACGATCTTACCCGCATGTTTCTAAGATATAACTTTTAACACTATCTTATGGTCTAAATCTACCTAATGATATTACTATTTGTTCGATAAATGTTGTCGAGCGTATTCTAAATTTTCAATTTATAGCTTACTAGCTTCCTTATCCATGGTATGTTTTATCTGTATACCAAATTTCATCCAAATCCGTTCATCCGTTTCGCTGTGAGTGCAGCAACAAACAAATAAAAAACATTTATTGTTAGTTTTATTTCCTTTTTAGAGAAAACAACAAGAATTTAAAAATGTGAGATAATTTAAGATATTTACATGTTAATAATAAATCCCACGTGTAACTTTTTAGATAAACGAGTTTCTCAAACTTATGTGGTAATTATACACATGCAATCTTTCGCATTTATAATATTAGTTAGCTTATTGTAGAACTCGGGAGTTGTTGTAATTAAATAACAAAGTATCCAAAAACGTTCATGATTTCCTAGAAAACTTAATGTGAATTATTCAGGCATGTAAACATTTATCTGTTTCAGACTGTACTCCGCTCCGCTGCACAACGACACCTTTCCAATTGTCACTGCGTTCATATTTCCAGTAGCGTCGCGCGGCAAGTTGACAACGATAGTGTTACGGTTGTCACGTCATCAATTGTACTTAAGGCTCCTGGGGCCGAACGTAAAACATTGTTACAGACCCGGAAAAATATGAAATATATTTTTTTATGATTGACTGGATATGCATTTGACCACATACTCACCTGATGGAAAGTGACGATGTGGTCGAAGGTGAAGGTCTCAGTAAATGCCTATTCATACTGCTTTTGATCCCAAGTTTGTAGCCTTCAGGAAAGACTGACGCCGGAAGGGAGTCAATTTCAATAGCTATATCTAAGAAAACCACATTAAAAAATCGAAAGAAATCCCCATGCCCCTGTTCGATTTGATCCATACTTCCAGGGACACCCTGTATAATAATCAGTATAATATTTCAAGGTAGGTAAGGGAAATTTTTCTAAAAGCCTGCCGTAGGAAGCCCTTGAACGAAAGCATCTATAATTCATTGATCTGAGAAACTTGCGTTGTACACGTTCGAGTTCATCGCTGTATTTATTGTAAAATGGATTCCAGATACAGGTTGCATATTCTAATCGACATCTAATTCGATAATCGAAAGACGACCGATTGGTGTAGTGGATAGTGACCCTGTCAGCGAAACCAACGGTTGCGGGTTCGAATCCCGCGACGGGTAAATGTTTGTGTGATGAATATGAACATTTATTCCTGAGTCATGGATGTTTATATAAATATTTATGTATGTTTATCCGTTATCTAGTATCCATAGTACAAGCTTGCTTAGTTTGGGACTAGGTGATTGGTGTAAGTGTCCGAAATATTTATTTATTTTAATTAGAGACTTATAAAGATAAAGTTTAGTTGATGGAAGTTTAAAATTCTTACTCGAGCGCATTACAAAACCATAAAGCCTATGCCTATGCTTATGTAGATGAAGCTTGGAATCCAGAATAAGTCCAAGGTCACAAATATATGGTACCACTTCCAACTGTGCATTACAGAGTGAATAAGTATGTTTGTTTTCTTCGTAAAAATTATAGATTTACACTTGCCTAGACTAAGATGAAGTTTGTTGTCTGTACAATTAATTTACTTGTACAATATCCAAACACAAAGCTTTCACCTATCACAATGAAAAAAAGGAAATCTTTATAAAAATTTAAAATTGGAATATGTACCTTTTAATGTAAAAACTTGCATTTTTCCACTAAGTTTAACTCATCAGATACTCGCAAAAATATTTGTATCGAGTTTTGGTGAAAGAAATATATGAATTAATACGTGTTTCACTAACTGGACACACATGTGTCTCAATCCGTGTGTCCATTAGATAACCGATGTACCTATATTGGGCCCTCCGTCGGGCCGTCAATTTTATAATGCAGCTGCAGATAATAATCCGACATAATGCTAACTGGCAAGCTCAGGTGAAGCTTGGGGGATTACGGATGTAGAGCTCCAGCCCGACTCCTGCTATAAAAGGGTTCTCAGCGCCCCTAATTGAGAGCACAACGATGAAGAGATAATTATTTCGACCTATGGATTAATGTCGAAATACGTAAGTTTGCGCACGAGATTTAATATATACTAAATTCAATATTGTAATGGCGGAATGGACGCAACAATTCTATAGGGGCCTAGTGTAGAATAGAATAGGTATTCTATCACTTCTCTATCACATAAAGGTTTAATGAGTTAATATTACAAGTTATTGATTGAAAATAAGATATATATATTAGTTCCTCACCTATGAAATTGGCGTTTTGTATGAAGAATTACATTAAGACTGCTTTCTTCATACAAACATTTTTGATTTTTTTTTGGGAACGGCAAATCCAAATTTAGCTAAACTTTGTGCGTTTTATC
Source organism: Oegoconia quadripuncta (assembly GCA_949316235.1). Lineage (NCBI taxonomy): Eukaryota > Metazoa > Arthropoda > Insecta > Lepidoptera > Autostichidae > Oegoconia > Oegoconia quadripuncta. The sequence goes on from OX438742.1 coordinate 43,711,898, forward strand.
GGATAACATTAAAATAAGTATAGGCAGCGTTAATTTTTAAAAGTAACCGCTTTATAAAAGTTCAGCGAATCTAAGAAATGATTATGGAAGCACATGAAAAGAGCTCTGTTCAAAGTTTTTTTATTATGTGATTTAGCCCAGAAATTAAAAAATATTTCACGCGAAATCTTGAAATAATATTCCATTTTCCAAATAAAAAACAAATTTGGATAAAGCTTTGAAAATCGCAGGAATTGGTACATATGATTAACGAAGAAAAAAAAACTCCAATTTCATAGGTAAAGACCCAATATTTATTTAAACATGAATGACTCGGGCATAAGGGTTCGTATTTGTCACACAAACATTTACCCTTCGAGGGATTCAAACCCTCAACCGTTGGTTTCGCTAACAGGGTCACTATCAACTACACAAATCGGTAGCCGAAATGGAGTCTTATTTAATTATTATGAAGGACATTTATGTTTAAGTTGTTTTGTGTTTAACCGTGCGACACGTTACATTTCACTAAATAAAGGGAAACACGAAATAATATGTAGGCAAAATACGCTTCGACAAACACTATGAGAATTAATTTCAACAAAACCAATGCCACAAATTCTAAATAAAAGCTTCAGAAACGTATGTACGACAGACAAACACTCACTTAAACAATATTAAAGGTTTGCTTGTGTGATCTTTATAAGCTTCGATGCAAACTGAAGGATTTTCGATTTTAGCAATGATGTCATGAGAGTAGAGGAACTTATACTATGGGTGCTTGTACTTATTGTGTTCAAGTGTGCGCTTTTCCCAAACCTACATTGTGTTTTTTTTGTTATGCACGACGGTTTCGTACTTGACCTCAATAACACCTGATGTTAAGTGAAGATGAAGGTCGAAGGTGGAAATGTACTGACCCGGAAACCCCAACACATTTGGGGGACTGGCTATCTTATTTCTGACAACCGGAACACAACAATGCTATTAACAGTGCTGCTTGGCGGCAGATTTAGATAAGACGGTGGTAGCTAGCCAGGCGGACACTTTAAAATGCCCCACCACCAACCAAACCGAGTACTTAAACATGTACCCCGCTGGGCACCTCCGAATCGTAAACCCAATGTTGTTTGCATTGAGCCACGGGGGCGGAAAATGTGTCATCACTATCAGCCGAAAGACGTCCACTGCTGGACAAAGGCCTCCCCCAAGATCTCCACACCGTTCGGTCCAGCGCTGCCCGATCTTTACCAAATCGTCGGTCCACCTCGTGGGGGGCTCGGGGGGGACGCTGCGTCTTCCGGTGCGTCGTGCCACTCGCGAACCGCCAGCCACAACGGCCGTCGGACCTCCGAGCAATGTGACCCGCCCACTGCCACTTAAGTTTTAAGAACCAAGGTGGCCGATATATCTCAATACAATTTTTTGGATACTGTTTTAATATGCAACAGATTCTCAAGCGCCACCTTGTGGTCATCCCAATCTTGAGAACCGATTATTAATACGGGTCTTAAATAACGCACACGGAGTACAAAAGGTACGTCGTATTGCTTCTTTACACAAAGGCATCTAAACAACTTCTTTGTTTTTGAAGTTACTATTCATGAGACGTGTACATTTCGTTGGCACTATTTATGCACATTTTTTTGGATACAATCATAGGTAAACCAGTCAGTATGAGAAATGAGATTTTTGACCTATCAAAATAACTGAACTCCACTTTGGGTATTCATTGTGAAATCGAAGAACATCCGCATCGACTGAGAAACTAAACAATTCACGTTTATTTCATTCTACAATAAAAAGGTACATAAACCTACCACAGATTTTAATTGATCCAATCTCTATTGAATTTGATTTTGAAATTCCCAATGAAAACAGGCGCGATGGATTCAGATATTTATAACTCGGTTCAGTAAATGTCCACCTGGCTAGCTACCACCATCTTATCTAACTCTGTCGTCATGCAGCAATATGTTAATATCATTGAATTTCGGCTGATTGTGATAGATAATATAGCTCCCTCAAATAAATTGGGGGTACCGGGGAGCCCGCTCCCACCGTCCTCATTACAAGGGGATCGATATCAAACGCTAATCAGTTACCACCACACCCGTGAGCAATCATAACGAGAAAAGTATTTCTTTACAACAAATAATGTCTCACAAAATATATCATTTATATCCGATGTAATGAGCACCCCAACTAAGGCTCTCTATACCAGCAAGGTGACTTGTTGTTAACGTTTTTCTAAGAACGAACACTTCAAAGTCGAGGGGGGTGACTAGACGGTACTCGCTATTAATTAGAGATCGTCTGGCAGGACTCCTGTACATTTTAGATCACAAATAATAATGTTCGATACCGAGGTGTGTAGGTATTAAATATGAGCTTAACTACTCACTTTGCGGCAAATGTACATTATTTGTTTTATTGATTCGGCAAACATCACAGCTTTACATACATATTATATGGTCCAGTAAACGTACATAATTTTTTTGGTGTAACTTCTAATTTTTGTTGAAGGATAGTGTAGAATAAAAATGTTATCTAACAATTCTGTAGCTTGCTTTAGGTATAGTATAAGTATATAGATATAAGACCTACAATGGTGTCGATTCGGATGTACACCAATTAAACTAAACTAAAACCAGTTTTGGAGTGGTGCCGTGGCATCGTACTGTTCCAGGGAGAAAGAGACAGTACTACTTTAAAACTGGTTTGAGTTTAGTTTAGTTGGTGTACATCCTAATCGACACCATTATTTAATTTAAGTTACTTCATTGCGTTGTTGTAAAAGATGCTCTCTTAAAACAATTTTCTATAAAATTAATAACGCTAAGCTGCTTTATTTTCTAAAAATAGTTTATTGAGTAGTGATATTTGCCCTCGGTGAAATATTTTATAAATATTTAAAGAAGTTATTCATAGCTTTTTTTTTTGAAAAATTGTTCTATGTATATTTTCCGACGCAATGAAATTCACAGTGGTAATTATTACTAAATTGATTGATAGTGGAATTGGAGCACTTCCTTTGAACTTACAACATGCCTGACAAGGTACATGTGTATGTTAGTACTTACCTATGTATTGTAACTATGACATGTGTAATGCAATAAATCGATTTGTTAGAAAATATGTTTATTATATCATTGCCAGGTAGGTACACATAGGTGCAAAAAATCACGGCCTTTAAGATAGGAAGTTAAAGTGTATCCTTACTGAGCTAATATACAATCACACACACATCAACTGCAATCAGTTTCCATAGAAGGATTTATTCTGAACGCCAACGCCACGCTTTGCGGATTAGCGATCGTAGATTTTTTGATAATTGCATATAAAACCCTCAAAGGATGTGTATGGGAGTTTCCTCCCCTTCACCAAAGAATCTATGTACAGTCAGCTGCAGAGAAACCAGATCACCGTACTTACAGTCATTATGTGAACAAGGGGTCTGGTTTCTCTGCAGCTGACTTTACTACTCGAGCGAAATCGGTATTAAGGGTGCCCCGCCCACGGCCGATAATCGGTGACCGATTTTTTGTAGGAGATAAATATCGGTCACAATATCGGTGATAAAAGTATGGACGAAATAATCGGCCGATTATCGGTCCTACAAAAAGTCGGTCGTGGGCGGGCACACTTAGGTACCTATGCTTGTTTTTTCTGCAATATCCAATTAGAGTCCTAAGGCTCGTACAGTCAACCTGCAAAACTGTCATGGCAAAATCTCACAAGTAGCCTTCGTATAGCGTTTTTACCCGACTGCTGAAGGAAGGAGGGTAATGTGTTTAGAGTGTACGTATGTATGTCCGTTCCTATGGCTCATCCTGTAGCCTAAGCGGCTTGACCGCATTCAAAGTGCATGGTGTCGTTAGATTCGTCTTGGTACATGGAGTGTCAGAGGACACATTTTATGGAAAAAATTCCCAACAACAATTTTTTTTTTTATGTACGACGGGATCGTACTTGACCTCAATCACACCTGATGTCAAGTGAAGATGAAGTCGAACGTGAAATCGTACTGACCCGAAAACCCCAACACAATCTGAAAATTACAAGTATATGTCGAGTTTTTTGATTTTTTAAATACTTAATTCCTGATTTATTTATTCGGCACCGTAATCGATGGTGATGCTTTTTAATATCCCAAATTCAAACTGCAGGTTCTGATACCACCTCTCCTCCTTCGTCAGCAGCTTAATTGTCATTTATTCACCAATGTCTTCGTGATTAGTCATTATACCGGTCCCACCTACGTGCTGCAATCTCACTTAAAGTTGACGAATACAGAACCAATAGTAATAGCTAAAAGATTATATTTGATAGCAAAAAAGTATAAATATTTTTAATATTAAAATTACTGGTCATTAGCAAAGCTGACGCCCCAGAAAGGAAGGAAGAAACTCAAGGGTTGCTCCGGTTAAGTAGATTTTGTTCTACAATTTGTTATCGACAAAACAAGGAAAATATAATTTATATTGTTTAATTAGTTCGAACCGAGCGGTTTATGTCCCGGGATTGTTTATCATCCAAAGAGAAATGGTATAATAGCCTTTTGTAAATAATTTCTGTTGTCCGATGGTTTTGAATTTAGAGGTATTTAAAGGTAACTTAATACGGTACTGGGCAATGAAAATTCATACAAAATGATATACTCAAAAATAACTGTAACAATTGTATTTTAATATTGGGTCTTTACCTATGAAATTGGAGTTTTTTTTCTTCGTTAATCATATGTGCCAATACCTGCGATTTTCAGGATATATCCAAATCTGTTTTTTATTTGGAAAATGAAATATTATTTCAAGGTTTCACATGAAATATTTTTTAGTTTCTGGGCTAACTCACATAATAAAAAAAAATTGAACAGAGCTCTTTTCATGTGCATCCCATAATCATTTCTTAGATTCGCTGAAACTTTTATAAAGCGGTTACTTTTAAAAATTAACGCTGCCTATACTTAACTTAATGTTATCCGATAATACACACAAAGTTTAGCTAAATTTAGATTAGCCGTTCCCATAAAAAAATCAAAAATGTTAGTATGGAGAAAACAGTCTTATTGAAATTCTTCATACAAAACGCCAATTTCATAGGTAAAGGACCTATATATAGAAACGCATTTGCAACATCGCTGGGACAGTTTCCTTCCTGCACCAATAGACAATGGTTCAATTAGGACAAGCTAATAAACTTAATCGTAGTCAATTAATACACGTTGTAAACGAGATCCCCTACCACAGTCTCCATTCGACTCCCAACTCGGACTGTTGTCGCTTTCGGTCCTTGTCATCCGACGCAGCAACGATAACTTGGTAAACACCAAAGAGTTTCCGGGTGTCTTAAAGTGAATCAAGATGTGGTATATACTTACTAATAAAACTGGACTAGTAATTAAGTGTATCTAACCGCCTCCGTGGCTCAATGTAAACAACATAGCCTTTACGAATCGGAGGTCGCGGGTTCGATCCCCAGCGGGATATATGTTTAGAACTCGGTTTGGTTGGTGGTAGGGCATTTTAAATGTCCTCCTGGCTAACTACCACCATCTTATCTAAATCTGCCGCCCAACAGCAATGTTAATAGCATTGTTGTGTTCCGGTTGTCAGAGATAAGATAGCCAGTTCCCCAAATATTTGGGTTTCCGGGTCAGTACGCTTCCACCTTCGGCCTCATCTTCACTTAACATCAGGTGTGATTGAGGTCAAGTGCTAACCCGTTGAGCATAAAAAAAAAACTTGGTAATCATCAAAAACAACATGTCAATTTACCGGTTATAACAGTTTGGCTGTTTTTATATAAGCATAATACATCCATGACAAATCTAAATAGTTAGTGGAAGATATAATTGCATATAGAGTTACTCTGGGGAATTTAAATTTGCTCTAATTGATGTATCCTAATTTATTACAATCGAGAATCTTGCCAATAGTGTCCAAACACTTTTAAAGCATCACTATTGAGGGAAATTGTTTTTCAAAATATCCTGTGTTCCATTTTGATCACTCTTTAATTTCTTCAATCATTTTTCATAGTGGCTTGGAGGGCAAGTTTTTCAATTATCAATTATTTATTTGCAAAACTAAGTGTACAATAATGGTTTCTTATAATAAGTGGCGCTGATAAATTAATCGCCCTGTTACGGTACAGAAAATTTATGAGGGCACATTTCACACGCTGGTTTGAAGTAATCACAGCTTCATGTGGTTGCATAAAACGTCTCATCAAGTCTTTGCGAGGGCTGGACTCTGAGAAGGGTGGTTCCATGGTTTTAAAATGCAAAAAAATTACTTTGATTTGTTTATAGTGTACACAGAAAAATGACAATTGCTTATGAAGTGTACCTAATATGGTAGGGTAAAAAAATTATGGTTCGGTTTTATTTTATTTAAGGCTAGCAGACTAATCGTGTTAACCATATCGGCCTATAGCATAACATCGTTTATCGCGAGCGTCGCGACGTGAGAGTGGGATACATATATATATTTCGTCCATACGAATAAGCAAGACAAATACTATCTCGCGCGAAATAAACGTTTACCGCGCCTATCGTTTGGATCCCTCGCGACAAACTTTGGTCAAAGTGAGTTCGCCGCGAGTACCGTAGTAGGGTCAACTGACAGCGTCCCGTCATTCAATATCCGGCTTCTAACGATCTTTTAACTGCCTCAATCGCCTCGGCTTATAAGCTGTTTATTTACGAAGATCTTTTAATTAGTGATGTATGATTTCTTATAGTGCGATCTGGCAACAGTCTGGCATTGTGCCGTTCATCTTTACCGAAACCTTAACAGGGTTTATTCGGTCCAGTGACGGTTGACGACCGGTTGGTGTAGTGAATAGTGGCCCTGTCAGCGAAACCAACGGTTGCGGGTTCGAATCCCGCGAGGGGTAAATGTTTGTGTGATGAATACGGACATTTATTCCCGAGTCATGGATGTTTATATAAAGATTTATGTATGTTTATCCGTTACCAAGTATCCATAGCACAAACTTTGCTTAGTTTGGGACTAGATGATTGGTGTAAGTGTCAGAAATATTTAAAAAAAAAAAAAATTAAAGTGACGCCCTCATTGGATAAATTAAGATTTCTTTTTAAATACCGAATAAAAAAATTCGCCTTGACCTGCACTCGAGAAACCTAAAAACCAATTAAACACCTAAATAGTTTTTATAACGGTTATTTTCCAGAATTCTAGAATATAACTGTATTTAAAGCTATTTAGGTATTATTAATAGCTTCATCTCGTGCACATCAGAACAATGTGTATGATTTTGGCTGTATTTAAAACGACATCTTAATTTATCGAGGGCGCCACTGGACAGAATAAACACATCTTAAATAGTTGTAATAACTTAAAGTATTAAAGTAAAGTAAACAATAAAGAGTATTTGTATTGTATTGTATTGTAAAGTAGCAACCTAACACATGTTATAGTATATTGTTTGAAGGATGAACGAAGTAGCAAGAAAGCTTATACGTTTAGCTAAAGAGTCGAAAGAGATGTCTAGACTGTCACTATATTTGTTATACGGTGTACTTAATCTGGGAACAGTAGAATTATAGCCCAGCTGTTTTTCTGAATGATAGGGCATGAGTTTGATTTGGCCTCTGGGACACCTAGCCGGAACGCAACGTTTAGACTCGCTCGGTAATTCTGGGCAATCAACGTTTGCTCTAAAAATTTTGTACCAACACTTACTTTCATATCCATTCGTCGACATTTTAAAACTTTAATCTGGCCTCACTGGTTACAGTTTTCGTATAATGAATTAATGATCTACGACATATTAAATTTTAAAATCATTATGTTTGAAAGACCGACAAATCGATAAAAAGCACAAAGGGGTACGGAATCCTGTGTATTTCTTGTGCCGCTTCCTTACTCAAGTTTATTTACACCGTTCCTTTAGTCTGCTATCTCGAAACGGACCCTCGATAATAATAATGCTTTGTTTGTTTTTGCCGAGTGGACGAATAAAGTGTGTTGTCAGAAAATAAGTAAGTTTTAAATAGAGATCTCATAGACTCACATAGACGACCTGTTTGGTGTAGTGGTTAGAAACTGTGCTACTATACCAAATGGTCGCGGGTTCGAATCCCGCTAGGGGCATATGTTTGTATGATGAATACAGACATGTGTTCCCGAGTTATGGATGTTTTTCATTTATACAAGTATTTATTTACAAAATGTATTTGTGTAATTTATCAACCATCTGGTATCCATAACACAAGCCTAGATGCTTACTGTGGACCTAGATGGCGCTGTGTGTTTGTGCAAAGACATTTATTTATTATTTATTATTATAGACTGTAGCGATGACCTTAAATAGGAAGATTGGATTCATTTATAATTCTGCTCATAATCATTTCACCTTTTCTTTGGCCTATCTCTCCCCTTAGCATCATCATATCAGCGGAAAAACGTCCACTGCTGGACAAAGGCCTCCCCCAAAGACTTATGTTGATGTGTATTTAATTTACGTATGTATTTATATAGATAATTTACCCTTTAAACGCTTTCTAACCCAAAGGTTGCCTAGTAAAGATCGCTTTTAGTGTTAACGTCGCCAAATTGTACTTTACTCTTGCTTGTTGTCATGCAATGTTTGTTTGTAACTGATATTGAACCTACATTACATTGAAACAAAAAGTTCTTTTGCCCTGCAAAAGGCAATAGCATAAAAGTCCTTGCTCTCGTGACAGAGTCGATAAAGTAGTCTAGATTGCAAAAGCATGAATTTTATTAGAATCAAATTAAATGCAATCTCAAGATAAAAGGGCACCTCTGTCCTCCGACCCGGCGCGCAACATTATTGGATTTCCTAGGAAAAAGTAACTAATGTACAATAGAAATAAGATTCAGTAGAAACGATCTCGGATTCTTACCTTCAACAGATGGAACTTTTGTGAGGCTAAAATTCATTATGAATAAGAATGAGCAAGCGATAATACAAAAAAAATCAGGTGGACTTATCTGAACGTTGTCGACAATAATTGGGCACGTGTGAAACAAACTTGACGACCGGCACTTGCATGACGATAAAACGATGTCATGCTACGGCGGCTGTTGGTGTAGTGGATAGTGACTCTATCTGCGAAACTAACGGTTGCGGGTTCGAATCCCGCTAGGGGTAAATGTTTGTGTGCTGAATACGAACGTTTATTCCTGAGTCATGGATATTTATATAAATATTTATGTATGTTCATCCGTTATGCAGTATGCATAGTACAAGCTTTGCTTAGTTTGGGACTACATGATTGCTGTAAGTGTCCGAAACATTTTTTTTAAAGAGTTTAATGTACAGTCGTTGAACGAAAAGGCTCGTCATCTTAAAGTTGACTATTGCTTGTAGACAAGTTGTTGATGTGACATTCAATAACACTGGCAGGTCAAACTAATAAAAAGGATTTAGTTCAACTATTCATAGTCGAGGAATATGAGAAGGGTAACATGTGATTGCTAAGTGTCAAATTAAGGCGTTTACACTCACTTGCCAGAATTTCATTTGCCATAATTTCATATGCTATAATGGTCAACAGACATAATATTGTTTCTCATATTTTCATATGTCATACTCATTGTTTACTATATTATAAGTCACATGCTAGAAACTTTGTCTCCCATAAAGTCAATTTCAATAACATCATTTGTCATCATTGTTGTAAGCCGTAATTATCACATGCCATAACATCATTTACCATCGAAATTGCTTCTAGAAAAAAAATATTGTAAGTCACATGCTAGAAACTTTGTCTCCCATAAAGTCAATTTCAATAACATCATTTGTTATCATTGTTGTAAGCCGTAATTATCACATGCCATAACATCATTTACCATCGAAATTGCTTCTAGAAAAAAAATATTATAAGTCACATGCTAGAAACTTTGTCTCCCATAAAGTCAATTTCAATAACATCATTTGTTATCATTGTTGTAAGCCGTAATTATCACATGCCATAACATCATTTACCATCGAAATTGCTTCTAGAAAAAAAATATTATAAGTCACATGCTAGAAACTTTGTCTCCCATAAAGTCAATGTCAATAACATCATTTGTTATCATTGTTGTAAGCCGTAATTATCACATGCCATAACATCAATTACCATCGAAATTGCTTCTAGAAAAAAATCATAAAATCGGTTTAAAGTAAACGATCAATAGGTTTAGGTTAGGTTAGAACATGAAAGAAAACGCGCGAAGTGCCAGAAAGCCAATCGCTTTTTAAGACGAAAGGCGTTAGGTTAAATTTTGAAATATTATGTTAAATAATATTATTGCAATTAATAAACTGGATAACAATACGTATGGCACACGTATCATTATGGAATCTAATGTACGGGTAAACAAGAGTATGTCACATATCTTTTACGGTAAAAAAAACATTCGGGCAAATGAAATTCGGGCAAGTAAAATTCGGGCAAGTAAAATTCTGGCATATGAGTATTATTGCATATAATTTTCGGGAAATAGAAATAGAAATCCAAATTACAGTATTTGAAAAGTGACGAATCTTTTCATTCCGCGACTGTCCAGTCGGCCACACCATAATGTATACTATCCATCGAAATTATGTAAACACAAAGTAAATGCTATTCAATTCCAATATTGTGGCAGACTTTAAGACCGACGTAACTTTCAATTTGTGATTAAATTCACAGATTCAGCGCGTCCCGTAAATATGGTAAGCCGCATGGATGGCACGGCACGGCTTTGATTTTTTTTCTTTTTTTCAAAAAGACATTTACGAATAATGTCTAATTTGTGCAAATAGTGAAAAAAATAAAACAAGTTAGATGACAGTGTTTTCCTCGTGTATTCCGAAAACTATTCCATATTTGAAATTGAAAGACAAATAATTTGACACCTCAGCATCCTCTTAATCCGAATATTTTCTAGAACTAATGAGCTAACAAAAAAACATTTCCCATTTAAAATAATATTTGACATGAAATTGACGGCTGTAACAAGCAGACACTGTAAAAACGGATGTAATTTTTCTAGTTTCTGATGTAAAAAATATATAAATTACTGAACATTCGCAGATTCCATTTGCACTTGGCGGTTCAGGGTTATGGTGAATCACTCTTTTGTTTCACGAATTTTTACATTACGGTTTAATTTTTCCTGACATTTGTTTAACACGGAACAAATTAGAGCCGAAACATATAATTATTACTCTAAAAAAATTAAATAAAATCCTTTTCTAAAAGTAAGAAAACCACATCTATCGATATGGTCACAGTTGGTTACGTTACATTTATTTTTCAATTTAGTAAAATAAAATTTTGACGAAAAACCACACACACTCTCAACTTATCTTGTACATTTCTATGAATTTTTTTAAACAAGATAATGTCATAGTTAACTTAAAAACTGGCAATGTTAGCTACTCGGTATTTTATGGAGGACAAGCTGTAACAGACATTTGTACCTTTTGTAGGGAAATAATTCCGTGAATTTACCACAGAAGTTGAAAAATACCCTATATAAATGAATTACGTTTGGAATGAAGCCTCGGTATAATTAGTTTTATTTAATTAATTAGTTACCGACCTTTGTTTACATTTCGATTCGTCCAATTTCCAACTTTATTTGGTATATTCAATTATTGTTATCAATTAGCAGTTTCAAATAACAAATTGTAAAGATTCCACGTGTAATGGAGAACTAGAAATCCGACCTAAGATAATTGATTTACTTCGTCTCACTTTTACCCGACAGCCTCAAAAAGAAGGGATTTTATTTATTTTATAGAATAGAATATGATTTATTTGCTCTTGAATAAGGTGCATTAGATTAGGTGTTGTTATAATAAGATCCGCCTAATTCAGTCATTACAATGACGTGCAAATATTTTATTTTTACTTTATTCGAGAAAATAATCAGCACCACATGACATACATTATGCTTAAGCTAATGACATGTGTGAAAAGTCATCCGAACTATATACTATTACCATTAAAACATTCGTTTTTCGAGGCTTTTTGGCGAGATCTGCGCGAGTGAAGTTGCAATTTTCTTTATAATTCTTATAATTTGTGCATTCTGACTTTTGAAGCTTAATAATGGCAGAATATTGTGCAGCAAACGTTAATGATGGTGTACATGTGAAGGGAAGTGTAAATTAAACTGCGTAACGAAGCTTTCGGGTTCCCACAAGAAGCCGCCAAAATCTTTTGTAAAGCATTCTGCCACTTTACTGAAGAATGGCTTGACCGTGACTAGACTGTATACGCCAAGTATACGACGAATTACTTGTTTTGACTGAGACTGACTTATAAACTGAAGAAATAAGAAAAATGAGACATGGCTGTTATGGGCTTAGATCCCTTTGCATTCTCCTAAAGGAGAGAATAAAACGATTAAAAAAAATTTTTTTTCGACTGTGTATGTAGTATATAGATTTCTTTGTTACATCATGTAGGCTAAACAACTTTATTGATTTTGAAGTACAAGGTGTTTTGATCCCCAGAGTTTCATAAGAATACATTTTATGGTAAGACATCGAACATGGCGCCCGAAAATCTAAATATACCGTTGGATTTCAAAACATTTAAATAGTTATTATACTCGTAGGTATTTATTTATTTATTTTATTTAAATTCATTTCATTGGATAAAATTATCACTAGAAAACGTAACATTTTTTAAATTACTGACATTACTGCTTCTTCACAAAGCCGACTTCCGCAGAGAAGAACAAGCAATAAACTCTCTGTCAGTCTGTTGCCCCGTTCCAACGGGCTCTTTATTACTTCACGTATCTAAGATATTTCATCAGTTTAATAAGTTTGTCGGTGAATATAAAAATGATATGTCACCTTCTTGCCACACTTATATTAACCGGGGGAAAAAAAATAATATAAATATTTGTAAGAAACAGTATTTACTACAAAGTATACAATATCTTTCTAAATCCAAAAAGGTCTCCACTAAGCATTTGTTTTTAAAAGTCTACCAAATTAAATTTGAAAATAATCTTAATAAATACTTATTAAAAAGGCGTCAGAAAATTTGTTTTTTACGGTACATACTAAGTAACATTTTGGTTACAGGAAAGTACTATAAAAATAAGATATTGTTAGGTATGCACTCAGGATATGAAGCCTAGTGAAACTTGACCGTATTTTTCCCCGACTGCCGCCCGTTTTCCTTTGAAGCGTATTGAAGAGAGCTTAGGGTAGGCAATGCAAGCGCGCGCATCCCCCTCCACAGCAACAGGTGGTACCAACAGGTGGATTATGAGACATCTCGAAAACGCGACAAACAACATTCGGGCCGTGTTTGGTTACAGCTTATCTTGTAAGAAATTGGAGGAACTCGCTCGGCACAAATCGGCACACTCCGCCGACATATCGCCGACGAGGGGAGTCCACGAGTCGCACCGGCTGACTGTACTTGATATAAAATCGATTTTCGCGCACTAGGTCAGTGTGTCAGAGAGTTTATTTGTTAGTCTTGGTAAAAAAATGCAATCTCTGAAACTCCTAGTTTTTCTTGCAGTACTTAATATATAGAACTAGTAATATTTAGTTTCATCCTGATAAAGGGTTTTCTAAATTTTCACTTACCTTTTATATTACATTTATTCAAAAAAATCAACAGCGTTACAGAAAAATACTTATAAGAATATAAGAATAAGAATCGTTTATTTGACCCATTTAGCGACACACATATTATTTTTACATAAAGTGTGAAAATATATACAGTGAGTTTGAGACCGAGTGAGATGAAAATACTTAGTAAAGTATTGAATAAATTATAAGCCTAATAGCAGATTGCCCCAACAGATTATTACCTTTTACATTAGCAGATCCATTCAATTGTTTTACGTTCAAAATGGTGCTAATGAGCCTGTGTCTGAAAGCGTATGCGTGTGTGCGAGGAGTGTCTGTGTCCAATTATATGAAAATAGAGAGATTGTGTGTTATACACACCGAGCGTGCAAACTGTGGATATTCGTGAATTTGTGCAAGTTACAACCATCGCGTGAACTACGTCGCATACAAATTGTGCAAGTTCAGCGCCTCACATAGGGCTGCCACTTGTACGATTCCAATCCAATTCTTTCGATTTCTTGATGATTACACTTTTGTACGTACCATCATAGAATTTGTACTGATTTTTCAACCAATGAAACCGTAAGATAGGTTGCTATCGAAACAATTTTTCAAGTTGTTATAATTAATTACTAAACAGGTAATTATTATTGTTACGATGGTTATTTTAAAATTTTCCATGAACATACTTTTTTAAGCTGGTGTACAATAAATGCATTTTTTCACCTGACAGCCCTTTTCGTGCACAACTGACGTGGATGCCGCGTCAATCACTATCAACCCCAAATCCCTCGATTTCACCAGTCCATTCCGCGGCGAGCCACCACTGATTGACGTGCTCATTTAAAATATTTAACAGTTTACTGCGGCGTATGCACCTGCGGAAACTCTTCAGCAGATGATAATTTCCGTTTTGAATATTCTAGCTTCTATTTACTAAAATGTGGCGACATAAAAGACTAGCAGTACCTTTACGTGATTGAGGTCAAGTGCTAACCCGTTGTGGATAAAAAAAAAAAAGTTTCTACTCACATGGTGTAGATAGACCGATTGGATGTGTCTGTATGATGAATACGAATATTTGTTGAAGTCCTATGTTTGTAATCTCTGGAACTACTGTTCCCATCCTGAGTTTTTTTTTAATTAATAGAGACCTACACTATTCTCGAGTGAAACGTAAGTTTTTTTTTTTTTTTTTTTTATTTACATTTTTTATAATATCCACAATATTTAGTGCACATTTTTATACGACTTTCGAATTAATCAAGTTTTGATCTTTTCTTTGTTCTTGAATAAAATAATATCTAGCCACTACATGACTTCTATTTATATTACTTACCGAACATGCCAGATTTTCTCCATACTCTCAGATTACAGCCAGTTACGTTAATAAGGCCTAACTAGCCATCGACGCCAACGGTTGCGGGTAGTAGATAATGATCGTGTGTGAGGAATACGAACATTTATTCCCGAGTCATGGAAGTTTACATTATTATTTATATTAGGTCCTTACCTATGAAATTGGCGTTTGTATGAAGAATTGCATTAAGACTGTTTTCTCCATACATTTTTGATTTTTTTTTTGGGAACGGCAAATCCAAATTTAGCTAAACTTGGTGTGTTTTATCGGATAATAAGTGTAGGCAGCGTTAATTTTTAAAAGTAATCACTTTAAAAAAGTTTCCGCGATTCTAAGAAATGATTGTGGGAAGCACATGAAAAGAGCTCTGTTCAAATTTTTTTTAATATGTGATTTAGCCTATAAATTAAAAAAATATTTCGGTGAAACCTTGAAATAATATTCCGTTTTCCAAATAAAAAAAACTAATTTGGATATAGCTTTGAAAATCACAGTAATTGGTATATATGATTAACGAAGAAAAAAAACTCCAATTTCATAGGTAAAGACCCAATATTTATGTATGTTTATCTGTTATCTAGTATCCATACTACAAGCTTTGATTAGTTTGAGACTAGATGATTGGTGTTAGTGTCCGAAATATTTATGAAATATGTATTATTATGTAGTGATCACGAGCGTAGATGAGCGACGGGCGTAAGCTTCGGATTCTATTATCTCGCGGCGTAATGCGTTTATGTTACATGCATGTCAGACTCTTCAAATATCTTTGTACAATTAATTACGTGATTCTGAATAGTTTCTCATAATATTTTTTAAATACCATAACATAAGTATTTAAAAAAAATTTAGAACATCTAACGTTAAAAATAAAAATATCATCGTTGTACGGTGACTTAAAGTTGCCGGTACTTAAAACACCTATCCAAAATGACCATTATGTTATGACTCTTTGTCGTAGTAATGTTAGACCAAAGAAACAAAACTAAAGCAACTATGTAAATGTTTTAAATTCGTATAAATTAATTACAAAAAAATATCAATTGATCTTACTGATGGCAACCCTAACTAACATGAATAGAAGCCTCGGTCGGTGCTCTGATTAAGTCTGTTTGTGGTCACCCCACTTCTCATTGTGATGCGGCTCGGCTGCTGACAGGCTGTTTGTCGTTTCCGCAAGCATTTTCCTCAGGTTAGCCTTGGTTAGATCACTGGAATGTGAGAATTAAATTCTAAAATTTCAATTTTCTGTAACCATCACATTGAAATGCAATTTTATCGAACTACATACATACATACATATGCTCACGCATGTTTCCCGTTGGGGTAGACAAAGAATTGATATCCACTTGCAACGATCCTGGACCCCTATTCTCGCACACTCGACATTTGTCTATCGATAGACATTGGCATGTCTATCTCTTTCACACATATATACGTGTGTAAAAGTGACAAACCTATTGATGTCGTTCGACATTGAAATCTCGAGTATGTGAGAATCAGGCTCCAGGACCCCGATTCTCGTGCGTTCGAGATTTCACTGTCGATAGACATTGGTATAACTATCTCTTTCGTACTAATAAGGGCGTGCAAAAGTGACAAACCTATGGATGTCTATCGACAGTAAATGTCGAACGCGCGAGAATCGGGGTCCTGGGAGGCGATTCTCGCGCAATAGACATTATGTCGTATTCGACATATCTCGAAATAAAATGGCGAATGTCGAATGAAACAGAATTTTCGTATTCTCAAAATGTCACGTTAGAGAATTGTCTATTCCCAGCGCTCGACTTACAACGAGTGGTAAATGTCAGTCGACATTGGATCTCTATCGTCAAATCGTAGGTATCGTAGTGACATTTCTTTCTGCTAGTTTGGTATTGGAAAAGTGTTTGTGTTTTTGTGTGATTTATCGTCTAAGTGCCATTTGTTTAGCTCTTAAGTCGACAAATTCGACAATGTTAGGTGACGAAGTAATAGGAGTTGACAATTTTATATCTTCATGTCAGATTGACACTTGCTTGAGTTATGTTTTACGCGGATTTGTTTAACAAACCAGTCATTCTGTGGAATCTTTTTCGTTAGATTTCAATAATATATCTCTCTTTCGTAGGTCTGCTGGAAGAAATTTCATTGTAGAAATAAGCAGAACCTGTTGTGTCGTCTCTATTATGTTGTATCTGTATGTCTTTTTTTCTTGTGTGCAATAAATGATAAATAAATAAATAAATAAATAAATAAAGCAATACCTTGTAGTTTATTTATACTCTGAAATGAAGTCGGTTAAGTCTTATATTTCAGAACCTATTATAAGGCTGGATTCGTTGATCTCGATTACGACTAAACACAATCGATAAAACGGAACGTAACTTAGATCGACATCCCAATAGTTCGTGTCATTTTATCTCTAGCGACCGCGAGAATACGTTTCTTTCGTATCATAGATATTTTTGTGACATTTTTAATCGACATTCCACGATTAGACATTATCTCGAATTAGAGATATCTCGCATGAACTGAGAATCAGCCGCCTGATTCCTGACATGCTACTTTTACTTCTCTACTCTCATTTATTTTTTATTTATTTATTTATTTAGGACTAATAAACAGTATTACAATAACTGTTACTTCTTATAGACTAATTTACAAACTAATATGGTTAATTGTAACACCAGCACCATGAGCTACAGATTACTAAAAAAAATCATATATTCAGCTACGGAGGTATGAGAATGAACGAATTAATTTTGTTGTATTTTTGTGTTTGTTTGTGTGTATGCGTGTGTGTGAGCATATCCTGAAGAACGAAGAATCTGTGAATTTGAAATAGTGACTAATTAAGTAGTTTCTAGGCATTAGTAATCTATACTCGTAAGTATGCTATGTTATTATGTCTTTTAGCTATAATTATATTTTTCTTAATTAATGTAACATAAGTTGTATTAAAATTCAAACGATGGAAATTGTTTAATATATGTGCTGTTACGGAGTTTCTTGTCGTTTTTTCTTCTTCTCCCTAACCATAGCAGTTGGCGAGGTGATCTAGTTTTTTTTTAAATAACATGTTGACTTTCAATAAGTGATATTATTGTATCCTACATCAATTGAATAATCATACATGGTCGTCGGTTAATGGTGACCCGCACCTGATCTTTTGTGAGTATGTCAGTCACTTGATTGACGTACGTCCACCTAGGTCGTCCTTTACCGACCCTTCCATTCACGCTTTCATTATATATTGCTTTCGTTAATCACCTTTCACTCATTCGTTCTATATGTCCAAACCACCTTCAAACTTCAAACTTCAAGCATTTATTTCAACGTAAGATATATGATATCATTTGTTGAATGTCAATTTAAATGTATTGGAAATAAAAATAGGGCATTTTTCGGTCAGTCAGTATGTCCAAGTTCCCACCGCTTTGGAGAGGGAAATCATCTGTGGGAAAAGAAGCGGCGCAAGAAACCCACAGGATCATTTTTCTTTTCTTTTCTTAACCTTACCCTAACATACCTTTATCTTACTATATACGTCATATTTTCTTCCTCTAATCACCAATTCTTTAATCTATCATTCAACCCAAACTAATGAACCAATTACCGAACTAATTTGGTTTGTTTGTTCATTGTTAATCAAACCTTGCAGACAACAAACGAGGACCGACTGCCGTTATGTTTGACGGCTTGCTGTGCGTGTCCAGTTTTTGTCCGGATGTAGATATCTTAATAATGCATGGTCCGATTTGCCTGTGGGTTTTTAATATTTTGTTTTATAAACCAGAGGCCTGGTTCTTATCAGTTCCACTGTTTACAAGATATTCCAATTATTACAAGCTTCTATTTAACTGGCAATGGTCGTATGTTTTTTTTTATGCACGACGGGTTCGTACTTGACCTCAATCACACCTGATGTTAAGTGAAGATGAGGTCGAAGGTGGAAGCGTACTGACCCGGTAACCCCAACACATTTGGGGGACTGGCCATCTTATCTCTGACAACCGGAACACAACAATGCTATTAACATTGCTGCTTGGCGGCAGATTTAGATAGCGGAAGCTAGCTAGGCGGCCATTTTATAATGTCTTATCAGTTCAGCTGTTTAGAAGATATTCCAATTTTGTACAAGCTTCTATTTAACTGGCAATGTTCGTATGTTGTCTGTTTCAAAATTTGCAAAACCATTTTTCAACCATTTCCTGGTATCTGATTGAGCTGAAATTTGGCATATTCATGTAAGTTCGGCGACAATGCAATATCGTGTTCGAGCTGTAACTGATGACAGGGGTGTAGCGACTGGAACTGCCTGATGGCAAATGGCAAGTCGAATTTGGGCTAGTACGTTTTGTTGCCATGAACACGTTCTATTGGAAATGATGACGAAGGTCTAAAGATTTCCACTGGAACTTCGTGATGGACTTTATGTTACTCGACTTTGTACTATAATAATTGCTAATCATGATGAAGTATTAAAAGCTTGTTTTTTAAAGTATTTTTACACGTGGATGATATATTTATATTTAGTTGCTCAAAGGATTTCTAAACTTGTCAATTTATATTAGCTGTACGTTGCTAAAACAATCCCTAAGAGTTTGGATGTCACTTTTCTCTTTTGTAGGTAATAAAATTGATGTTACAATCTTCCGGAAATTTCTTTCAGTGCATAAACAAAACCAATATAATCATCTGTCCTTTCCAAGACCTGTCGGCGCGTCGCATGGAGGCTTCCGGTGACCGCAGAGCGGGCGGCTTCCTAGCTCAGAGAATAAGTCTCGCTATTCAACGCGCGAGATGCGCTAGATGGAATTTTTTACCTGTGAATGTTTGTGTAAAAAAAAAACTATTTATTCATGTATATTACGATAAATAAAAATATAATCACACACACACATCAACAAGGCTTTTAGGACTAAAAGTCGACCGTACGTATGCTGCGATTTGCAATAGTTTTAGATTACAGAAGTTGCCCTAATTGCCACGTCATATGTTAGTTCCTATCTTCTAAACTCAGCTAAAACTTTGTATACTTGTTTAGAAAAATGTCTAACATAACTTGAAACCCTCTTTTCCCGCTTGCGACCCTCACAGCAATACCCTCCTCCGCCCTCCGGAAATTTGTTTGCTTTTCGCTTGCCACACGCTGCTTTTAATAAAAGTTTTTGTGTTTAGTTTAGTCGCCCGCTAGCGTTGTGTTAACGCGCGACAGTTTGATCAGTGTCGCTCGCCTGTGATAACATTGGGTGAGTGTTTGCTATAAAGCTTTGGCTTGAGAGCGGAAAAGCTGTAACAGTGCTTCGGCGAATACAATAAGCAAAGCTTGAGCAAACTCGTCCCCTACTACAAAAGTAAAGCAGCTACACTAGGTCATAGTCTATAAAATCAAGGTCAAAATGCAGTAGTGTGAATGACGTATAATATTTGCCTGATGAAATCGACAGTTTAGGGCTGAGGGGTGTAAGCACAGATTACATGATAGTTACTACGTAAGTGTAAGGTCGAAATGAGAATTTGAGAGAGAGAAATAATTTGAGAACAATTAAATTCACTCGCACATTCACACAAGTATTGAAATTTTACCAAACACCTACTTAAATGATACCTTCTCGTGTCTAGCTTTTTATGGTTTATCACTTGCAGTTGTTTTTGAGTTGATTTTAGATATAGATTTTTGTTTACTGCTGTTAATGTTTAAATTTATTCATAGAGTAATAGAAATTAATTTCCTTGGTGGCAGCAACTACTCTACTTGGGGGGGGGGGGGGGGGACGGGACTGAAAATCAGCAAATCTGCTGAGTCCCTACCGTTTCATCACAGTTTGTCCTAATTTATTATCAATTAATTACTTGTTAAATTAACTTTGTGGTGAATAAATACCTTTTATTAATTTAATTATTAAATGTTTATTTATTTTGTGTGTCGCTAAATGTAATATGTAGATAAACTTATCTTATTTTTTTACAACGCTTACCTGACAAGTTCACCTGAGTGGACTTATCAGGTAGACCACGGGTCTCAACATTTTTCAAAGTACCAATAGACCACCGCTCGAGTGAACTGTGGGTAATAAGATTTATGGCGCCTCCGTGGCTCAATGTAAACAGCATTGGGTTTACGATTCGGAGGTCGCGGGTTCGATCGCCAGCGGGGTACATGTTTAAGTACTCGGTTTGGTTGGTGGTAGGGCATTTTAAATGTCCGCCTGGTTAGCTACCACCATCTTATTTAAATCTATGTATTGACTGTGTTTTGACTAACTAGTTGATGGATGAGGCGTTGATTCGAGAGCCTGTCACGAGTGATAAATGGTGGTTGTGGTATGGTATGACTGCACTCGGACTGTCTGAAGCCTTTTCCATGTGTGTTCAGTCCGACAGAAGATAACTGATTGATCATCCACCAAAGAAGATCGTTTTGTATATTCTTCTTTTAAAAAAAACGACGGGATTGTATGCTTCATGGCGTTGTATATGTGTGTGTGTGTGTATCCAGTCCTTGTCCGGACGTATCTCAGTAATGACTTTACTTTGAAGGACCGATTTGAGTGCGTTTTTTGAACGATTCTTAGCCATGTCTGATGAAAATAACGCTGACTCGAAGATATAGCTTTTAACATAGTCGGTTTAATCTATTTGGATGATGTAAGTTAGTTATATTCCGAGATTTCAGTGAGAGTTGGCGTTGCATCGAATAAAAACGTCTTAAGTGGTACTCAGAAATTTCGTAGCTTGAAAGTAATTGAACCGCCAAAAATTGGCCAAACAGCCAACCTTTTTTTTTAATATTTTTATTCACAAAGGGTTAGCACTTGACCACAATCACACCTGATGTTAAGTGAAGATGAGGTCGAAGATGAAAGCATACAGACCCGAAAACCCCATATTATTTGGGGGACTAGCTAGCTTATCACTTACAACCGGAACACAATGCTATTACCATTGCTATTTACATTCACTTAATTACAACTTCACTTAACATCAGGTGTGATTGAGGACAAGCGCGATCCCGTTGTGCATAAAAAAACATCGATTCAGGAAATTACACGGATTTGGATTACATAAACGATATGAGATACCTCTAGAATCTGTGAGATATTCTCCTATTTTCACAATCAAATGGATTGCAGAGGACTGTTGCGAAGCATACGACACTCAAATGTTTAAAATGGTTGCCGCGAATCTCATCTTTGTTGGGGAGTTAAATGTCCTTACATAAAAACCGCATGCATTTCGCATAGCCTGCGTGGTGGAAACAGCAGTGTAGAGTTACATGACAACAGGAGATTTATCGAGTTAAAGCTTGTTTGGACGTTTCATGTTCCACAGTGAAAGGTTTCAAACGGATCTTACATGCCACATTTACGATTTTTTTGTTTTGTTTCTAAATATTTTGTTCCATGTCCGCAACGTCCACTTTAGTTAGTTAATACCTAAATAAATACTTCTTTTCGTTTTTTACCCGACTGATGACGGTAAGGGGAAGATCATGGCGAACGTACACGCGATCAAATGAAGTATTAAAGAAAGGCCCAGTAAGGAGTACCCTAAACCGACGAGCATGTATAATAAAGTAAATAAATATCTTTGCACATACACACAGCGCCATCTAGGTCTACAGTAAGCATCTAGACTTGTTTTATGAAATAAAAACTCAGGATACTTTTTAAATCGTATAATATAAACTATTCTTACTGTTAATTTCACAATCACTTAGCAGTACTTCCAAGACATGTATTCGCTTCCAATCCTCGTCAGTCCGTCAGTCCGTCTACAATTTCTACTTAGCCTAATGTGAACAAAAATGGCTCCATCGTCTAATTAACCTACACGTGTATCTACTTGAAATTCATCACTATCATAATACTTAATTATAAAATGATAAGGGTAAAATGAGTTGATACTATTCCACTTAAAATAAGGAAATTAAAATCTCTACTATCTCATGCTAAATGTATGGGAGTGTTTAATATAATTTTTTTTGGATATTTCTCGTTTAATTTTTAAAAAGTTATTAATGTCATTTTACTCATTAGGTAAAGTACTTTCGATATCAGTTTAAAGTTTTTTGATATCTATAATAGTTACGGAATAATCGCCTGTGCACACTTAACGATTACACCCTGTATAGCAACAATGATAGAGCAGTAAAAGCAAATAGATCAGAATCAAAATCAAAAAATGCTTTATTTTGTAGGTACACAGGGTACACTTAAAATAGTCAGATTTTACATTTTTAAAGCTACTGCTTATTCAAAAGGCAATTTTCCCCTGAGAAGAACAAGCAAGAAACTCGAGAGGTCGCTCTTTTTAAAAAAAGGTTTTTATATTACAAAATTATTATTTTATATTTCATTATTAATTCTGAAATAGCCTGGTTATGCGAACGGGCTGGTTATGTCCATGATTGTTTATCATCTAAATAATCTGATATTTTATAATATGCTTTCTTAATAAGTTTCTGTTTTATAGTATCTTTAAATTTATTGAAAGGAAGATTTTGTATATCAACAGGAACTTTATTGAAAAAGCGTATACATAACCCTTTGAATGAATTACTGACTTTGTGGAGGCAACTTATGTGACCTGCAAGTTTATCTTTATTTCTTGTATTGACATCATGTTTATCACTAAAAGATGCTATATTTTTTTGACATATATTAGATTTTCAAAAATGTACTGTGACGAAAAGGTTAGGTTAGGTTAGGGTAGGTTTACTCTTTAAATCTGTCTCTAAGTGACACTGCAGGTCTCAATTGATAAATTGCGCGAACGGCTCGTTTTTGTAAAACAAAGATTGTATTTATATCCGCGGCATTTCCCCACAGCAAGATACCGTAAGACATCAGGCTATGGACAAAGTAAAATATACTAATCTAGCAGTATTTACGTCCGATATTTGTCTAATTTTTTTGACTGCATACGCTGCAGAGCTGAGCTTCTTCGCCAATTTATGGATATGAGGACCCCATTGTAATTTGGCGTCCAAAGTAATGCCCAAAAATACAGTGGACTCAACAAGGTCATTATATTTGTGGGCACCTCCCTGACATTAGGCAGTACAAATTTAACACATTTAGTTTTTTTCTCATTCAGTAACAAATTATTTGCCGTAAACCATTCTACTATTTGAGAAATAGCGTTGTTCACGTCGTCATAATTTAATTTTAGTCTATTTACTTTAAACAATACAGAGGTATCGTCAGCAAGCAATACTATTTCATGTTTATCCTTTACAAGGTTACCAAAAACAAAAATGGTCCGAGAATGGAGCCTTGTGGGACGCCCATACAGACTGTCGACCCTGACGATGTATTGCCACTGATATCAACCCTCTGAACTCGGTTACTCAAATAAGAATTCAGAAGGTCGAAAGCTCGGCCGGTTACACCATAATGTCGTAAGATAGTACATAAATCATGAAAACATATAGATTACATAAATAAAAATCAAATTTTGACACTATAAACTTATAGTACACTTTTACAAACCACGACATTCCTCGACATGACAATTCCATTAAATAATCCATTTATATCTTTAATAGTAATTACAAGGCATATAAAACTAATTATTTGTTTGTTTGCGCTGTTGCAGTTCGGACAAAGGTATGTTGTCGTCACTATCGCTGTTCAATGAATTTTCAAGACCGCTATTAGATTTATCCGAGTCGGAATCAAAGGCCCTAATATTTATCCATGGTCTGATTCTGTCTGCTGCAATAACGCTTTCAAACGATCGTTTCCTTTTAGAAAATCCAGGAATATCTGCAACTTTATATCGGTCATTCCCAAGAATATTTACAATTTTGAATGGGCCTATAAATTTAGACATAAGTTTTGTACTGTTACCCTGATTACTTCTCGTGATTTTTACTAGATCACCCTCTTTGTAAACGGCGGCGGGAGCTCGACCGACATCGTGTAGTCGCTTCTGTTTTTTATGGTTTAATTGAATATTTGTATTTACTTCATTTCGTACATCTTTTAAATTTTCAGGTGGTGTATTTAGGCCGATTTGAAGCTCGTTAGCAAGAATATCTTGGATTTTTTTGCCAAATAGAGCTTCCGACGCCGTTCTTTGTGTGCAGGCATTCATGGTGTTGTTGATACCCCACTGTATTTTCCCCAGACATGTATCCCAGTGACGTTCGTCTTTGCCGAGGTTGTGTTTAGTCATGGCATTCAAAATTGTTGGATTATATCGCTCAGCTTGACCAAATGTCAATTCGATATCACTGTGAAAGAAATACCTTGCTTTTTATTTCTTTGACTATAAAGGATATAAAAAAATATACTTATTGTAAAGTAAAAAAAAAATAAAACGTAATATTTCATAACGTTCTAGAAATAATATTTACAAAAGAAATTATGTACCTTTTCCTTTCCTTTGTGGGCTGGATGAGATATCCCACTTTGATTTCATAAAAAACTCAGGATACTTTTTAGATCGTATAATATAAACTGTTAACTTCACTATCACTTAGCAGTACTTCCAAGACAACTGTTCGCTGACAAACGAGCTGTGTCACTAACACAACTATTTTAAATACAACTTTATAAAAATTGATAAAAATCACGACACTTGTGTTGATAAAATACACAAATACATTTTTTTTTTTTGTAAATAAATACATATATAAATGAAAAACATCCATAACTCGGGAACACATGTCTGTATTCATCTGAAAATACAACACTGCAAATCAAATATTGTTTCATACCCGTTGTCAAAACACTAGAAGGCGGATGAACTAAAATAGCATCTCTTGTCTTCGACCTAAATCTGTCTGGAGACGAATTGACAACTGATTATACTTTCAAATGGCCATACATGGATGAGCATGCCATTCAGGGTGATTCAGTTGAACAATATAGTTACATGTAACTTACTGAACTGGTAAATAATTTTACAACCTATCGAAAAACTGTAGAAAGTTTGGCATAACATGTTTACAAAGCTATTCAAATGTTAGGTCCTTACCTATGAAATTGGCGTTTTGTATGAAGAATTTCATTAAGACCGTTTTCTCCATACAAACATTTTTGTTTTTTTTTTTTTTTGGGAATGGCAAATCCAAATTTAGCTAAACTTTGTGTATATTATCGGATAGCATTAAGTTAACTATAGGCAGCGTTAATTTTTAAAAGTAACCGCTTTACAAAAGTTTCAGCGAATCTAAGAAATGATTATGGGAAGCACATGAAAAGAGCTCTGTTCAAATTTTTTTTATTATGTGATTTAGCCTAGAAATCAAAAAATATTTCATGTGAAACCTTGAAATAATATTCCATTTTCCAAATAAAAAACATATTTGGATATAGCTTTGTAAATCGCAGGAATTGGTACAAATGATTAACGAAGAAAAAAAACTCCAATTTCATAGGTAAAGGACCCAATATTACTGGCCGACAATTCACGTATAATTTTCTCCTTTTTTAACCCCCCACGCCTTGTCTGAACCAATTTCAATAAGATTTTTTTCTTTTCGAAAATAATGTTCTCGTAATGGTTTAACTATATTAATCGAAGGAAGATATTTAACATTTTTATAGTCCCAGAACAAACTAAGGTTTCAATATATAAATATTACAATAAATCAGCGGGCCAACCCTGCAAACTCTAACAAAACAGCCCCTAAATCACAGTGACTTTTTCATTTCATAAACTTCGCTTATTCAGCCATCATCGTTTCCATGACATCCTGTAATCGACGTTCCCATTTCCACCGAGTCTCGTCTATTCGCTTATTCAAACATCTGCCTATATTTTAAAATGCGAATGACCGTTTACTGGGGCGTCGTCCCGTTTGTTATGCTAAAAGTTTACCAGTCTATTTAGCACTATTTCTTGTAACGGATTAAAGGACACATAATGTAATATTACATTCATATACACCAGGAAAATGGAACCAAGATAGTTAGGAATGAATGATTTGATAACTGGTTGGGATGCGCTCAGACAAGTTTATATTAAAATTAAATGAAACATTAAAAATTGTTTATTTTTCTCACCACAAATGATACTTTACAAAGTGACTTTAGGACTAGGTAATACATAGAACACATTTGTGGGAAGACTGATGCCTGAAAAGGAAGAACCAGAATACGGCGCTACTGTTGAAACTAGATGATATTTTCTCATATAGTAGAAATAGCCACGCGCAGCATAGGGTTCGGCCTAGATGGCGGTCACAATATGCGGGCTTAGGAGGCTTTTTGTTGTTTGATAAACAATTTTCAACAGAAAGTACATACATGTATATTTTTACATCAGTTACATTTGTATTCCCTTATGTTTCATAGCGCGCTAGATCTATGGATTTCATTACAATGTTTATAGCGTGTAAGATAGAATAAGCCTTGGATAGTGTTGTCTTGCTTGACACAAGCCTTGTTTTGCCTTGCTTGAAATAATTGACTCAAAAGCGCTAGCGCGTTAAGGAACAAGGGCTATACTTTTAGCTGCAGACGACTGTACCTTTAAATCTACTGCTTTAACAAGACAGGAAAATGTCATGTAAATAAGATTCTGATACGATTGTTAGGTAATATAGTACGTGATACCTACTTGTTGATGTATTACAAAGGAAAACCAAACACAAAAGTAGACTTCTGCACCTTTTGGTTAGACTTGACATGTGTAAGAAATTCATTCTGTATGTAGATTCAAATATTTAATAATCTACCTGGCAATTTTAAAGGACTCTTCAAATGGCTTCTGGCCAAACGCTATTACGGTGTGGATGAATTTCTCAATGATGGATTTGAACAAATAAAAAGAAGTTATGACTTTACGTGTTGTTATAACACTGAACAATTACGATATATTGAGTAAATTCGGAGCGTCCGTGGCTCAGCGGTTAAAACGCAGTCACCAAATTTGGGAGGTTCGGGTGGGATTCCCAAGCAGGTCATGTACTAATGAGTTTTTAAATTTAATTTATTTACTTATGTGCATTTATCCGACTGCTCTTAAACGGTGAAGGAAAACATCGTGAGGAAACCCACATGCCTGAGAAATAAAAATTCAAAGGCATGTGAAGTCTCAACCAGCATTGGGCCAGCGTGGTGGACTATGGCCCCTACTACTCCCTCCATTATACGAGGGAAGGCCTATATCCCTGCAGTGGGATGTTTACGGGCTGATGACGATGATGATCAAATTTTAAGGCTTATATAGAATCATAATGTTTACATGCCGATATAGTAGAAGATAGAAACTAAACTAAGACCTGAACATACATGACTATATTCTTATGTAAATAAATGCTCACTTACTTGACTACAGGAAAGAAACTTGAATAGAATTTGCAAGAGAGGTAACTCTGTTATGCAATTTTCTTTACTCAATTTGATGCCAGACTGCTGCAAGATTTACGAATACAGGTACGTTAGTTAGACGGTCTTAGGTAATATGTTTAACCTGACACTGGAGACTGAACAAGCAAATGGACCGGGTTTGCTTAGGCAGTACTGTATGTAGATAAAGGTTAAAGGGAGCTAACTTCGATACATGTACATTGTGAGAGTTAAGCATGCACTTATTCACACTAGAAACCGATCTCACCAGGAGGCTATTATTGTTAAGTAATTGACTATCTTACGAGACCATCGTGAAAATGAATGAAACGGCTGATATCTTTACAATTGTGTCGAATAAAATCCGATCGACGGATGTATTTACACTGGTGTCGAATCATATTCGATCAACTGATATGTTTACTCGGTATCGAAATTATTCTAATCGACCGGTGTGTTTATACTTCTATCAAATCTAATCCAATCGACTGATGTGTTTACACTTATCAAATTTAATCCAATCGGCTGATTTGTTTACGCCGGTGTCGAACCAAATTCGATGGCCTGATTTTGTGTTTACACTGGCGTCGAATTTAATCCAATCGACACAAGTTTATATTGGTGTCGAATCAAATTCTATCGACTGATGCCGTGTTTACACTGGTGTTAAACCAAATTCGAGCGACGATTGTGTTTACATTGGTGTCGAAACAATGTCAATCGACTGATGTCATGTTTACACTAGTGTCGAATCTAATTCGACCGACAGATGTGTTTATACTGGTTTCGAAACAAATTCGTTCGACAAATTGTGGTCGAGTTCGAAGGCGTAGAATGGCAATGCCTCGCCAACTCGCCATGGGTGCTGTGCTTCGAAAAGCCACCAACTTTTTGTGAGTTCCGATGCGGTAAAAAGCAGGTAGTTCCATACGATTGTAACTAATTCGACAGATAATGAGGCGTTATGAATTACTGAGTGTTAAATATAATCCGTTAAAAATAAATTGCATTAGAGCTGAACGCAGAGGCACTGTGCTTTGCGCTAATACATTGAAGCGGGAATACCAATAAACGGAAAGTAGAGTTGAAGGCAGCAAGCAATCAGACGTAATTGATTGTTTCACCACAACATCGAAGTGCAATCAATATAAGAGGAACAGACTAAGTGGTCGGCCGTAAGGTGCTAAACATCTAACCTTGGCACTTGTGAATTGACCTTTCTGAGTTTATGGTATGCTAGCTATAGTCAGCTCTGAGATGGATTTCAAAATTGCGTGTTGAGTAAACATCCCCGAGAAAACGTCAAAGTACACAATGCATGATTACTTGGCTTCAAAACAAAAGACAGTAGAGATTGTCTAGCTAGGGCTGGTATGGTATACTTTCGTATATGGGTTGCCGTTTCGTCTTTGTGTCGTCTTACTGTAATTTGCCGTGCCTTTACTGTTTTTGATAAGTTTCTGACAACAATATTATTAATATACTGGTACTTCAAAATAAAATAACGCATTCAGAAGTCTGCTACAGAATGAATCCGCTGCCATGAAATGGTCGTCTATGTGTATTGTCATTAGGCAGGACGCGCGCACCCAGTCGCCGTCCAACCTCTCAGTACCTTCTGCTCTCCTGGTATCGCCAAGTATAGTGCGGTATAAATCACACTAAAAGTATGTGGTAATGAAAAATTATGCTGTAATGATAATAACACTACGCTTTGTAGTTTCGACGTGTGAAATGTCCAAACAGCTTTTGTTTTTTTTTATGCACAACGGATTAGCACTTGACCTCAATCATACCTGATGTTAAGTGAAGATGAGGCCGAAGGTGGACGCGTATTGACCCGGAAACCCCATCTTATTTGGGGGACTGGCTATCTTATCTCTGACAACCGAAACATAACAATGCATTAACATTGCTGTTTGGCGGCAAATTTAGATAAAATGGTGGTAGCTGGCCAGGCGGACATTAATGATGCCCTACCACCAATCAAACCGAGTATACTAAACATGTACCCCTACATCGAACCCGCGACCTCCGATTCGTAAACCCTATGTTGTTTACATTGAGCCACTGAGGTGGTTTGTTGTAGAAAAACGATCTCTACGCTATACCTAATTGTATTTACATGTTGTTGGTGCCAGGACGCTTCGTAACGACGCAAACGGGGCAGAAACTTATTATTAAGTCTTTGTGAAGTTTGAAAGTTAGTTTATACGATTTCGTTTCAATTACGAGTAAAATACTTACAAATATACTTTTTAGGTCTTCGCAAACATCTCAGACAAAGTATTTCAACATCCAATAAACAGGTATTTTACAATACAGGTACATTAATAATCAATAATCACTCAACCCCTTAAATGTCATGTCTTGTTCATTCCAAAAACTGAAGCCTTGGTAAATTATGCGCTAGAATAGTTAATAAAAATACATGTAGGTGCTATTTGTCGAGTGATACAAACATACCCAAACCTAGTCTCCATAAAAAAACAGTATTTTTCACAAATTTGGTTCACGACCGATTGGTGTAGTGGATAGTGACCCTATCAGCGAAACCAACGGTTGCGGGTTCGAATCCCGCGACGGGTAAATGTTTGTGTGATGAATGCGAACATTTATTCCCGAGTCTTGGATGTTTATATAAATATTTATGTATGTTTATCCGTTATCTAGTATCCATAGCACAAGCTTTGCTTAGTTTGGGACTAGATGATTGGTGTAAGTGTCCGAAATATTTATTATATTTATTATTATTATTATTATATATATTATTATTAATCGTTTATCAAAACCAAGCATAGCTGTAAGAGCGAACAGGAAAAGTGATCATTGTACTTCGCGCAAGAAAAGGATGACTATGAAAATTAGATATGACCAGATCGGAACGCGTTCCACACCAAATCTCTGAATAGTATAAAACAAAATAAATAAATAAAAGGCATTTATTCATCACAAAAAAGAAAAAAAAACACAAGCATACATAGAATCGAGAACCACAGTATTTTTATGAATTTATTTATTTATTTAGGTTCACCAACGATTGTTTACGCTAATACATTTTCAGTACAAATTGCTTAACACTACTTAAACGTAACAATCACTTACAGGTAAACACTGCTTCCACTAAGTAATTAATTACACGGTTGGGAAAAAAGAAATATAATATGTATGTATTAATGTAATGTTTTTGGCATGCACCAGTCAACCTGGAATGGGTAGGGACTCAGTAGTGTTGCTGATTTTCAGTCCCTCCCTGCAGAGTAGTTGCTGCCACCAAAGAAAGTATGGGCGACTTTCCAATGGCTAACGATTTTTTTATATTTTTGTTTTTAAGATTAGGCGTGGCTCAGGACAATGTAGAAATTTAATTAAAATGTAAGAAATAAGAGGGCCCCAGCTGTTATCTTCGAGCACACCAGCGCCAAACCGATTAGGAGTCGAAGAGGTCGCCCTGGCCGAAATCGGCCGGAGGCATAATCGTCATCATATACAGGCAACAGATCATACGATGTGAGTGAGACCGATGCCTGCCGTCGTATATACCACATAAAAATGTTTGCGTTCGATCGACTCTTACGTGGTACTAAATTTAGCAATCGAACACAAGCGAGCTAAACGACAAAATAGTATATTTCAATACAAGTGCGGAAAGCCTGTCATTGCAAAGAGTTCCGACAAATGTCACCCGAGCCGAGGCGCAGCCGAAGGTGAGGGTTGACAGTCGGAACGAGTTGCAATGACGGTTCCGCACGTGTACTGAACGACTATTTTTAATACAGTTGCGAAAAAATTAAGCAATTTAATAAAATAATAAAATTTTTGGAAAATGGCGCCAACCGTAAAAGAATACAAGCAGAGACTATGGCAGTATACGTCATACAGCCAACTTTTTTATATTTATAAATTTAATTTGACCGATACTAATATTAATTTAATGTTTAAATTTCAATTAAAATTACTTTTAAATCTGATATTGAAACAAATTAGTAGCTTTTTTTAGAAATATTTGCAGAAATCATAAAAAAAACTTCTATGAATTTTTTTAGTAAAAACTTCATGGTTGGTTTTTTCTTTTTAATAGACATTATTTTGACAGTTTGCAAAGAAAAAGCACTAGTTCGGGAAATCCCACTTCCCGCACGCTATACGTCCCTGCAATATGCCACTTTTTGAGCAACTGTATTAAAAAATAATTTACGAGATCTAGGGTCTAGGATCTAGGGCTAGATCAATTACAGGTCACCAGACTTCCAACTCCACGGATGATATAAAATTATATTGTATGTACTGTAAAATAAGAAAGCAATGCATAGTTTTTTTTTTAATCTACTATATACATATATGTATAGTTAATGCATAGTTAAACGATATTCGAGCCCAATAAATGATAATCCTCTTGCCATGGTTCCAATTTAATTATTTGGGATTGGCGTAGTACGTGTTTTCCTTCCAATCTCCTTTATCAGCCGTTACCTCATAATTCACGTTCTTTTCGTTCATATCACCCTTCACACAATTCATATTTTCCGTGGTCTTCCTCTATCCAACCATCGACATCCATATTCATCACTCTCTTATGTTGCGTTTGATCCCTCCTCCTAACATGGCCATACCCAGCTAAACGGTTTCCTTTCAATCCGACTTCTTCATGGCCCAACACTGCGATCCATACATTACTGAGCATACAATCTATCCCAATAAAATACAAACCAACATAAAAATATAAATGACACAGGTACAAACGATTTGGGTGTTATGTACAGTCGAGCAAGCACTGTGGCGCGCAGTTCGAAGGAAATTTAATTCAGTCTGCTATTTACTGAACCGTGCGCTGCGAGGAAGTTGGGAGCCGAGGAAAGTTTATCTCATTAGAGGCGACACTCCAATGAGTGAATAGCAGTGCATTCAACAGCCCCGGGGCAGATTCCACCTTTCGATGGTCTTTGTGACGGCACGAGAAGTGGGTATGCATGTCTGCGGATTACCCCTTTTGTGACGTTCGACAAGCGCGATGTTATTTAGAATTTTAGACTTTGACACATTACAGTTACAGTTTGTTTCCATTTAATTACAGAGCTCGAATAGTTGTTCGGGAACAAAGAACAAAGAATGTGATAGACACGCTCAGTTTATATGTCATTCTTATTTTATGTATGACAATCATCTACAAATAAGGTCCAAATGCTACGAGTATTTTAGAGATTTGACATCTTACGCAGCAATCGATAGATAGAATTAAGGCCTATGTCGTCTCTATTTTTTACACATTAGCCTAACTTGTTTCGGCACGTTAAAAACATAGAACCAACCCGTCTCTTCGCGTGGGTGTCGCAATAGGCAGCTAAGGGACTTTCCGCCAAAATAAAGTCTATTATTTTATCAATGGACGGTTGTAAGCTCATATAGTGCCAGCACATGATAAAGTAGATAGATAGATAAAGCGTTTATTAGCATATTACAGAAACACATACAAAAATATTCGACCGGAACAATCATTCTGCTTGGTGTTATTCTTACGAAATGTAGCCTTATTATACAGTAAAAAAATAAAAACAAAAATTAAGTACAACTGTTACAAGTTATATGTGTGTCTGTACCACAAATACAAACGTACAAAAGACGACACAGAGAACGTGCTGATCCAACCATAAAACACTATTTTTAATTGGATATCGAAGATAAATTGAGATTGTTAAAATATTTTGAATTCAAATTTATGCAATTAATAAATAATTTACAGGCTTGCACGTTTCAACCGCGATGGGCTCTTTTTTTTATACACGACAGGTTCGTACTTGACCTCAATCACACCTGATGTTAAGTGAAGATGAGGTCGAAGGTGGAAGCGTACTGACCCGGAAACCCCAACACATTTGGGGGACTGGCTAGCTTATCACTGACAACCGGAACACAACAATGCTATTAACATTGCTGCTTGGCGGCAGAATTAGATAAGATGGTTAAAATGCCCCACCACCAACCAAACCGAGTAATTAAACATGTACCCCGCTGGAGATCGAACCCGCGACCTCCGAATCGTAAACCCAATGTTGTTTACGTTGAGCCACGGAGGCGGTTGGTTCACCCCCTGTCACGTGCGCATTTCTGTATATTCCAAAAGGTGAACCGTGGATGTTGTTTCAAGCATTAAACTTTTAAACAACCAAACGCGTATGTTTAGGTTACCTCTGACCACCCCATTTGGGATAAAGGTCATGACGTTATGTCTGTATAAATATAGTTATCGATTTACATATGACGTTTAGTTGTAACATACGTAAGCAACAGACAGGTTTAAACATCATAATCTGAACACTCACCATATGAATATTAATGTCAGTACTTACAGTTCGTAAAGGGATTAATATATTCCAATTCAATTCGGTCTGCGGCAAGTCTTTGAATTTTGCAGGTGATTTAATAATTTACGGGCTATAAGAGACTATATAATTCATGTGTGAGACATACAGAAGTCGGGTGTTTCTCGTACAAAAAAAATTTATAAAAAAAATTAAAAGCCCCAAAAGACTATGATGTTATCCAAATACACCAAACAACTGTGTTAACAGCTAAATACCCTCAAAACCTCAAGACACACCACACGCACACACCACACACGCACACACCACACACGCACACACTATACACGCACATACAAAATTAGGTTGTACTTACTTCTTTGTCATTAAATCTAACACAACCATACCCGCACACACGCGTACAGAAACACACAATCACACACACACACACACACACACACACACACACACACACACACACACACACACACACACACACACACACACACACACACACACACACACACACACACACACACACACACACACACACACACACACACACACACACACACACACGCAAACCCACGCACATAATGAGTGTGTTTAGTCGGTGCAAACACATTAACCACCGAAGAAAAAATTAGCTTGTACTTCTTTTTCATTGAATCAACACGTGCGAAAAACTTATGTCGCATAAATAAAAGTTTGTTTTAAAAATATTATAAATTCGCCGTCCTAGGTAAATCGTATTCGCAATAACGATCGAACTTGACAATAGAGTATTCTTTACGTTTCGTTTATATGTATATATGAATATACAACAACTTAAAAACAGGACTTATTGGCTTGTCCTTAAAAAGAAAACATGACTTTCGTCACACAACAACTGTTTACACTCAGAACTTCGAGCAAGAAAAAATGAAGCGCGCTGAAATAACGTAAAGTGAATCCTCTTTTTGAAACGTGTGTGAGTAACCGCTGTGCGCCCCTATCGGTTTCCTTTGATGCGTATGTGTGCGTGTAAAAATCGGCACTGTCTACTGCTTCATTGGCATCCTGTAGCACACCCGTCTTTCACATTTTCTTTGTCATCTTTGATACAAAATAAGTATATTATTTGTCTGTATGCGAAGTTAAGAGTTTGTTTCCATTTAAACTGACATGCCCGCTCATGCTTATGTGAAAGTACTGTCGGAACGAAAGTATTTGTAAGCGCCGGTTCTTAACGATCAAATAAAACATGGCCAAATACAAATAGTTTATTTGCCAGAACACAGTAAAAGAGATGTTAAGTATATAGTTCGTCCACAATGAGTTCAACCTGCATGCAGGTGTGCAAATGGTTTCAGGTTCCGTTTAATTACTAATGTATCAGATACTTTTCAACAATTCGTATTATCTTATCACATAATATCATCTAATTATATTTTAAATTCTAAATATTCCTTAACACTATAGAAACAATTTGACGTGAGCCATTTTATTAATTTCCATCAAGATGTATTACCTGCTCATGCACATCAAAGTCTTATAAGTTGCAAGCCGAATTATTCGTCTAAGGTCCCTTATATTGCGATTAATCGGTGTCGACGTATGACGATGCGTGACACTAATCTGAGTTGCCACGTGAATTTAGGTCTGAACGGTGCAAAAGGTTCCGTTTAATTACTAATGTATCAGATACTTTTCAACAATTCGTATTATCTTATCACATAATATCATCTAATTATATTTTAAATTCTAAATATTCCTTAACACTATAGAAACAATTTGACGTGAGCCATTTTATTAATTTCCATCAAGATGTATTACCTGCTCATGCACATCAAAGTCTTATAAGTTGCAAGCCGAATTATTCGTCTAAGGTCCCTTATATTGCGATTAATCGGTGTCGACGTATGACGATGCCTGACACTAATCTGAGTTGCCACGTGAATTTAGGTCTGAACGGTGCAAAAATATTAAGCTTTAATATAGAGGACCTTGTGTGTGTATAACTAACATTGTAATAACCCCGAGTTATTTAAGTTAATGTATATCACACTTAGTACGACACTTATTCATTACGGGATAAATAAACTGTTCTCAAGATTGAGATGACCTTAAGTTCACGCTTGAGAATCTGGAGCATATTAAAACAGTATCAAAAAAAAATAGTATTGAGACTGAGACGCGACCTCAATCTCACGATCGATTTATTAATGATGGAATCTAAGCGCCGTGCTTAGATTCCATCTCGGTCATAAACTCGGTAAAGAAGGGCGCTCTGAAAAATATCAAATGTCGATAGAGATTTAACCACAGATAAGGAAAAGAGGTTAACCTAAAAATATAATTAAAAACAAAAACTTAACCTAAAAGCCAATTTTATAAACGCTCATGTTTCTTCGAATAATAAAAATCATTATTTTATTAAAACCACAGCAATCACATTTTCTCATAAACAGAATTACATATCACACTTAGGGATAAGTAAGCAGTTATTATACCTAGGTCGGAAGCATTGACTCCCAAACTAGGTACACCTAGTACACACAGATATTCATTTATTCATGCTTTCATGTGTACATTAGGCCTTAAAAAAACAATAGTCCATACATGAAACCCTGTAAGGGCACGGCAAAATATAATTAATTGTATTTACTGTTCTAATTATCACAACATTATTATTATGTTTATCTATTTATTGTTAATTGTTAATATAAATATTTTAATTATTATTGATACACCTATGTAACAATAAATATTTTGAGGAGGGCTTATCGGTTTAATACTTTTTTTTTTTTTTTTTTTAATATGCCTATCGTGTCCCACTGCTGGGCAAAGGCCTCCCCCAAACTCTTCCACTCATTTCTATCCTTGGCGGTTTCCCACCATTCCTCTTGAAACGCAATGAGATCATCTCTCCAACGTTTGCGCGGCCGACCCCGACGACGGTTTAATACTTATCAATTTTTAATTTATCTTACATATCTGTATCTATACATATCTGTGACCGCAACGCAGTAATAATTGTATCAGAAACACTCTTGCCCTTAGCATGTACTTAAAGAATACTTTGTCAATACAAAGATTACTGCCCGAGTCCCGACTCACGCTTAACCGTTTCCTTTTCTATTTCGTGCATGCAAATAGGTGTGTCGCAGTACAAGTAACTCTCGGAGCTAAACTAGATTCCAGGTAAATAAACCAATATAACTTCCTGTGTGGAGTTTACGGTGCGACACCTGACGCGCGTGATGTTGGAACACACACAGTGAAATTCAGCTATTTTGATATATCAAAAACAGTGCCCAAATAGTGCTCAAAGGGAAAAAAATGTGCCACTGCAGTTGTAAGATTTAGAGTGAGTCACGTGATGCTGGAATCCTCATTTCTCATACGCCTTACATATGATTATAATTTATATCCCAAAAAAAAGTGCATAAATAGTGCCACCGAAATATGCCAGTCCCATAAATAGTTCTTCAAAAACAACGAAGTCATTCAGACGTCTCCGTGAAAACGGGCAGAGTTTTTGTCGCCCGACTTTTTTGTTCTCCATGTGTGTGTTAATTGCGTAGGATACCATACATTTCATCCTCGCGGACAAACTTGTCCGATTTGGATTTTTTGTCCGGTGTATAAAAATCATCTGATAGATAGATAAATCGTTTATTTGTATCTCCAGTCACACACATTGTACGGAACCGCACATTTTATTATAATTTTGTTAATACATAAACGCTGACCGCTGCACACAGTGGCCGGCGAGCTTTACATTAGCATTGAATATTATCAGTGAATAAAACGCACTCATACAGCACGGTTGTACGTCTTTCTTTCAACCCTCACATTATCGTTAAGTATCATCAGAGCATTTAGCATTCAGCAGTAGCATTCCATGTAGGCAAACCCTACACACATACCATAAGTTCCAAAGCAATTGGATAAACATATTTTATAACAATCCATAAAAGTAACATCAGGATACACTAGAGTATGTGTGTGCTACAGCCGTACAAATGGATCATAGCTCAGTGTGGACAATTCATCTGCGCTGCCCCTTTTCACGAAGACATCTAAATGACTTAAACTATTTTGCGACTTGTATATTTCGATGGCACTATTTGCGTACAGTTTTTTTTCCATTTCAATTCCACTTTATGTATTCCAGCATCACGCACGTGTGACACCTAGAGCTCGCGCTATTCCGATGTCATTCCGGTCCACGAAACTCGTATAAAACTTGTACGGTCGCAGACTCCGATCGGAATCCCTTTTGCATCCAACATTGTAGCGACGTCGAGTGAGCTTAGCGCTCGTTGACGTGAGGAATTCAACAACACAAAGGGTGCAACGTCCATTCCCGATTTCACTTCCATCACTCTGAATGTCCTTCAGCTATTTTGATAGGATACTTGCATCAACTTATTACGTTGTACAGAATGCATGAAATAGGTGCTAAACTTTTCTCTAAAATTTTACCGCCTTCATGGCTCAATGTGAATAATATAGGGTCTACGAATTTTTATTTTTTTAGATTGAAACTCTGTAAATTGTAAAAGACTCATAGATAAGAATTCGATAATAGCAAAGTCGCCTTTCAGTCTATCAGTCTTGCATAGGATGCATTTCGGTGAGTGTGTGTTAGAATTACACAATTTAACCGCCTCAATGTGTGCGGCTCAATGTAAACAACATAAGGTTTATGATTCGGAGGTCGAGGGTTCGACAGCCGGCGGGGTCATGTTTAGTACTCGGTTTGGTTGGTGGTAGGGCGTTTTAAATGTCCACCTGGCCAGCTACCCCCATCGTATCTAAATCTGCCGCCATACAGCAATGTTAATAGTCGTATTGTGTTCCGGTTATCAAAGATAAGATAGCCAGTCCCCCAAATGAGATGGGGTTTCCGGGTTGGAACGCCAACATTCGGCCTCATCTTCACTTAACATCGGGTGTGATTGTGGTCAAGTGCGAGTCCGTTGTGCATAAAAACAAAACAGTTTAATTGCTCCATCCACACAATAATTAGGTGCCGCTTATTTAAACTTAAATTAAATCTAGTTTTTCTACTTGATACTGTCATTTTAATAGAGTTTAAAGGATGGGATGACACGCAAAGCTATATAGGTAGCGCTTGAAGCGACTGTTGTTTATGTTCCCCACAAACATTTGTGGATTACAAGTTTTGGACAACAAAGAAAAAACTGGCGCCTGAATTGGGTAATGCCCTGTATTTCAGGTCCCCAGGTTTCCACCACCAACTTGGTCACATGAGCTTGTAGTAGTAGTCACATATTGTGTAGTGCAATAGCGTGCCCACCATACAGGCAGAAAGACAGTGCCTACCCTAGCAAATTGTAATAGCCTAATTGTACTCTTTTCAGTATTGTGCTTTGTAAAATAAAGTGTATTTGTATTGTATTGTATTGTGTTGTATTGTATTGTAAGCTTTCCTCAAAATGCACTGTCAAGACAGCTGATTCATACTGATGTGAACAGAAATATTCTAAACAGTTGCGAAGATGCTTTAAGAGTAAGTTATTATTTTGTGGTTGTATTTTTTCACATTTAATAGCAAATTTTAACATTCTCTGCACGCCACTACTGGTGTAGTGTAGGATAGGTAGAAGAGATATTTCACGGGGAATACCTACGTGTATTTAGAGTGGGCGTGATGTGTGCATACGTACGCAATATGCATGTGTGAATATGTGTGTGGGATAATAAATATCAAGTAATGTATTGCAGCAAATATTGTGTTCTCTCCATTAAACCCAATGATGACAGTGTTGGAGCAAAAGGAAACTCTAAAAGAGCAAAAAGCATTTGTGATTAACAAAAAAGCAGGACACAACTAGGGTTGCCAACCGTCTTCTAAAATAAATTCTTCTTCTTCAATTTAAGAGCTATGCTCTTGTCGGTATAATAATGACCACGTCTCTCTGCTTTCCGCCCCCGATTTAACCTCTTGGTACGGACAAGATATTCGTCTTTTCTTTCACTTGGTCAAAGTAATGGCGTTTAGGTCTTCCCCTTCCTCTCTTTTCTTCTTTCCCCCAATTATGTTCTTCAAAAAAATGTCATGTCGTATCAAGTGGCCCATCATCTTTCCTCTTCGGTTCTCAACTGTGACTAACAGCCATCTCTGCTCCTGTACCATCATTAACATCTCTTCATTTGTTCTCTTCTCTGTCCAGCTTATTCCCTCCATTCGTCTCCAACACCACATTTCAAATGTCTCTAACCTTTCTCTATATCTTTGTGTTAATTTCCATGTCTCACAGGTGTATAAAGCTATACTCCATACGTATCATTTTATTAACCGCGTTCTAGTTTTTTGCTTTAAATATAGATTTATACAAAAAAAAAATAGATTATTGTGCTCCATTTCAAGTACTTTATAATCTATAACACTAATAAAGTACGTTAAAATACTCCATTTACATTAACTCTGAGTTGTAAGCTCCTGATTCCTATGAACTTATAATTATAAATCTCCAGAGCCGTATAATTTTTTTTAAAAACAAAGACAAAACAATAATTTTACCCAAAGAAAAATGCAAAAAAATTACTATCCAGAAAGTTAAATAAACAATACTTTTTTATATAACTCCCTAATTAACCGTCTGTAAATCAGATATACTTTATTTCTTCTAAAAGAAGTTGGCAACCCTAGATACACCAATTTATAAGCTTATTATGTTTAGGTTCCTAGAAAGTTGGAAGGCAAAATTTTTGAAAAATGACTTTCCAACCTCATACGGCAGCGTCGTCTTGGCACAGACGCTGAGACACTTACGGGCAGAAAGAGGCGCTTTCCCCCCATTTACTTAATAGCTTTTAGCCCGCGACTCCAAGTCGACCTTGAAAAAAAAAAAAATTTTATCGCGTTAGAACATAGCAAAACTTATCAGATTTGCAGTTTTCTTTTAACTTACGAAGGAAGCTCTATGACAAATTTATTTTGCGTTTAGACATATTTGCTTGAACACTGTCGCGGCGTTCATTTACTCAGTGCGGACCGCTCATTGCTCAGTCCCACACGCCCGACTCGCACTTAACCGGGAAGGGTATTTTGTGTGTGCCTGTGTATGTGTGTATGCCTGTGTATGCCTGTGTGCATGTGAACGCCTGTGTGCGTGTGTGTGTTTGTCTTAGTAATGCGTGGTCCGATTTGTTGAGTGCTTTTTTTTATATTAAAAATAGTTATGTAGTCATTAATTTATTTATTAGATTGAAAGAGGCAACGCTGCTGCCTACTCGTAAATGCTCAAAGGTATTATAAATGATGCCAAGTACATGTCTTATGTTACATGAATTTAGATAGAGCCTTCGATAATTGGCAATTTGAGGAATAGGCCCACTCGAGACAAGGCATTTATAGACTTAAAGAGGCTAATTAGAGTGAAATATAACCAAATAATAGTACTTATACCATTTTGTATTGTTATCCTACTTACTCTCACGTGAGTACATCGATGCCCAATTATTACCAAGCATTGCATAGTACTTGTCTTAAACAATGCTATATTCAAACATGTTAAAAACGTTTTGTCTTTTGATATTGGCCCCAACAAACTTTATTTATTTTGTTTATTTATCATTTATTGCACACAAGAAAAAAAACATACAGATACAACATAATAGAGACGACACAACAGGTTCTGCTTATTTCTACAATGAAATTTCTTCCAGCAGACCTACGAAAGAGAGATATGACTGGAAGAGGCAGATAAGACGTGCACAATCTAAATAAATGGATAAATATGATAGATAAAAAAAAAACCTAAATGAATATAAATGTAACTACATACTAATAAGTACATAAATACATAAATAAGTACATATTTCAATACATACGAATATAAAGTATAACATACATATAATACACGGAATAACACTATGAAATGGAAAGGTAATGTTCCTTAACTCTTTTCCTAAAGACAGCGATCGATGGACTGGCACGGATAGTGTGAGGAAGAGAATTCCACAGCCTGGCAGCATGCACAGTGAAAGAATGTGAGTAGAAGTCTGAGCGGTGAGAAGGGATACACAGCAGAGTCGTGACATTAGAACGGCAGGGCTCATCCTGTGGCCGCGAAAAAGAAAAGCGCTCACGCAAATAAGAAGGGGAAGAAGGAAGGACTTTATATGGTTCTTGTCGCAGAAAGGCAATGCCTACCATAGAAAATTGAAAACTTTTCTCGAAATGCATTGTATAAACAGCTGATTCATACTGATATGAACAGAAAATATTCATAACGTTTGCGAAAATTAAGTTTGCTATAAGAGTAAGTTAGTATTCTGTATTTGTAATCTTATTATTTAATAGCAAATTTTATAATTCTACCTACCATGTGACAGAACGTTGTCCACGCCACTGTAGTCATACTATAGAATATAATAGACCGTTACTGGATGGTGATGTCCGAACCTAATTACTTAGGCTTAAGTGTACAATAATACTCCATAGGTGGGTATGTATATATCGCCAATTAATTAGTTGACAACTGATGGGTTGCAGCGCATCGTATTATGAAAATTTCAATCAACTTGCTCCCCCATATTCGTACTAAATCTCCACAGTGCAAAGGCGAGGGGCCAGTCCTCGAATCCCTATTAATTAGTAAAATTGGTACAGCGACGAATCCTATATTGCTTGTGCCGAGTTAGGCCTAATTGGATACCACGGACCCTCCACCCTTCATGGCTTCTAAGCTATGATACAAAGGATTTGAGATGACAACAAATAATTTTGCACTCTGTTTTTGTCAAAGCACTGACGCAATCTCGTTTTTCATTCGTATTCGATTGGCTCGCTTTGTCCAGGCGAAATGTTGAATGTGAAATAGTGACGTTTGTACACTGCACCCCATGTTATTTAAAGTTAACAGAATTAATTGGGAAAATAGTCTCACTAGTTCCGCCAAGGAACTTCTTCCACGGAACTACTGGGAATAAACGGTCTTGGACTGTCTAGAACGCAATTTGACTACTTTTGATTTTTTGATAGCTTAAACTGACTACTACAGGGTGTAGCACTCAAATCTACTATAACATAAATTTAGAGCATATTTTTCCTACATAGTACCTGGATTCAGATAATTTTAAGGTAATTAACATTTTAACATGGAAATCTCAACGTTTGAGATTTTATAAAATGACAAGAAAAGTTGCTGGTTGGCGTCAGATTTAGATAAGATGGTGGTAGCTAGCCAGGCGGACATTTAAACCAACCAAATTATAATTTAAAGTTCAGCAATGACACAATAAGACTGATCCTTAAGATTGTCTAAAACAATACTGTACAGCATTACTTATGTTCATGTAATAATTTATAAGTAAAGATGAACATTGTTCCCTAGAATACGTTTACAATAGTTAGGGTACCTAGTTAGTTAAAACTTTAGAAGCGAAGTTGTGATAATGGGATCCAAGTTCAACTTTGTGCTGTTCAACATAAGCCGTACCAGGGCTAGTATGTACCCTAGTCCTTTTTAAAGACCACCCCCTTAGAATTATATTTTGTACACAATTTACTTACGTTTAGAAGACAAACAAAGCTGATATTTCGTAATTCAGTTTGGCTAAGTTTATTTCGTGACTCTTTTTTTTTTTTATATATATAAGAGGGCGGCAAACGAGCATGCGGGTCA
Organism: Oegoconia quadripuncta; assembly: GCA_949316235.1. Lineage (NCBI taxonomy): Eukaryota > Metazoa > Arthropoda > Insecta > Lepidoptera > Autostichidae > Oegoconia > Oegoconia quadripuncta. The sequence goes on from OX438742.1 coordinate 43,756,044, forward strand.
CCTGATGGAAAGCAATCACCGCCGCCCATGGGCACCCGCAACACCAAAAGGGTCACAGATGCGTTGCCGGCCTTTGAGGAAGGTGTCCACCCCAGAATAAATAAGACTCAACTTTAGAACGATTAATTACTTCTTTCTTACTTCATCACCGATAATTGAATGTCTGTTAGATTGATTGTTACACTGCTAGCATGATATTAATATTTCATTCTGTGCATACATACCCAGAGTTATAGTCTAGTTTCATAAGTTCTATGTATACCTATTCGGCCTTGTTATAATGTAACGTGTTCTGTATGCCCAATAAAAAAAATATATATGATTTTTTCTTATCTCCGCCAGCATTGTTCACACAACATGCCCGTCGGATCTTAAGTTAACTGCCTTATGATATTTCAATGCATATTGACAAACACAGACAAAAAGTAAAAACCTGAATCTTTAAGTGCCGAGAACACAACAATAAAATAAAGAAAATGCTAGGTCCGCTGAATCGGTAGGTACGTCTCCCGCTTCTCCACAATAATTCCTGTCGCCGCCGCCACTCGGCCTGAAGTGCAATATCTTTCCCCCATTTTCTGAAACGAATTTATAAATACCGTTTTTTGTGGCTGCAGCTCGAGTCCTTGTAAATGCTTCTTGACGGAACAGACAATATTTATTTAATCGTACTTGTTACGTAGACAAATTTTGTTCCAAAGTATTTCATAACTTCCCATAGTGTTGACAATTATACGTATATTTTAACCAACAAATACCAATATATTGATAAATCTGATTTTTTCTCTCAAATTCCCTCAACATCCTATTACAAACCAATTTAATTTAGCGGGCAAAGCCGTAGCTTACACAGACCACTTAAATTCTACATTTGTCGACCGATTGGTGCAGTGGATAGTGACCCCGCCATGCTTCAATTTTTTTGGGTGATGTACGAGTATACGAACATTTATTCCCGAGTCATGTTTTGATTTGAAAGTTTGTTTCTTTGTTACTCAATCACGGGGAACCGGCTGAACGGATTTGACTGAAATTAGGTATATAGGTAGAACATACCCTAGTTTAAAACATAGGATATTTTTATCCCGATAAAGTGAGTAGTTTCTTAGTGACATGCGTTCGTCCCTCCTCATAGCATTGTCCATACCAAGCTAAACGATTTCCTTTCAACTTTTCTCTCAAATGTAAACTGCAAAGCACTAAAGGACCATAATCATGTCATCAACAGTAATATTAGTAAATATAATTATTCGTATACAGTATAATTATTGCCACTGATATTCCGTAATTTTTTTTTTTTTTTTTTGATCAGGAACAGTTGCTGTCAAGCCGATATACGTTAACAATATTTAAGTATCTGAATTGTTAAAAACGGCATACACTGACATGACAGTAGGCGAGTGTTGATGGCGCCACTGGTGTCGATTCGGATGTACAACGAACTAACTAAATTTAAATTATATGTATCTTTTTCTAACCACTAATACATGAAAAGGACGACATATAATTAAGTCCGGTCAAATTAAGTTAAAGGATCAAAACAAGCACTTCTTTATCAATATTAGGTGTACTCCTAACGACGTCACGATTAAAATACTATGGAGCGGCTTGTTTTGACAGCTCTTAACTTAATTTGACAGGCCTTAATTTATAGTCGTCCCTTTCATGTTAATAGTGTTAGAAAAGGATGTATCTGCTTTAAATTTAGTTAGTTCGTTGTACATCCGAATCGACACCACTGTGTAATAAAAACTCGAGTCAGTTCAGTTTGTGCTGTTGTGACAATTTTTGAAAGTTAATTGGAAAATATACCAGTGCTGAGTAAGTATTTTAGTTGTTTTTCTTTATACTTCCTTGTTAGATAGATTATGTTGAGAAACATACATTATAGCATCAATTAGAGGCCAGAATCCGACACTCATTTCCATCCAAAATATTTGACAATGTCATGATAAAAGAGTACATTTGCCGCTCATTCCCAACGATGAAAAACGACGGGTGTATGTGTGTGTGTGTGTGTGTGTGTGTGTGTGTGTGTGTGTGTGTGTGTGTGTGTGTGTGTGTGTGTGTGTGTGTGTGTGTGTGTGTGTGTGTAGTCTTTGTGCGGATGTATCTGCCCGGAAAATCGCAGAAGGGGATCGCACGACTTAGCACACACTAGCACCGGCATCATCTCCTCCGGATTTACAAACACACATAAATATTATTATAGATAGATATTGAAGAGAGAGACCACCTGACAGATATTTTTATGCTTACTAAGTGGTCCCAACACTAGTTTTCATTTTTTGGAAACTTTGTTAAGAATAAAATGTTTTTGTATTTTGTATCTTAACAATGTGTGCAGTTTTTTTTTAAAAGCTTGTTAGTCATGTTTGATGAAAATCTGTTCAATCCTCGAGGGTTTTATAAATTTTGCAATTTGTCATTAAATACGTCTTTTTACAATTTGTGATCCGACAAAACAAGGTAAAAAAATACAATTAGATATTACCTAGCGGATGGTATAAGACAAAAGGTGGTAGGTATCGTCACAAATATGAGTAAGGTTCGTTGTGTCTGATACAAAAGCCCCGAATTTCATTGAAAACCGTTAGAGCATTAGCTTCAAACTCGGAGCTGATTTCGGACCGGTAAATATGAGGTATTTAGGAAAGTTCGGGCATTATTATCGCATCCCTAACGAACGTGCGGCAAAATGGAAATGCATTTTGCTTTATTAAAATTTCATATTAAACTGCGAGTGCTTTATACCTAACTGGAAGTTGTACAATAGGTTGTAAGCTCCGAGCTCGAAACTTGTTAAAAGGCTATGTGTGAAAGCTATCTGAAAGTACCTACATGATTTAAATAAATAAATTATAAAGCACTCACTATATGATGCGGTCAGGGCTTGTACGAGTGGCTGTGCTGCAATTTGATTTCGTACTTCGGAGGGCATGTAATGTCACAGACGATCTGTCAAAGGACAGGCACGAATTGAATCACTGACCACTGATATATAGACCGCATGAGTTTTTTTACGGTGAGAAAAAAAATAGGTAGTTTAATTTGTTTTTTTTTTCCAAAGCTATCATCGAATAAAGCATTATGTCATCAAAAAATATAAACAACCTATTCTACTTACCTAACATGCCCAATTTTTTGCTTTATGGTCAAAGAACTCATCCGGTATATTAATATTACTGCCCCTGTATATAGGCCACCTTTATATAGGCCAATATTGAAAAGAACAGGGAATTGGTTTACCAATGAATGGTAACACTCTCGTGAAAAATTGTCGATCGGCATAGGGTATCTAACCCTGACCGCTCTTTGTAGAGGTCGCGGGTTAGAATACGCGAGCTCTATGTTTGTGTGATGAACAAGCTATGCTTATTTGGTGTAAGTGACGGATTTTTTAATTTTTTTAACATGCCTCTAATGGTCACTCCTCAATGGAGCGATGCGCTAGACTTTGCTTAACTTAGTAATTAATTTCAATATATCTCCATGACTAAAAACACTTGAAAATTGTTTACAGAAGCGCACCGACGTTCGGAATCACAGTCCTTTGAGAAGAAGCCCACAAAACTTAGTTTGCTTAATACATTAGTACTAATTAATGAATCAAAGAAACAAGTTGGCCGTCGAATACTTGGTGCCATATTGAATGAATGATTTATTTGCTATTGAATTTGGTATATAAAGTTCTTAATAATAATGAAAGTAATACCTAGTGGTTCCACAAATTCTATCACTGTGTGATCTGCAAATATTTAGATAGTTGTATAAGTCGTTAACTATTAATTTGAGTTACCTACTAGGTATTACAACTTACATTACGTTCATATGTATATACTAATTCTCCAGTCATTATGTACACTGAAGATTAAAAATTATAGGCAAATTATAAAACAGCAATCACCAACCCAGTCCGGGCGGCCATAATCATATGATTAAATAACAATGTCATGAGTCGAGAGATACTATTAATTTCTTGGGTATACCCAATACCCAATATCTTGGATATAAAGTACCTGCTGCTCTATTTCATTTTTATGACTTACTTGAAATTGTATAGGTTTAGCACTGTATGTCTGGAATCTAATTTCTTTTTTTTTTTTTATATGAGAGGGCGGCAAACGAGCATTCGGGTCACCTGATGGAAAGCAATCACCGCCGCCCATGGACACCCGCAACACCAAAAGGGTCACAGATGCGTTGCCGGCCTTTGAGGAAGGTGTAGGCTCGTTTCTTGAAGGTTCCAATGTCGTAATTATCTTGGTTTTACTGATTTCAGATTTCAAATCCATTTTTGTTAGGACTAGGCAATAAGGCCAGGCTCCAAAACTGCTAATCCTCAAGTATAACGATTACTTTCACTACTACAGAATATTTTCTGACCTGCGAACGAAATATCATCATCATCAGCCCGTGAACATCCCACTGCAGGGATATAGGCCTTCCCTCGTATATGAGGGAGTACGGGCCACAGTCCACCACGGTGGAAATCCTCACATGCCCTAGAATTTTTATTTCCCAGGCATGCAGGTTTCCTCACGATGTTTTCCTTCACCGTTCAAGAGCAGTCGGGTAAATGCACTTAAGTAGTTAAATTTCATTGGTACAAATTGGGAGACCGCGTCTTAACCGCTGAGCCACCGACGCTCCACTATTGTTTATAGTGTATTGCAAATTCTAGTCCAGTTAATAAAATGTCTGAATGTCCGGAGGTCATTTAGTGACCCGAGGACAGGGCACCGAGAATTTTCCTTTCTCTATTTTTAACTTAAATTCTAACCATTTTAGACTTATCATGTAACAAATTTATATTTAGCGGTTTGTATATAACATTGCCTAGATGTAACTAGACACTATATTTTAGTTTAAAAACTTTGATAGTGATGTTATCCTCAGGTCCTACTCGCCATTGACCGTCGTTTTATGCTATTATTGCTCTTTTAAGTTTCTTCATCTCCAACCGTTTATTAGGTACTAACTTCCGAGCGCAGTTTCACCCGTGATTCGTGGCAAAAGTATCCTATCAATGGACATAATTATAGCATTTTCTAGAGCCTTTTAGAATGTTTGAGTCGATTTGCAAGACTTTCATCTTTTTCACGCCATATGGGAGTATGAATAATGCTAATCGACCAATTATTTGTATTGTAAAGTATGTACTAAATATAATAAAATACGCGTGGACATACCACACAGCACCATTTACTTCAACACTAAGCAACTCGGCTTATATTATGGATACCAGATGGTTGATATACTACACATATACATTTTTTTGAAATAAATACACATATAAATGAAAAACATCCATAACTCGGGTACACGTCTGTATTTATCATACAAACATATGCCCCTAGCAGGATTCGAACCCGCAACCTTTTGGTATAGTAGCAGAGTTTCTAACCACTACACCAAACAGGTCGTCAAGAAGTGACCAAGTACCAAATTAATATAAGTTCGTCAAACGCTTTTCGGCGAATCTTTGCCTGCTCTTGACGTTTTTAAGTCGTACCAAGATGTTACAAAGATATATTTTTCAATTAGGAATTTTCTGAATTCCATTTACGATTATATTTATTCGGAGCCACGTCTGTTCATAATGGAATCTGTGCTCGAAATTGTCAAACTAAATTCTAATATTACATACACCTGTATTTCCAGCAGCTGCATTCGCTAACTACACGTTTGCAATTCACAACTAAGTTATCAACTGCAACTATACGGTGGTCTTTGATGAAGCCACGTGCAGAGGGAAACGGGTAGGAATTGTTGTTTGTCTTGTGTTCTGTTTGGGTGGTATTGTTTGTTTCTGCATGTGTTTATAATGCGAAGGTGGTGCACTATTGCATATGCATTGCGGGCGGAATACGTACAAGGCATTAAATAATTAGTTCTCAAACACGCTTGGATATTCCAGCATTATTTTTGACAAACTTCTTCGAGATAAATCGAAAATGTTGTACTGGTCAAAACATGCGACATGCGGCCGGCAAAGTTGTATAGAAATACTTGTCTGTCGTGTTTAGCAGCCGAATAAATATTATTATACACTGTCTGTGTGGCGGATTATCCATACCCTCACACAGTGAGAGGAGGCTGTGACTGTGAAACCTGATTAGGATGGTGATGCAGACAGACACATTGTGTCAATCATTATGCATTGTCACGAGCACGTATTACAGACTGCATAGACGTCTAAACACGTGGCCAGTTCTCGTAACTAAAACGGATTTCCATGTCACTGTGGCCCCTAATTGTATTCAAAATGAAAAGAATTTTAATTTGTCAACTGTTGATACACGTTCTAAAAGAAAATAACAATTTCGTTATTATCTAGAGACAATTATGAAATTGCTACTACCTACAGTCAAAAAATATGTGTATCCGGAATCACACCTGATGTTAAGTGAAGATGAGGACGAAGGTGGAAGCGTACTGACCCGGTTACCCCAACACATTTGAGGGACTGGCTATCTTATCTCTGACAACCGGAACACAACAATGTTATTAACATTGCTGCTTGGCGGCAGATTTAGATAAGATGGTGGTAGCTAGCCAGGCGGACATTTAAAATGCCCTACCACCAACCAAACCGAGTACTTAAATATGTAGCCCGCTGGGGATCGCAGCCGCGACCTCCGAATCATAAACCCAATGTTGTTTACATTGAGCCACGAAGGCGGTTCCAAATATTTTTTTTTTTTTTGTTAGATTGGCATAACTGTTTTGGATGATTGGATTATACGTTGGCGTAAGTGTATCGTTTCTAAAAGACTTTAAAGTTTACTTAGAAGGTGATAAAATAATTTGGATGGATAACTAACATGTTGTGTATTGTTGATCTTTTCCCGGTACTTTCTTAACAGAGTAGTATAAGTCAAAACACGAACAAGTGTGAGAAACGTTAGTTTGTGGTCACAAACAATATCTTTTGCTCTGTGATCACGACAATTAACGACTTTCAAATTTTCTCCTTTATTTGTTCTGTAAGAGTTTACTTTTCGCCAAACTTCACGATTGAAGGGGATCAAAGGGAATATTGGTTTTGATGTCTTTGCGAGTGACAAAATCTGCGGCATCAATGGCCGTATATTTTTTAATTGGGTTGACTAAGAAGCTTAATTTTTTTACTGCTCAAATGAATCGTAGACCCAAGAATTTGATATTGATTTAAACTTGACAGACAGGTGAACCACCAAGTAATCTTATAAGGTTTCCTTTTTCCTTTGGAGCTACGAAACCCTAAAAAGAAGATGCGCGGTACATACGTACGACAGTAATTGAAGCAAGCTACACAGACAGAGGCACAAGTTAATTTCAATTTGTCGGATTTTATTATTTCATACATACATAGAGTCACGTCTGTTGCCCGCAGGTAGGCAGAGACAACAGACTTCCCCTTGCTACGATCTTGAGACACATCTTTTGTTTCATTCATTCTCATTTAGTGGTTATACATGTTCGTCGGTTTAGGGTGCTCTTGACTTGGCCATTCTTTAAGACGTCCCTGATTTGATCATGGTTCGTGCGCCGCGGTCTTTCTATACCAACACTACCATCTTCATTAACTTCGTATATATCTTTCGTTAGTCATCTTACAATCTTCCTTCTTTTTATGCACGACGGGTTCGTACTTGACCTCAATCACCCCTGAGGTCGAAGGTGGAAGCGTACTGAGCTGGAAACCCCAACACATTTGGGGGACTGACTATCTTATCTCTGACAACCGGAACACAACAATGCTATTAAATTGCTGGTTGGCGGCAGATTTAGATAAGATGGCGGTAGCTAGCCAGGCGGACATTTAAAATGCCCTACCACCAACTAAACCGAGTACTTAAACATGTACCACGCTGGGGATCGAACCCGCGACCTCCGAATCGTAAACCCAATGTTGTTTACATTGAGCCACGGAGGCGGTTGAGCTTCCTCTGTACCTGCCAAACCATCTCAGCATACCTTTTTCAAACATTGTCACTACGAATTCTTACACACTGCTTAACACTATCCCTGATTCTATCTTTCAAAGTCACCCCCGCCCATATTTCCAAAAGATCACATTTCCATTGCATTAATTCTCCTTTCATTCTTCTCTTTACAATTTCACATTAAAGAAATATTACTTATTCGAAAAATGTGCAATATCCATTGTGTTTGGTATCGCTGCTACACATGGGTGCTTCAGTTTTTAATTAGACGTTGCATTTACGTCTACATAACTAAGCACTCCATTCCGCATCAAAATTACAATAGCTGCACAAACTGTTCAGATAGCTATATCTTTGCATCTTGGTACTTCAGACAGACATCAAATAAAAAACGTGTTACATTCCAATGTAATTCCAATGCCATTTTCTCTTAAGTAGGTTTGCTTGTAAACGCTTTATTGTACAAAAAGGCAATACATTAATTTTAAAGAATTTTAGTACAAATGGGTACTCAAATTCTGTATCAATGGCTTTAGTTTTAAGTTTACATACTGATTTTTGTTTCTGTGTTCTGTTTCTGTCAATGGTGCTGTTGGTGTTGTTATTTATTAGATGATATGTAGATGTAGATATGTAGATGTAGATTATTTAGATGATAAACATTCATGGACAGGAACAGCCCGTTCGCGTAACCAGGCTATTTCACAATTAATAATGAAATATCATAATATTGAATAATAATTAATAATTTTGTAACAAAAAACCTTTTTTTTTTAAAGAAAGAGCAACTTCTCGAGTTTCTTGCTTGTTCTTCTCTGGGGAAAAGTGGCTTTTGAACAAGCAGTAGCTTAAAAAATGTCAAATCTGACTATTTTAAGTGTATCTGTGTACCTACAAAATAAAGCATTTTTTGATTTTGATTTTTGATTACTACCTTTTTTTTACGCATGACGGGTTTGTACTTGACCTCAATCACACCTGATGTTAAGTGAAGATGAGGTCGAAGGTGGAAGCGTATACTGACCCGGAAACCCCAACACATTTGGGGGACTGGCTATCTTATCTCCTGACAACCGGAACACAACAACGCTATTAACATTGCTGCTTCCTTTGCTTTGCTTAACAATCAGACCTGACAGCTTTAGTTTTAAGTTTAGATACTTATTTTTGTTTCTGTGTTCTGTTTCTGTCAATTGTGCTGTAGGTGTTGTTTTTTTTTTCTCACTCAAAAAATTATTCTTTGATCTACCCATCATTTAATTTAAACAGTCCACTTGCTGCCCAGTTTTATATTGAGTACATTGTAGAGTTTCTTTTTAAGAAAAAATTCAGCCATGAACAAACTCCTCAAACAAACATTATAACAGACATTCAGCGAACGGAGCTTTAGGTGAACTCCCTTCGAATAAGTGTAATTTGGTATAACATTATACCCCTAACGAAGGTGAACAAAATTATACTTATACCTTAATATAATGAGTGTGTGTGGGGTTGTTACGTACCTACATTCAAACTCGCAATTCTATGGAAAATTTCAGAAGGTCAAATCGTCGGCTCCTCCATTTTTATATCCTTGAAGGAACAAGTAAATCCAATTACCATTCAATTGCGATGTTTTCCTGACAAACTAAATATACAAAATTACTCGTAATAAATAAAATGCGTATATCCACGTGCCGGTTCACCACAGGTAATCGTGGTGTATGCATACAGTACGATCACTTTAAGTTGAGTAGCCGGGATACCTGAAGATGCACGGCAAAATACGGCAATGATCATCCAATATCAAAAGTTTTTATAGGCAAGATGCTTACTCGCCCAGAAGGGCTAGGGATATTTATTTATTTATAACAGCTTATAAATAAATAAATATCCCTACACATACACACAGCGCCATCCAGTTCCACAGTAAGCAACCATAGGCCTGTGTTGTAGATACCAGATGGTTGATATTGTAACGTGACGGTATTGCGTCTCGTTGGTGATTTTAGTTAGTAATCTTTTTGTTCTTTTTCCTTTTCGTTTCTCTATATTTAAATTCAAATTCCTATTTCGAACTCAGACGGCCGAACAAAACAACGTCATTATATTTTCAACAGTTCTAAAGCTGGGACGTATGTGTCAAACTTACTATAGAGAAACGAAAAGGAAAAAGAACAAAAATATTACTAACTAAAATCACCAACGAGACGCAATACCGTCACGTTACAATACTCGGCCTGCTCTGGAAGAAGAAATCCTGAGAAATCATAATGAATCGAAAGGATTTCTTCGTTAAAAAATTAAATTACAAGAGAGAAAAAAAAAAATTATACAAAAGTATATAAAATACTACATAAATACTTTTTTTTTGTAAATAAATACTTATTATAAATGAAAACATCCATAACTCGGGTACACACGTCCGTATTCATCACACAAACATATGCCCCTAGCGGGACTCGAACCCCGCAACCTTTTGGTATAGTGGTCAGAGTTGCCAACCACTACACCAAACAGGTTGTCAAATTATCTCTCCAATGAACCAAATATCTCCTTTAAAGGATATATCAGGCTTTTATGTGAATTACCAAGTGTTTTAAAAATTTCCTTTTGACTGGTCACTGTATGTATTCGTTCCTGGAGACACTTCTGAAATTTCATAATATCATATCCATTATACATGACATTCACTTTTGAACATAGATTCTAATGAAACTTTATACGCATATAGCAAGTATTATAGATGTACAAGTTATTAGAGAACATTTTCTAAAAAGATTCATCATCAGCAGCCCGTAAACATCCCACTGCAGGTTACAAGAAAAATTCAATATAATCTTTTATTTTTCTTTTTACTACCTACTAACTTTAAAGATCTATGTATCCTGTTTATACGTATAAAGTTTCATTAGAATCGGTTTACTCATAAACCCTCTTACAATATGTTTCATTAATGGACAGGAAGAAAAAGCCAAAACATTCAGGTATTCAGCATTGTGAGTGTCGGTACAACGGTGTAATTTGACTAGACTCCCAGGAGAGTCGAGCCTTTTGCCTTATTAGATACACTACTGTACTATAGCTATACCATACGTTTCACTAGTTATATATCACATAATAGAGCAATCAGACTGAAGGCTGAATAAGAGTTCCTGCTGTGTTCCCTAATTACACTATGCCTGATTATATCTTTCAAAGTCACCCCCGCACAAATTTCTCAATAATCTCATTTTCGTGCTTTCTCATCAAATTGACGTGCTCTCCTTTGCGACGGGAGCCTAATTTAAAATACAGTAATTATAATAATTAGAGCATTGCTAGGTGTTTTTTTTTATGCACAACAGATTGGTACTTGACCTCAATCACACCTGATGTTAAGTGAAGATGAGGTCGAAGGTGGAAGCGTACTGACCCGGAAACCCCAACACATTTGGAGGACTGGCTATCTTATCTCTGAAAACCGGAACACAACAATGCAATTAACATTGCTGCTTGGCGACAGATTTAGATAAGATGGTGGTAGCGAGCCAGGTGAACATTTGTAATGCCCTACCACCAACCAAGGTGTCTTGATTTGTGAAAGACTTACCTGCGATTGGGACGCCATACATCCCAATTTTGGGTAAATCAGTGTCATCAATATTAATAATAGTTATCTAATTAAACAATATTATTCATTTAAGTGTATGTTGCAAAACAGGCAACTTCCGTAAATTAATATTTATTTACAATATTTTACATACTGCTGAAAATGGACTGTTACCACTCAAATAATGTATATTTAATATATTATGATTTATCATTGGGTTAAAGTAATAAAGGGTGGCTGCTTTGTCAATTTGGATAAATAGTAAGTAAACTTGAGTTTTGCAAAGAAAAATAAAAAAGGTGACAAGTAGTGGGGTAGGAGTCCATAGTCAGTCGTCATACCGTGAGAACATTAGAAGAAGTGTAAAAAGGAGTGTGAATATATCGGAGAATATATACAAAATGTGAGTATTTATACCTTGTTTTATTACTGGTCAAAACCCCTTTATAATTACGTAGTAATAAGAGGCCCATAGCTGACATCAGTTATAACGGACGAGTTTTTTTAACGTAATGAAAAAAAATAGGCCAAATGGTAAGTGAAAAAGAGTTATTGGCATAGGTAGTTGAATTTTTTTTTGGTAACGATTTGGAAATCGAAAGCCAGATCCGTTTTTGGGGTGTAAAAATGTATGTAGATTTCTATGTTACTTCCTGTAATCTAAACGGCTTTCCCCACTACCTCCCCACATCGCAGACTTAGTCCGAAATATTAGGTCCCTTACCTATGAAATTGGCGTTTTGTATGAAGAATTTCATTAAGACTGTTTTCTCCATACAAACATTTTTGATTTTTTTTTTTGGGAACGGCTAATCCAAATTTAGCTAAACTTTGTGTGTATTATCGGATAACATTAAGTTAAGTATAACCGCTTTATAAAGGTTTCAACGAATCTAAGAAATGATTATGGGAAGTACGTGAAAAGAGCTCTGTTGAATTTTTTTTTATTATGTGATTTAGCTCAGGTATTAGAAATATTTCATGTGAAACCTTGAAATAATATTCTATTTTCCAAATAAAAAGCAAATTTGGATATAGCTTTGAAAATCGCAGGAACATATGATTAACGAAGAAAAAAAACTCCAATTTCGTAGGGAAAGACCCAATATTTATATATTTTTATTATCATTTGTTGGCAGGTTTCTAAATGTTAAAGTTATTTTGACTGCTGGTATAAATTGACCCATTGATGGAAAGAAATTAAAATTAATTTAAACCTATCTCATGACACATATTATCAGGAACAAGCATTACACAGTCGAGATACATAAAAAGTACACATGGTGTTTGTCATTTAATTGTCGGTGTCGCAAAGTAGAGTCAGAAAGGTCTCCAACTCAGCATGGGTTCACCGTTCAATAGAACGCGTGTTCAATAGAGCCTCACATGACGCACGGATATATTGAGTATTGGTACTTGCTGTCGAACGATTAAACGAAGCAGGAAAATAATGTGCCCACTTAATTGAACGTTGCTCAAACACAATTGTCTCATATAATAATAGACTATATTTTCCGCATCCAACTCCACGACGATGGAAATAGGTCAAAACATATTCTGTTTAATGTCAACCATCTTAGAGGCTTAGACAACACCAGCGACACCACTCTCCGTCAGCGGCGACTGTCGTAGACGCCCTCCACACGTTCTGTTGTTGGAAGTGGGGATCATCATCACATCAGCCGAAAGACGTCCACTGCTGGACAAAGACCTCCCCCAAAGATCACCACAACGATCGGTCCTAAAAGTGGGATAAGGGGAGGAAAATTATTAGATGTATTTTTATAAAATTTGGTTATTCATACTAAATCTTTAACAAACAATAATGATCCGGTAGCAAACTGATTCCAATACTAAAATAAGTGAATGAGGATAAACTAGACTAATTAAGTAATTAATGAAAATCTAAAAGAAGAACGAATTTACAAAATATTTGGTCATTACCTATGAAATTGGCGTTTTGTATGAAGAATTTCATTAAGACTGTTTTCACCATACAAACATTTATGGTTTTTTTTTTTGAGAACGGCAAATCCAAATTTTGCTAAACTGTGTGTATTATCGGATAACATTAAGTATAGGCAGTGTTAATTTTTAAAAGTAACCGCTTTATAAAAGTTTCAACGAATCTAAGAAATAATATGGGAAGCACAACGATAAGAACTGTGTTCAAGTTTTTTTTATTATGTGATTTAGCCCAGACATTAAAAAATATTTCATGTGAAACCTTGGAAATATATTCCAGTTTCCAAATAAAAAACAAATTTGGAAATAGCTATAGAATAGTAGGAGTTGGTACATTATGATTAACGAAGAAAAAAATCTCCAATTTCATAGGTAAAAGACTATAGGCAACAATTCTAAACTCTATCAAACACAAAAATGATCGACTAAAAAATCGAGTACCAAACATACCTAACTAAAAAAAAAACATCACGACCCGCCTCCACACCCTCTCACTGCAACTCCTGTAACCAGGATCAACAGCGGTACAACTGAACGTCGCCTACTGAAAGTAAGCGTCCGAGAAAAGACTTTACGCTACCTTGGGCCCCAAATTTATATAAGAAGAAGAAAAAGGGGTTTAAAGAAGGAAAAATAAAATTATTTCCTCCTTCCCCTTTACAAATGGGAGTGTAGCCAGAGAAAAGGAGAAAACCCTCGTATGAGGTTAAAATTAAATGGGTAAAGGGGACTGAGTGAGGCTCAGTCCCTAATGAGTATAGAATACACCACGGACGGCGCCAAGGAACGCAGTGAGTTCTTGGTAAGTAGCTAATCTACTTAGTGTAGTAATGCCAGTAATACGAATGGCAGAAAGACTTAAAAGCACGGAAGCTATCACGATTTGCAACCAGATCCCCGTAGTACACTGGATGGCTATTCGCATTTAATTTTGTTAACATGAGTTTACGCTCCTCTGTCCATCTCGGGCACTCCCATAGTATGTGGTGTGCAGTCTGGTTACTTGCACCACACTCACATTCCGATGAGTTTATTTATTTATTTATTTATTTATTTAATAAGACACACCAACAGCACACATATTACAACTCACATAACAACAGTTTCAAGTATAAACAGGTCTGATACATGTGCCAATAATAGGCGTGTACAACATTCAAGAGATATACACAGCTCTAGACATAATTAAGTTAAGTCTAAATTAAAAACTAAATTAATTTAAGTGAAACAGCACAATGGTCTATAAATGTTGCTTCCGCAAATATTGAGAAATTCTTCTCTTAAACACACCTAATGAGTGATTATGAGATGAGTTAACCAGTTAAAAAAAAAAAACAGTCGAAATTAAATCTACTCCTTTGTAGAATACTGAAGCCTTAAAATATCATCATTAGAGCATGCACATAATTGCGGCCGGACCACTCGGATTTCCAACCGTAATTCACAAACAAACACGAAATACGCCAACCAAACAAAATTTAAGTTTTAGAACATGAAATTGATACATAAACGGATACTTCATTAATAGCATAATAATTTAGTTTGGATCTTAATTACAGCGCGGTGTAGCCGCTGCAGTGCTTAATGATGTGGTATTAACAACTCATTACACAAACCCCTGACCGTTGAAAATTATCTATACGGAGAGCTGAGAAAATATGTGTTGCTGCAAGCGATACCTTTAGTGCATGATGTACAAGCTTTACATATAAAGCCACATCCGTATCGTTATTTTTGTGATGTAACTTCCTAATCATGTTAAAGTCTTAGTAAAAATCTTTAAACGCCTCCGTGGGTCAATGTAAACAACATTGGGTTTACGATTCGGAGGTCGCGGGTGCGATGTACATGTTTAAGTATTCGGTTTGGTTGGTGGTAGGGCATTTTAAATGTCCGCCTGCCTAGCTACCACCATCTTATCTAAATCTGCCGCCTAGCAGCAATGTTTCATTGTTGTGTTCCGGCTGTCAGAGACAAGATAGCCAGTCCTCCAAATGTGTTGGGGTTTCCGGGTCAGTACGCATCCACCTTCGACCTCATCTTTACTGAACATCAGGTGTGTTTGAGATCAAGTACCAACCCGTTGTGCATCAAAAAAAGAAGGATAAAGTGTGTTCTAGCCATTCTGTAGCTTCTTTGGGTATTTTAAAGCCTACAATATTAAATTAAAGTTACCAATGTAAACTTCATTGCGTTGTCGAAGATGCTAAGATCTAAAACAATTTTCTAAACAATTAATCAATGGCTACTTCATATTTTCTAAAAATAGTTTATTGACTCATCTTATTTGCCGTCGGTGAAATACATATTTCATTTTTTTTTCTTTTTTTTTTATGCACCACGGGTTGGTACTTGACCTCAATCATAAAATCAAAAATCAAAATCAAAAATATTTTATTCAATGTAGGATACAAAAAATATCACTTATTGAAAGTCAACATGTTATTTTTTTTAAACTACATCACTTCACAAGGTGTTATGGTTAGGGAGAAGAAGCGACAAGAAACTCCTACTTAATACTCCTACAACTAAATATAAAGAAGTTATTGATCGACTTTTTCAAATAGTTTCCTAAGTATATTCACCGACGCAATGGCGTTCACAGTGGTAACTTGAATCTAATAGTCTATGTTTTATTATTACTTAATACTTATACTATATCTAAAGCAAGCTACTGATTTGTTAGAAACATTTTTACTCCATAACTGACACGTACTCTGTTCATCACGGGCTTGGGAAGATAAACGTGTAACTTTACTCGACTATATCACATATTGAGGAAGTATGGGCCATAGTCCGCGACGCTGGCTGGCCCAGTGCGGGTTAGGCATGTAGGTTTCCTCACGATATTTTCCTACACCGTTTCAGAGCAGTCGGATAAATGCACACAAGTAAATAAATTTTAAAACTCATTGGTGGGGATCGCACCTGGACCTCCCAAATTTGGAGAGTGTGTCTCGTACACTGATTACTGGACTATATAGAACCTCAGAATTTAATAAAGATCTTAGATCGAAGAAAGATATAGGCTTACTACCCCAGGGAGACAACTTAAGAAATCACCACCCATAAGCGGAGAGCTAATAGATTAAAGATTTTAAAAATTGATTTATTGAAATGTAACGCGGCGTCTGGAAAGTTTTCCATGTAGCCCTTTCAAAAAGCAGCGATCACCAACGGGATTTTAAGAAACGGACGACCTTATTTGTTTGTGATTCTGAACTTCAAAGGGGATCCTTCAAAGGGCAATGTATACGCTTTTATAATAAGGTTCCAGTAGACATTCAAAATTTGCCTTTAAATAAATTTAAAGCATTCATAAAACATAAATTATTGGCAATAGGCTATTATAAAATCACTGACTATTTGGATGATAAGCAAGCATGGACATAGCAGTCTTATTATTCATATAATATATATGTTCCTCTGATTATCAAATCACAAATTGTAACCCATAATCTGTATGAAAAGAGCAACCCTTGACTTTCTTGCTCGTTCTTCTGTGGGGAGTCACCTTTGTGAATGAGCAGTAAATTTAAATTTAATAGCGACGTTTTCAAGTGATAATTTTATCCTATGAATTAAAATGTTTTCATTGGATTTGATTTCAACATACCCTGCATGGGTAGCAGCAGCAGTAGTTTATCCCAAGTTATATATCTGTCAAAATGAGCGACATAAGACAGCTGAGCAGCATTTTGCCAGTTCCGCTCGATAAACTATATCTCGTATGGTCATGAACCTGCGCTGATTTTTAAAGTTGACCAATGACACTGCTCTTATAGATAAAATCACAGATCACTTTAGAATGTCGTCCGTTTCAATCCCGTTCATAAAACGTTCGATCTTCAAAATAATTTACCGCTGTGCGTGATAAATTAGATCGCAAGTTGTCATGCCACCACTGCTGGACACGCGGGTCTGGACACATTTATCCAGTTAGTGAGACTCAAAATAAATAACAATTGATACTTCGGTAACTCGACAAGTGAGCACCTCTGAAACTGTAGGTATGCTAATTCGATAATTGTAAACCATCATTATAAGTGGACAATCTTCGCGCGTCTATCTTGTTGTTATCGACAACTGGACAAATTGGAGGACACGGTGCAGGTGGACTCTTCAAATACGGATGGGCCGGCAAAAGTATCGTTTTGCCCTTCTTCAAATTTAACTAGCTTTTTATTTATTTTTTCACTCTGGTCATTGTATTGTATTGTTTAATACAAAATCAGTTCATTATGTCCTAGAGGTGGAGACTTGAAGACCTGTAAAACAGAATTTTGTTTTGCAAAGTTCATCCCCAGATAGCATAGGAAGGTCTCGCAACGTTTATTGTTGAGGTGCCGTCTAATCATTGAATGGACAAGGAACCTCTCATCAAATATACACACCCAGACCACATAGGATGTGCTATATCGGAACTGCGTTCGCAGCATTAGATAGATGTATTTATATATTAGTTAAGAAAGCACTACAATTATATTAAGTAAAAAATGGATGTTTATGGGTAGTTGATATGGAGAGTTGGGTTACTATTAAGTAGTACAGTGGCACCACTCTGCCTTTCGGCTCCTCAGAATACCAGCGTCGTGGTTGCTCCAACCCGACACATGCTGAGTGGAGACCTTTTTGGATTTAGTATAGGTATTGTAAACTTATGTATATAATACTCTTTATAGCAGAAATCCTAATAAATACTTTTCTTTCTTTCTTGCAACACGTACCTACTCCACGCGTCAATACATTCATTATGTAGTATGTCAGAGCAGTACAAACATTGTTATGTCAGTATTGAGAATGTAACTGTTATGCAGCGATGTGTTAGTGATTCAACACAGATGTAATTCACATTAGTGTCATTAGGTGGCGTTGTTCTGAAATATTTCATAACCAACATTGTTTCGAGAATTTTCATTATTACTAAATGCATTGAATTTCATTGCGCGAGGCAAGTAAACGGTTTATGTTCTTCACATTATTTTTAAGAAACTTCAAAAAGAAAGAGGTTCTATATTCAGTCTATATGTATAGGGTTCACCGAGAGAGTGGTCCCATATAAATATGATGATGCACTCCGGAGACTCTTCATCTCCTTATTACTTATTCCCATTCTTAATAGGTATCAATATCGATAGATGGAGACCACACCCCTCTGCTGGTGCTTCGGTATGTGCGGTTGGTCTTTGGGTGATGGAGTGGACTGTATTAGCTGGGTTCAGGAGCCGTAGGAACTTCAAACACTAATTAACTTTGAAAGATGTGAGTTTATTAAAATATCACAGTTGTAATAGGCAAAAATGATGTATGATCAGATGAGTGAAATCGTTAGATATCTATTCGAGAGTTGTATTTTTCGGCTACCCGCGCTCCTGTCAACATGACAGATCGCGGATGCGTTTTGTTTCACGAACAATAGACTTTTCACTTTTGTACTCGCATACAGGTACATAAGGCCCGTATTAATAAACCATTATCAAGATTGAGAACAGTCTTGTGACCGGTCAAAAGTAAACGTGTTGATTAATAAACCTAACTCTTGAGACCTGAATAGCACGTGCATACTCAAGCAGTACTCACTGGAGCGGTTAAACTAAACTCAAGACTATCATTCATTCGCCGCTGGGGTGAATACTTGAGAAGTGATCTCAGCTGAGTTGACCTCAAGATTGGTTTATAAATTAGCACGGAGCTTGAGATAGCGTCAACTGCTTAAGTCGCATCTCGGTTGATACAGCCTCAAGACTTCTATTGAGATTTTTTTTTTTTTTTAAATAATAAATATTTCGGACACTTACACCAATCATCTAGTCCTAAACTAAGCAAAGCTTGTGCTATGGATACTAGATAACGGATAAACATACATAAATATTTATATAAACATCCATGACTCAGGAATAAATGTTCGTATTCATCATACAAACATTTACCCGTCGCGGGATTCGAACCCGCAACCGTTGGTTTCGCTGATAGGGTCACTATCCACTACACCAATCGGTCGTCATGATTTATTAATACGGGCCTATGTGTGAAAGTGCTATCACACACCAATATCTACAGACGTTCAAAGGCAGGTTTGCTAAGTATTAACCAGCTGCAAGAAGGGTTATGTGGGATTCTTTATTGCCTTAGTAGCCCCCAAAAGGCTAACCTAAAAGGCATTATTAATAATTAATTCATTGTCAGATAACAAGATCCATTAAATGAAAATAAATTAAATTCGTGCAAATTAATTAATGACATACATACATACATTCAGTGTACTAAGTATCGGGAATTTGTCAATAAAACAAAAAATACAAATTATTCATCTAAATTTATTTTATCGCCTTCAAAGTAGGCCCCATCGCTTGCAATACAACATCTCCACCGCTTCACCCAGTCTTCCATACATTTTTCATAGGCTATTTGCGGTATGGCCTTTAGCTCATTCAGCGAATTTTCTTTTATGGCTTCTATCGACTCAAAACGTTTTCCTCGAAGTGGTAATTTTAACTTGGGAAATAAAAAAAAGTCAGACGGAGCCATATCAGGTGAATACGGTGCTTGGTCGAGAACTTTTGTTAAATTTTTCGCTAAAAACTCTTTCACTATAATGGCTGTGTGTGATGGTGCATTATCATGGTGCAGCATCCATGAGTTGTGTTGCCACAAATCTGGACGTTTTCGGCGGATACTCTCACGCAAACGCTTCATGACGCCTAAATAATATTCTTTATTCACTGTTTCTCCCTCTGGAAGGAATTCGGAGTGAACCACACCACGGTAGTCAAAAAAAACTGTCAGCATCACCTTGATTTTGGAGCGACTTTGCCGCGGTTTTTTGGGTTTCGGCTCGTTTTCGAGACGCCATTCTGAAGACTGTTGGCTTGTTTGCATGTCGTACTCATAAACCCATGTCTCGTCGCCAGTTATTATACGTTTCATAAAGGATCCGTAGAAGCTCGGGAAACCATGTCTTCAGCGACATGCTTTCGCTGCGCTTTTTGAACAAAATTGAGCTCTTTTGGAACTAGTCGAGCGGCGACGCGTTTCATGCCTAAAATGTCAATGAGAATGTTGTGGACGGACTTAAAAGATATGTTCACCTCACTAGCCAACTCTCTCAGACTCATACGTCGATTTTCGAGCACTAGCTTCTTGATTCTGTCGATGTTTTCTTTGGTCGTAGCGGTTGAAGGTCTACCAGAACGAGGCAAGTCTACTACTACTTCTCGGCCTTCTTTAAAAGCCTTATACCATTCATAAGCCCTTGTTTTCGATATACACGATTCGCCGTAGGTATTTCGCAACATTTTTAGTGATTCACCACATGAAATATCATTTGAAACACAAAATTTAAGGCACACTCTTTGTTCAACAATATTTTCCATTGTAAAAATCGCCGAGGACTCAAAACTATGACCAACAAAAAGTGTAGTTTAAAACAAATTAAATGACAGATCCCGCTCAAATTTTGCGCGCTAAATCAGTACAGTGCTACCAACATGCAGTAAAAAAATTAGAACGACCTCTTTTACGCGGGTCTTTTTATTGACATATTCCCGATACTTTTTACACAGAGTAGTACATACATAATGTCACGCCTGTTTCCCGTTGGGGTAGGCAGAGACCACAGACTTTCACTTGCTACGACCCTGACACACCTCTTCTGCTTCCTTCACTCTCATAAGGTTGTTCATACATGCTCGTCGGTTTAGGGTACTCTTGACTTGGCCTTTCTTTAAGACGTCCCCGATTTGATCATGGTACGTTCGCCGTGGTCTTCCCCTACCAACACTACCATCCACATTCGCTTTGTATATCTCTTTCGTAAGTCTTCTTTCATTCATCCTCTCCACATGTCCAAACCATCTCAGCATACCTTTTTCAATCTTTGTCACTACATCTTCATTCACACTGCTTAACTCCTAATGAATTATAAATTAATGAAGGACCGTCAGAATCGTCGGCATAGAGCAAATGTTAGACAGCCTTAGTTAGCTTAGATGAAAAAAAAAACTCAAATAGTACCTACAGTATGGGTAACATAATAAAGGTATCATCATGAGGATACCTAATCAAAAGCCTTCACCATCACGATCCCCAATGTTGGGGCACAACCTCCTCTCACCGGCAGATAGTATGGGCAAAATTGAAAACAACCGACTATTTAATGTGACCTAGGAATCACGGAAACACTCGTATTAAAATGCCACTATTGGTCACCCATCCAAGGACTGGCCGCGTCAGACATTGCTTAACTTCAAACTAGCGAATACAACTGCGCCACGAGTGCTTCCTGAGTATCATGAGGATTACTAAAGAATCGTGACACACCTATTGTCTAATAAATCCAGCTCAATTAGCGTTTTTTGTATCCTAATAAGTTGTAATATGTATACGTACCTATTTTGTATTGCTATTTATACTGTGTATTGTTGTCAATATTGATACACACATACAGACCGATCAATTTCGTTTGTTGCAGCAATAACTACTTATATGTATCCGTGTAATAAGGAAAAATAAAATTCAAACGTCGAATACACGAAAAGCGAACCCCCGTGCTCCACCCCACAGACAGGTGCAAAAAAAAAAATAGATACCTATTCAATGTGTACTCGTTCGTGTGTGTGCTTGTGGATATTTCTCACATTCAATATTTAGATTTGGAATTTGGGATAAATTTTTATATGAAACGAACAGGCATTCTTGCCCGCTCTCACGGCGGGCGCTCTCTCGCTCTCCCCTTTTTTGTAATGGCTGCCAGCGTCGTATTTTTTCTAAGTGCGTTAAAGCTTAAAGTTAACACCTGTGAAAACCACATCAAGAACTGTTATTTTCCTGAATAACTTTTGTTATAGTTTTTTGTATGATACAGAGCTAGCGAAGATATTTTACACGTAATTCTTCTGGAACATAAAGTAAAGGTAGAAAAAGAGATACGAGTTATACCAACAACCAATAAATATAACCAAAATAATTTTACGAAACTGAGGTCGCGGCTTCGATTCCCAATAGGTACATGTTTTGGTGCTCGGTTGCCCGCCTGTTTAGCTACCACCATCTTATCCAATGCCTGTATTAATAAAACGTTCTCAAGATTGCGATGAAAGTGGATACTTGAGATACTGTTGTGTACCTATTTAAAAAAAATAACAAAAATTTGTCTTGAGACTGAGACTCGAGCTCAATCTCAATAAACCGGCTCTAAGGCCCGTATTAATAAACCGTTCTCAAGATTGACATGGCCTCAAGTTGACGCTTGAGAATCGGCTGCATATTAAAACAGCATCGGAAAAAATGGTCTTGAGACTGAGACGCGATCTCAATCTCAAGAACGAGTCTGCGGTCAAGCACTAGCATCATTGAATACTGTCAGTTTGAGATAATATAGTAAGTTTCCGAATGAGCCTTCGGCCACGTAATGCATAAAAAAAAAGACGCGAAAATGCTCCAAATGTATAATCTCGTCTCTCTGTAACGTGACGGTATTGCGTCTCGTTGGTGATTTTAGTTATTAATCTTTTTGTTCTTTTTCCTTTTCGTTTCTTTATATTTAAATTCAAATTCCTATGTCGAATTCAGACGGCCGAACAAAACAACGTCATTATATTTTCAACAGTTCTAAAGCTCGGACGTTTCTGTCAAACTTACTATATTATAACCTAATTCTATTATATTTCCACTGAGTGCGCTGGAGCCATAGCTACCATAAAATTCATTATCATTCGTAACGGCATTGTTTTATAACGTGAGTGTTTTGTAGTGTTTATTGTGTGCGGTTTCTTTTCTAAATTCTTATGTGTTTTATTCAATCTATCTCTTATGCCTTTTTATTACAATTATATTCGGTCAAGTGTTCCTGATTTTATTATTTATTGCGGCCTACTCCTGAGCAATCAATTGGAAGTCTGGTTCAGGAGTAGTGCCACATCTATGTTCGAAAATTCTAAATCATAACCTATGTCTCATTAGTATTTTATAATTAAAATTTGCAGTTTCATAGACATCTACAATTACTAGGAACGCAACATATTGACCTCAACAAAAGGCCTCCAGCAATAAAACTGCGTAGTATATTGACGCTTATATGAACTATATCTGGGTCGCCAGAATTACTTGAGAATAGGCTACGTTTCCCCGAGGGCCTATTAGCCTGCCTCATAAAAGACTTATTAACGTAGGTAGGCCCTCCACAAAGGCGAGATTTTCAAGCATTTTCCAGTTTAGCTCGCTTAGAAAAAAAAAATAGGTGAAATGAAACAGATTAACGCAGTCCCCGTTTAATCTAAAACTTTTCAATTTTATAAATTGGCATGGCAACCAACTTCAATAGGGTTTTTTATGCATTTAAAGACGCCCCTGTAGGTCCACCGACTAGGTTAAACTGACTATGACTGAAACTGACTCAGTTGAAAACAACTGACTATTTAACGTGTCCTCCGAATCACGGCAGCACTCGTATTGGTGTTGCGGGTGTCCATGGGCGGCGGTGATTGCTTTCCATCACGTGACCCGCATGCTCGTTTGCCGCCCTCTCATATAAAAATAAAATTAAAATGCCACCAGTGGCCACCCATCTAAGGACTGGCCGCGTGCTTAACTTGGCTAATCGAAAACGAATAGCGAATACAACTGCGCCACGAGTGCTTCCTAACAATCATGACGATTACTAAAATTTTGTATCCAATTAAGTTGTAATATGTATACGTACCTACTTCGATCGGGCAATTGGGATTTCAACTTAATTTTTAATTTTCTGACTTCAAATAAAAAATAATTTACTAAAACTACTTAGGTCTGGGCTACATGGCAAAATTGGCATGTAACGTCACAGGAATAAGAGGTCTTTTGTGGCTATTTATTTCCATGAACAGAAATTTATTGCATTGTAATTTTAAAAGCTTATGAAATCAGTTAATTATTTTAGTCATTTGTACACTTTAACTGTCATACAATATGTTGCTTTCACATGGGTTTTTATTGTTTTAGGTGTAGGTAATATTAGTATTGCATTTAATAATAATTTTGTTGTTGACTGTATTTACTAATACTAATAATTTGTTAGTTTCCAAAAGTTCAACGTTCTAACACTGATTAACGTACATACTCACCAGTAAATTATCAATGGAGTTGTAACCACAGATGACATACCCCATCACCCGGTTCGCCATGGTCTTCAAACGCTGGTCACTGGTCAGACATCTTCACAAAAAAATAGAGCCAAGATGTCGAGTTAAACGCAGTTGCAATGTGGCACTACAGTCAAAACCAATTGAGGACTCAAATGCTATTTATACATATTTATATTTACTATGCAAGTACGTACACTCAAACCATCAACAAGCAGCACTTGGATTTCTCACACCAATCTAAAGGACGTCGAGAGCTATTCACGGGAAGAATTTTGTGTGATTGATATATAATTCCCTAGGTAATAAGACAATAGCTCTATAGGCACAATGATATTTACACCGGTAATCAATATTGTCTCTTGAAGACTGAAATGTCAACGCAAACGAACACTTCAATTAACAAAATCCACACAACAACATATTATGAAATTGACACGACACCAATTGAAATCTTTTTCCTTCAATATCTAGAACGCCCAGCAATGAATATTACGTTCAAACAGCAAGTTAGTTACACCATGTATCTAATGAGCAGTCAAATATAAACTTTACACGCAACGAACACTGTTTAAAATGGCGGGAACAGTTTACGAAAATTGTGGGTACTCGTGGCGATATAGCGAGCCGATGTAAGCTACTTTGAACTGAACTGAGTGCGCATAAGACTGAATATCGGATTGAGGCGCACTTCAGACAGAAGCTGCGCGTCGACAGGCGTCACTCAACGACTGCTGTTCGTGGGAGACTGATTAAGTGCCCCGTCCCGCTTGCTTTTACCATCTAAGTACGGGAAAATTAACGCAAATATTAACATTACAGCACTGAATGATCAATGATGCCTGAAATTATTTGTGACGAGTCGAAAAGATCGAAAAGTGATCGAACAAATCAGTGAAACGGCATTTTATAGATCGCTACTAAAAAAGGTGCGAGCGTTGATGAAACTGTTATGTGAACACGAGAAGTTGAATAAAGCTCTGTGTACCTTAGAGAAATGTACACAGCGTACACTTTAAAGATTTTTTTACCCCACATGAATGTGACAGATTGAGACGAATTACACAAACAAGGCTGTTTACGATTCCAGTATGATATCAAAAAAAAACGGAGTAGGTACCCACTCACTGAACCGTGATAAGCATCTCCACGGCAACAATTATGCACCCGGAGAGGGGAACGATATCAAACAACGCTCCAAGTAGCCAAAATTCGATTTATCGTGTGACGCGTACCAGTGGCGGGCGTCTGTGAAATTTGTCGGGTTATAGTTTGCCCTAATAACACAGAAATATGGATAAACTCGTTTATTGTCGATAACTTGCTGAGCTATTGATGTAATCATCTCATTATTTATTAATGTGGAGTGAAATCATCGTCAGATGCAGTTAAGGCGGCAAAGAAAATGTTGCAGCTTGAGCATACAAGCAAGTGTTTTCACTTGACAAAACATGATTACGAGGAAAGTATCCAGCCATGCTTCCAAATTTTAAAGTTGCAAACGAATTTCATAAATTTTTAAAATTGTTCGCGCCGTTTTAGTAGTTATGACTGTTTCCGTGCTTGGGAGAGCCCCGTCGCATTCTTGCGGCGGCAACCACGGGGCACCGTCTTCTAGATAAGAATAAGTTCAACAAGTTGATTCTCGGTAATAAAATCTTAATATTGCTGTCGCCATGTCCTTCGACGGTGATACAGCAATAGTTTTCTATAACAAGAACCTTATATGTACACGGTAGCGTGCTGGTCATTTTAGGTGTCCAAAGCTCCGCTGAACACCTCGCTAAAGGTACGGGTGTGACCGTTTGTTTCCTTAAAGAGATCCCCTATGGAACGACAATCAATGATGCTACCAAGTAAATAATATATATATCGCAAACAAAGCCATAACTCGGTTAAACAAGAACGTCAATCTGTAGTTTGGTTTGGATTCCTTTCAAAATACCTACTGCAAATAGTTTTGTATTGTTCACATTATCCACAATTATAGAGATAGGTCTCAGTGTCCACCGAAAATCATTTTAACGATTGTCGGTAATCAAAGTAGCACAAAACTTTTTGCATTACTGTATAATATCGGAATTTAAATCAACCACAGCTTGACATCCTTGTTATTCCCTGTTAGAGCTTTATGAGATAAATATTTATTTGAGTGGCCGCATCGTCGACTTATCATTTCATGTCACCTTAAGACAAATTCTAGAGAATTCTAAAGAAAAACCAGCCAATGTAATCACTCCCTATCCTAGAAAAAATTGTTTGGACGTGTTGGAATTTATGTCATCATCATCTTATTTAAGAGTCATACTGTTGTCGGTGGAGTTTTTTCCATATCTCTCTGCTCTCCGCCTTCCTCTTGACCTTCTGATACGTCACGACGTTCAACATCTCTTTTATCTGCTGCATGTAGCTTATTCTCGGTCTTGCCCTTTTTGTTTTCCCCTCTATTCTTCCTTCTATTATGGTTTTGATGAAATCATCGTGTCATATAATTTATGTACTGTTCGTAAATTACGTCGTACATTAAGTTGAATGAAAAACAAATAAAGGGTACGAATCAAAGCATACAGTACCTACCATATAAAAGAGCCCCTTTCTAAGCTGTCTGTAAACTTTCAAGGTACCTAAACCTTACCTTTTTACCCCCCGATCCAAAGAGGGGTGCTATCTACAAATTTAAAATTCACGTCTGTCTGTGGTATTGTCCGGTTGAACGGATTTGAACACGAATTTTTGTCGGATTGCGTTTGCGTGTTAGCCAATTTTATAACCGGTTCAGCCATCTCAAAGTTTATAAAGCTCGTTTCTGCATGATACGTTGACAAGCCTCAGAGTGTTCCACATTAACAATTTCTAGTTACATTGATCTGTACCGGTGCTGTGGTTTTAGCACTCAAATAAAATAGAACCAAGCCTCTTCTCTTCTCGTCGTTCTCGTCTCTTCCCGTGGGTGTCGTAAAATGCGACTAAGGCGTGACTTTTCACCAAAAAACATCTAGTTCTGCACGTGTCAACGGCGACGGACTGACCCCCAGTTATCAATTTATTCTATAATAATAATAAATTTGGTTCAATAACTTAATTAGGTACATATATTTTATTAATTGAATCCAATATGTTACGGGAATAATCTTACACAATATTCTTTTACCAATAACGTTAGTTTTAATTTGATAACACCAAACACATTTCAACATTCCATTTGTCCCACGACCAACCCTCAGGTTTCAGCAGAATACCAGTGTGTTGCCCGCCCCGGGCAAATCCATACACTGAGCTGTAGCCTTTTTGTATACAGCGGCACACACATAATATTTGTTTATTTCTGTACTTGTGTTTTATTGTTTTAGTTGTATTTTTCAGATGTAAAATTTGTTATGTGTGTGTACATTGGATGCAAATAAATGCTTATCTATCTATCTACCCCAGTCACGTGTAAATTTCTGTATATTTCATAAGGTGAATGTTTGGGATATCTCTGACCACCCCATTTGGGATAAAGGTCGTCACGTTATTATGTGCTGTACCGAATTTGAGAAATGGGAACACTTCACTTCGGCGTCCGTCCGTCAGCTCGTCTATCACAGAGAATTCTCGACATATGAATTTGAAGGCAGATGCCTAGACGGATGCCTAAAATTGATCAACTCAGTGCGGGTTAGGTAATAGGTAGCGGTGGGGCTCGTCTGGGCAACGCAGTTTCTTACACCAATGCAGTAAATATGCGCCATACATAGCGATCCCCTTAGGCATTGAATGGGTAGTTTAACTATCGGCCTATGGCAACTATACCGCCACAGCCGTGTAGTAAAATTAAAAAAAAAAAGAAAATTAACCCACCGAGGTGAAAAATTAATTCTTGCGGCGCGTCGAAACAAATGTCGTTGGCTTAGGCCTTTAAAAATGCAGGGTTTTAAGCGACTTCTTTCAGGGAACGTTTCGAAAAAATCAATGAAGAGAATTTTTGCCCACCGAGACCATGCCTTCGAAAGCGACGGTTGCGGATTGGAATACCCAGGGGTAAATGGTTGCGTGACGAAATGAATTATTCACAACTTAACTTTTGTTATTAGTTTACATTGTTGAGACTTAAGGCCCGTATTAATAAAACGTTCTCAAGATTGATATGACCTTAAGTTGACGCTTGAGAATCTGTTGTATGTTAAAATAGTATCAAAAAAAAATTGTATTGAAACTGAGACGCGATCTCAATTTCAAGGTCGATTTATTAATACGGCGCTTAGAGTATGAACACCTGTGTCAGAAAATCTCTGTTATTTTTTTTTTAAGTACAACGGTTTGGTTCGATCACCTCGATCACACCTGATGTTAAGTGAAGATGAGGTCGAAGCTGGAAGCGTACTGCCCCGGAAACACCAACACATTTGGGGGACTGGCTATCTTATCTCTGACAACCGGAACACAACAATGCTATTAACATTGCTGCTTGGCGGCAGATTTAGATAAGTTAGTGCTAGCTAGCCAGGCGGACATTTAAAATGCCCTACCATCAACCAAACCGAGTACTTAAACATGTACCCCGCTGGGGATCGAAACCGCGACCTCCGAATCGTAAATCCAATGTTGTTTACATTAGAGAGATAGATAGATAGATAGATAAACGTTTATTTGTTTCTCCAGCCACACACATACATTAAATAATATTTATAAGTAATTAATGCACATAATTTAGACTACAGTACAGTTGCAATAAAAACAGAATATATAAAAGTACAAGCAAAACAGATATAAAAACTATGTAAAATGGGCCATAGCTGAGTGTCGGATTGCTCAAGAGCAAAACACTGATTTTCAGCTGTTACCCTTAAAGAGGTAGACGGGTACAATATTTCTAAATAACCCTAAGTACAAATTATTAAATGTTATGTTAGTAATAAGTTTTAGTCAGATTCTGGTAAGCAATAAATTGAGCCACGGAGGCGGTTAAAATAATTGAATGATGAATAAGAACCATGGACATTAAAGGTCTTAGCATACGTGACGTGTTTATTCTCGTGCCGGACGGAAAGGGACGATTTTTTGACATCGTTGCATTTAAAAACATAGCAATAAAATACACGTGGCGAGAAACACGGGCGGAACGGGACGGCAATAGAAAAAACATCGTTACGGCATCTTCTTCATCTAATACTACGGCAACCATTGCTAGTTCTTCAAAAGTAAAATCGAACATTTTGTGCTGAAATATGGTTGCAGCACTAGCACGACTATCGTTGAACACCGTCCTGTACGTATGTTTTAAAACCACTTTCACGTTAGGAACTATAGAAAGAAAGAAAGAAAGAAAGAAAAGTATTTATTGCCAACAAATACAGAAAATTTCGTAAGGTATATTTTCCTTATTTAAATGTATGTATTTGTGGCAAAGGGATTGGGCGTCAGCATTTGCTGCCAATATGTCTTATGGCAATTGACAGCGCTGGTTTTCAGCGCAACCCCTCTCTCACTTAGGTTTTCAACATAAAACAGCAGTCAGGCGCGTTCCCACATACACTTATGTGTGAGAAAAAAGAAAAAAAAAAAAAACTGCTGTTGCCTACTTGAGAGTGCGTTAACAAAAAGAAAAAGACTTAAAAATAAAAACCTGTCCCGTCTCCGTTCCGTCCGAGAAATTACCCGTCACGTATGCTAAGACCTTAATACATTCACGCCAGTTTCCCGTTGAGGTAGGCAGAGACTATTGATTTCCACTTGAAACGACCTTGACATACTACTTTTACGTCTTCCACGTTTATATTGGGTCTTCACCTATGAAATAGCGAGTTTTTTTTCTTCGTTAATCATATGTAAAAATTCCTGCGATTTTCAAAGCTACATCCAAATTTGTTTTTTATTTGGAAAATGGAATATTATTTCAAGGTTTCACATGAAATATTTTTTAATTTCTGGGCTAAATCTTTTTTTTTTTTTTTTTTTTTTTTGATCAGGAACAGTTGCTGTCAAGCCGATAGGCTTTTTACAGCGTCGCCGGGCGGGTGGGCGAGACAGAATAAGAAAAATTTGAACAGAGCTCTTTTCATATGCTTCCCATAATCATTTCTTAGATTCGCTGAAACTTTTATAAAGCGATTACTTTTAAAAATTAACGCTGCCTATACTTAACTTAATGTTATCCGATAATACACGCAAAGTTTAGCTAAATTTGGATTTGCCGTTCTCAAAAAAAAATCTAAAATGTTTGTATGGAGAAAACAGTCTTAATGAAATTCTTCATACGAAACGCCAATTTCATAGGTAAGGGACCTAATATTTATGGATTTATCCGTTATCTATCACCCATATTGGCTATACCCTGCTTCATCATCATATCACCATAGATACCTAGTTTGGGACAGGACCGTCACTATATTGAACAAGATTATGTTAGTTTTATCGATTTCCCGCATAGCGCCCGAGGGTATGACATGAAAGAGAATTTATACGGATCTAATAAAATAATTATGTTTACATACGTTTCATTATAATGTTAAGGCGCTGAATAGAGCCAATGACCTTGAGCAATGGATACGCCCACTTAATGTTCGATAAAGCAGCGCTGCGTCTGCGACACGGTCAATATGCGTACCGTCAGACTAGTCGACCTTACGGGAAACCTTCTTGCGAACTGAACTTTGAGTTAGAGCTCTCCTAAATGCAACAGGTGGCGCTGTTCGCGAAATAAAAAACAACACAAAATAATAATATAACAAGGATGATTTATTGAAATATAAATGTATAGGTATTCATAGAATGTTTTCAAAAATAAGTTTGGGACCAGAATGTTTCAGACACGGCGAAATAAATAAATAAAAAGTGTTATTTTTAAACGACTTCAAAAAAGGAGTATGTACACCGATATCTCCGAGATTTGGCGGTTGATTCACATGGTTCTTTTTGTAAATGAAAGGGGATACCGTCGAGTTGGTCCCATTGTAATTTCAGCGCAATCGGTCCAGTAGTTTTTGTGTAATCATGGTAAATATCAGAATGGCATTACATATTTAGACGATTGCGTAGTTTTTACACAGGGAAACTAAGTAGATACAGTTTGGGTTTGTATGGAAAAAGTTTAGACTAGATCGGTGTGATTATCAGCAATAAATATGACAAATCGAAGATCATCAGGTCGAGCTGGTACACCCGAACTGCCCATTTAACCTGTAGGAGCGAGAAGGTCGCCATCGCACAAAAATTATCATGGAGATTAGCAACCACGGATAATACTAATAACTTTTTTTAACCGACTTCAAAAAAGGAGGAGGTTCTGTATTATTTATGTATGTACATCGATTAGTCCGAGATTTTTAAGCCGATTTACGTCGGTGTGATTATCAACAATAAATATGACAAATCGAAGATCATCAGGTCGAGCTGGTATACCCCAAGTGCCCACCTAACCTGTAGGAGCGAGAAGGTTCGCCATCGCACAAAAATTATCATGGAGATTAGCAACCACGGATAAATACTAATAACTTTTTTTAACCGACTTCAAAAAAGGAGGAGGTTCTGTATTATTTATGTATGTACATCGATTAGTCCGAGATTTTTAAGCCGATTTACGTCGGTGTGATTATCAACAATAAATATGACAAATCGAAGATCATCAGGTCGAGCTGGTATACCCCAAGTGCCCACCTAACCTGTAGGAGCGAGAAGGTTCGCCATCGCACAAAAATTATCATGGAGATTAGCAACCACGGATAAATACTAATAACTTTTTTTAACCAACTTCAAAAAAGGAGGAGGTTCTGTAATCTTTATGTATGTACATCGATTAGTCCGACATTTTTAGGCCGATTTACGTGATTATAAGGCCGTGCCTGCGCTCACGCTGCTCAGCGGACTCCTCGGCAAGCCGATCGTGTATAAAACCGAGTCTATGCTCGTTCTGTTCTGGAGTTTCCTGGCGAATACGTGATTTAACGTAATCTTTCATAGCTACTAGACGTACTCGGCGAGCTTCGGGCGTCTCCTAGGAACGCGAAATTGCGTTCCGTGAGGCATTTTTTTCAAGCCGTAGTACCCTTTCAGTTTCGGTTTCTTTTGACCGACAGTTCTTTAAACGAGCAGCACCTTTCGTAAGCCTGCCCATATTGGTCAATTAATATATTTTATTATTTTGTAATGTCTGACCAGACACTAAAAAGAATTAAATAAAAAAGGATTTAAAAAAAACGACTTCAAAAAACCCGGAAAAAATAATTTAATTAAACTACTGCAATATTAATAACTGAAAAGTATGAAATAAAAAACCAGAGCAAAATGTTCTTTAGAGATA
Organism: Oegoconia quadripuncta; assembly: GCA_949316235.1. Classification (NCBI taxonomy): domain Eukaryota; kingdom Metazoa; phylum Arthropoda; class Insecta; order Lepidoptera; family Autostichidae; genus Oegoconia; species Oegoconia quadripuncta. The sequence goes on from OX438742.1 coordinate 43,788,906, forward strand.
AATATACACTATTATATATAATGAGAATACAATACAATTTATATGCTATACAATAATAGTTAGGTATAATGATCATTGAGTTCGTGGGGCACCCATTTGTCAAGCTTTTTTACCTTGCCAATTTGACGCAAATTGACCAATATTGTTTTGACGCTAACGTCGAAAGCTGCTGCTAATTCAGCCGTAAATTGTGTATCATCAGCTTTTTGGAATAGCATCCATCAGCAATCACATCAATTATCGGTATACCGTTTTTCCTAAGGCTTCCTTCTGCTATCGCATAATTTCTTTCTTTTTCCCCTGCTTTCTTCATAGTTTCTTGAGCAACCCTTTGCCAATTTCTGGACAGAACGTCATGTTGGGTTTGGTATTTTTTATTTGAAATAAGAGGTAGATTTATTGCCGTAGAAAACTCTTTCAAATGTGAATGACCACCACCAATAGATATTATGCCTGCTATGGCACAACTATTGACATCTAAGTAATCATCCTCCGGATAATCATTTTCTATATGAAACTTTAAATTGCACATTCTACACACGAAAGTAAATTTAGAGATGAGCCCATCTTGTTTTTCGTTTATTAAATCGATAGTATTCAGATTACAGCCAAGAGGTCCGTTCAAATTTCTTGCAATTTTTTATAAAAATGCGAGTTGGCTACAAACCGCCGACAGATGCAGATTTCTTATTCCGTATTCTGATCACTTGTAATCTGATAAGTCTGAAACAGAAAACTTTCGTTATTATTTTATTAGTTAATATTATATTTACCGACTACGGCCCATTATTATTATTATTTCGTCTTTGGCCTAAGTGTTTCTCAAAAAACAAGACAATAAGGCGGTCATCACGAACAAAATACTTTTTAGTCATATTTTCCGTAGTCAGGAATTAGTTTTTGTCTTTTATTTCATATATTATATAGCGCATTTGACGTTAGTTTGACATTTAGTTGACCATTCAGGTTACTAAGCCATTAGTTAGTACATACCTCTTCATCTTTTTTTTTTCTGAACACCTTGTGCCTCAATGTCGTACCTGTCATTAAAAGATAATATTATTGAAACACTTCAGGAAAACTTTTTGAATAAAATCTGTTAACTTTAATGTTTTATTTTTTATTTTTTTCGTAATAGGTACATCCTATACATACACTCTGCAACGTTTGTCGGGTTAATTTTGTTAGACCTTATATGTATATTATGATGGCCGAATCTGTGATTTTCGTAAGTCTATGGTAATTCTCAATAGATTATTTTAGCGGTTGAAAGGAATTTATTTGTTTTTTTTTATATAATTTTTATTATATGTCCCATTGGCAATCATTTTATAAAAATCTCAAAGTTATGCTTTTGTTTTATGATGACCTTTACATATTTCTTTCGACAAGGTTTGTTTTTGGTCAAAAATAACAATATTGCCTATTATCTATTTCAGAAATCCTAGATACTGGTAAAAATAATAATTTTACTCACTCTTGCAAAACAAGTCCGGTTGATGACTCTTCAGGGCCCAAATGATTTTTAGAACTGAAAATCAAAGAATTGTAGTACGTCAGCACCTAGGAATATGTAATGACGTAAAGTACACAGCCATGCACAAAAATGAAATTTTTGATAAATATCACTTAGACATGTAAAAAAAGATTACAGGATTTATTTAGACATACAATAAATAAAAGCAAATAAAATAAAAAAGACAAGAAAAGTACTGGGATCGATCCAGCACGACGAAATTCAAGCGACAAGCCCAAGTCGACTGAGCCAAACGTCTTACATAAGCTGTGACGAAAAAAGGTACCTATACATCCCGTATCAGTAGACGCAACTACAAAATAGTGAAAACATAATTATGGTTGCGTTTTATAAATTTGGTGTTTCATGTACATACTTAATTAATTAAAAAGAGATATAATATTTTATTATACTTACTTTACAACCTCCATCATGTGTTTCTGATTTCTTTTATATTGGTGTTTCTTCGGTTTTGTTTTTTTTTCGAGTCCATTTTCTATTATTAACTTTACCAACTTATTTATTTACAACTGTGATTACCTACCTAATAAATAAAATTATTTACACACATACAAAATTTTACCCTAATTAAATAAACAAAACAAGAAAAAGAAAGTCCTGAATATGAATATGAAAAAAAGTTCGAATATTTGGGAGAGCGTCTCAGCGCACAACACAGGTCCATCCAGCAACGCGCCTAAGCGATCACTGTCGCATTGAGTACGAGTAACAGAGAAAGCGTTACTTAGAATTATAGGGCGTAAGTGCAAATCACAAAATTAATTATTTCAATTAAAATAGACGCATTATTGAAAATCTAACACATGAATTTGTTTTAGTAACATATACGACACAATATTGTACAAAATATCATTTATGTTAGTGAATGCATATCTGAGAAAAATAAGATTTCATGCATTTTTAGATGCTACTTTGCAATTAAATTCTATCGAGAGAAGATTGTGTAATTATGTTTTGAAAACATGAATCATGTCAGAAATATGATCAATTTTACCTATAACTTTTTTTATAATGATACGAGCTATATGCTTTACAAAAAATGATAATCTTTCAACGCAATTGGCTGCTGTCAGCCTCTTAAAGGAAAACTTATACAAATAGAGAACGTTAAAAAGAAAATTCTTGCGTAAAACAAATTTTACATTCGGTGCGGCGAAAGTAAATACGTGTAATTACATTACACATATATATATATGTGTAATTACATTACACATATATATATGCTCCTAATAACTAATTTACAAAGAGAACCTATTCATTCAAAAGATAAAAGGCTGTGTGCAGATAATTATGATGATTTGCAAATGTATGTGTTTTATTTTTCGGAACTAAGTAGCCCGCTCCTTCTCCGACACTTCCAGTATCCTTATAGTACACAGAACGAAGAACTGCGACTGCGTCATACCCACGAACGCTTGATGTATAGTAAGCAGTAATAATAAACATCTCTTTAAAATATGCTAGTCTCGGTGGGGATTATATTTCTGCTCTGTTTGGGGTGGAAACCCTCGGGTCAGACGCCTATTGTCTATTTCGAGTCGCATCTAACATTCAAAGGATCGAAAAGCTCGCTTCTATTTCGCTCAGAGATTAACGTGTATTTATTTTGTTATTGTAAATATGTAAGAAATTTCTGCGTGTCTAACAATATAATCACCAATTTTATCTTTTTCATTTCACAACTTCATTTCGGAAACAAAAATAAAAGTTACAACGGACATGCGGTGACAAGAGTGAAATAGCATCAATCCTCTTACCGTGAGTGTCGTTGAAGGCGACTACGGGATCGTATAACAATGTACACCACTGATGGGCAACAGCGTCATTGCTGCAGAGCTGCCAAAAACTCTGCGATCGCCAACTCACCACCAAGCGCTGTCTTCGCTCCATAGGACAAGCTTGTCCTGGAGTGGACATTTACATTTACGCCCATAGCACAGTGCCGGCTTGGGATCAGAATGTAACGCAAATTGTAGCAACTTAGCATCGACTATGTGGACCTTATGCAGTATGAAAATAGACTTAGTGACAAAGATTAAACAAGGTATGCTCAGATAATTTGGACATTTGGAGAGGATGAATGAAAGAAGACTAACGAAAGAAATATACGAAGCGATTGCGGATGGTAGTGTTGGTAGGGGAAGACCACGGCGAACGTAGAAAGGTCAAGAGTACCCTAAACCGACGAGCATGTATGAACGACTTTATAAAGAGCGAATGAAGTAAAAGAGGTGTGTGCCTACCTTTCCGGGAAACAGGCTTGACTTTATGTATGTGGACAAATCATATATTTTTACAATTGTCGCAGATATCGGAACACAGATGAAATTTTATTTTGAATGACAGTGCAGACGGTAGGCTTGTCCCTTGTGCAGACAGGGATCACGTCATCACTTGATTCGAGTAATCTGGCAACTTTAACACAATAACTCCCGGCTCAGTCGTCCAACGTTCGCAGTATTGAAAAAGTCCGACGAGTTCCTTCGAAATAATAACATTTTATTGTAAGTTAGTCTTGTAAATTTGACATATTTCGAAAAATATGTCATTAAACAATATCTTCGTATATGAAGAGACACTTCAAGGCATTCCATCAACCCCAAAAATCATCTCTACAGCGAGTATCATTTCCGATAGATTATTTTTTTTCCAGGGGACACTTAGGTCCACAACACTTAAGATTTTAAGAAGAACAACGAAACTTTATTTATGTGATTACTAAAATTACTTTATTATCCTGTCTCTTAAAGGCCTCTTTTTTCAAAAACGGTTTCAGATATCATGTTGAAATTAATGTCGAATAACTGAGGACTGAGGGGGCGGCCACAATATTCAAAATTTACCGTTGCATTATTGGTTTTAAAACACTGGATATTTAATGACACCACCATCTTATCTAAGTCTACCGTTAAGCAGCAATGCCTTCGGCCTCATCTGGATACATACATACACACACTTGCCGTCAAGTTTTCTTTCACGTTTCAATAATCCCTACTAAGTAATGTTAGATACTTTACAAAACTTAATAAACCTTCAATTGACTCAAAATTTTAACAACAATGCTGGCACTATCAATACCTCCTGCGCGATTTCTAATAACTTCAATAAACACTCAAACAACTATACCAACATTCAATTCACAACTACCGACCACACTGCAACAACTTTTAACTAGACAAATTGTTGTGAGACCGCATTTGAACTGACTGCGCGAAGTTGTCTGCGGTGTATACCCCGACTTGAGACTGTTAGATAGCCGCCGGGCCAGACCCTCTATTTAGGAGATGGTTCGTACAATGGGTGCACAGAGAATTGGCTTGTCAGCTTTTAGGCTCAGAGTAACAATCGACGACTTCAATAGCTTTCGCGTTCTTTAGCTCAGGATTATGAGATTACGACCAAAGAATTATCGAAATCAGTTCACAGATTGCAGACTATGTGAAGTAATTTTTATTTTTTAATTATGGGAGTAAATCTAATTGCGTATAACCGTAAAATACGAATGAATTGAATAAGTTTAAGATTCCGAAGTGATTTACACTTCTATTCGCGTGGACATTTGAAGTTTGTTAAAAATAAACTTTAATTGGAATCACCGACCAGAAGAATAGAAATCGAGCTGGTCCTATCCTACACTGCTAGGAACTACACAGCTATCGCCTGTGTTCTTAACTTCCCAAAAATAACATCAACTCCTTGACCTCAGGAGCCATATGTTATCAATGTTATCAAACCGTGTCCCAAAAGACGATAGTTTCGCTGTAACACGAAAAAAAACGACGTCAATAACCCAATTTATTAAAAATGAGTCAAACGTTCAGTTAGGCCAATTTATCCTGTCGGCAGTACGACTGGAATTACTCAATGAGATCTAAATTAAACATGCGGGCGCGCGGTGACCGGGCAATGCCGAGGCTAACTCGTGTGGGTGCATGCACTCAACAAGCATCCGCATATACTTTTCAAATAATTTTCTATCGCTCATGTTCTAGGAAGTACTGAGACATTGACACAACGTAACGAATATTGAGAGTAAAGGAATGAATGAAGACTCGTCCTCTCATAATTGCACATCATCAGGTTATATTTTTATGCACTTTATCCGATCTCAGGCTCTGTATAACCCCATCTAGTGATCTACCCAACAGGCAAGCGCCGCTCGGTGGCAGGTTAACAAAAGTACTGAACTACCGTACATACTAAATAAACATACACACACATACCCAAAGACAATACAATCGAAATCGTTAATTTGTACACATGCGACAACTTATTTTCTTTCATCGTTATTTTTATTAGTTAAACAACATTGGGTTTAGGATTCGGAGGTCGCGGGTTCGATCGTACGCGGGTACATGTTTAAGTACTCGGTTTGGTTGGTGGTAGGTCATTTTAAATGTCCGTCTGGCTAGTTACCACCATCTTATTTAATCTGCTGCCAAACAGCAATGTTAATAGCATTGTTGTGTTCCGGTTGTAAGAGATAAGATAGCCAGTCCCCCAAATAAGATGGGGTTTCCGGGTCAGTACGCTACCACCTTCGGCCATAGTTTTACTTAATATCAGGTGCAATTGAGGTCAAGTGCTAACCCGTTGTGGATAAATACAATACAAATACACTTTATTGCACAACAGAAAAGAAAATACAGTTTCAGAAAAGTGGTAAGAATAGAATGTACTATCGATTTACGTAACTTGTAAATATTTTGGTTTGATTTGTCAGACCAATGCCAGAATTTTTGTAACCTTCCCGTGTGGTGGCTTCGAGGACGATTTCTACCTTGCATATACACCGTGTAACGGTTAAGTGTAGTCATATTTTAAGGGCTTGTTCTACCCATCAATACGAACAACTTTTACTATGGGGGCAACTTCGAAATCGCGAAAAAAAAATGAGCTGTTCCATAGAAAATTTCAATAACCTCCCGATGCAATGTATGAAACAGCTGATTTTTTTTTCGCGATTTCGAAGTTGCCCCCATAGTAAAAGTTGTTCGTATTGATGGGTAGAACAAGCCCTTAAAATATGACTACACTTAACCGTTACACCCTGTATATACGAGTATATCGGGGCGGAAAATTCTTTGCGAGGATTAGTTTTCTCCGTTTTCGTATTATTTCTATATTATGAGTGTTTGTGTACATAGGTTATAGTTTATATTTATTGTATGTAACGCGAATTACAGTTGGCTTTCGTAACAAATAATAAGATAATGCATAACAAATATTTATATTTTTTTTTTTTTTTTAAATATTTACAATTTCCTATATTCTTCTTTTCGTGTCGAGGCAAGTTTCAAATTTTATTGGACCAAAAGTTAGCCACTCGAACAGCCCTCAGTGGTGTTAAGGAGGTCGTCAAAGGTGCAGCTGTCAGGACACGCGGGGCAAGACAATACGTTACTTTCTAATACATAATTTTAAAAAATTTTATGATTTAGTTTATTGTAATTCTGACTACAATATTATTACCATAATAGGTACCTTATTTATAATTAAATAATTAAGTACTTTAAAATAATATATTGTAGGTACTACTTAAGTAACTAGCTTTGTTATCAATGTTGTGTACATAGGTAAGGTGTAAATGGGTATTCATTTCAGAACAAATGTATATACTGTGTAAGCTATCATAAGAGTGTGATATATTATACTGTTGGTGTACCTAATAAAAAAAAAAAAAATTCATTGTCTGCGGGGACACTCCGCACTTGCATCGATCACTCCCGCCATCGAAGAAGCCCCACCTGCTTTGCCGCGGCTAACCTGAGTCCGAAGCCGATTTAAGGATGTCCGAATTTCCTATGATATTTCGTGACATCCCACGGAAGGAGGCTTGTTATGTGTACAAATTGAAATGCTATTCTGTGTCGTTAATTTCCTCTTGGTCCCCAGAACCTCATAGGTTACATTTTATTTCAAAAATCGAATATGTCGGCCGCATAAACTTTTTTTTAATGCACAAAAGGTTAGCACTTGGACCTCCATCACAGCTGATTTTAAGTGATGGTGGAAGCGTACTTACCGGGATACGCCATCTTATTTGGGGGACTGGCTTTCTTATCTCATTTTTTTTCACACAGCGCCATCTAGTTCCACAGTAAGCACCTATAGGCTTGTGTTGTGGATACCAGATGGTTGATATACTACATAAATACATTTTTTTTATATAAATAAATACTTATTAAAAATTAAAACATCCATAACTCGGGTACAAAAGTCCGTATTCATCACACAAACATATGCCACTAGCGGGATTCGAACCCGCAACCTTTTGGTATAGTGGTCAGAGTTGCTAACCACCACACCAAACAGGTCGTAATCTTATTTCTAAGTTGGTGGTAGTTAGCCATGTCCTACCACCAACCAAACCGATTACTAAACATGTACCCCGCTGGGGATAGAAATGGGTGAGCCTTATGTTGTTCCATCAGCTACGGATTTGGAAGTAGTATCTTCGTTTTTTCTTATATGCAGTCTGGATTTTTGGTTACTATAGTTTCATTGTTTGTTATGCATCAACGCATTGACTGACTCAGAGCAAAGCTTCGACGCAATCAAAGGAACGTAACAATAAAGATTCTCAAACTCATGTGGAAGCACCGCCGCCGCCCCGGTGTGGGAGAATTGTTACGAGCAAAACAAATGTTTACAGACATCGGCGGATAGTGTGGGAACATAATGTAGACAGATTACTAATTATCTGCTCGACTAACGAGTATATCAAATGTATGTAAATGACGATCTAAGAAAGGAACTGAATGACTCACTTGCCAATCAATGCACAGACCAAAAGCGGAGACCGACGTTTGGCAAATTTAGCAGCTATGTTCCTTGGGTTACTGGAGTAGGAATACATAATTAAACCACGTCACCTAGCCACACTAAGCAATGAGGCTTGCATTATGGATACCATATAGTTGTTATACTACACAAATACATTTATTTCTGTAAATAGATACATATTACAAATGAAAACATCCATAACTCGGGTAAGTTTCCGTATTCACCTTTTAGTATAGCAGTCAAGTCAAAACGTGATCAGAAAATCGCGCATATTTATTTTTTGCTTAAAACACTACAACACAATTGAATTGCAAATCAACCAATCTATAGCTGAAGGTGTTCAAACAAAAAATCATTATCGAAATCGTTACACAAATATCGAACACCGATCGACCGATAACGACATTCATGGTTACTCTCATACCCATTTCATATTGATGGCGACTACAAGTCGGTATAAATGCATAATATAATCGGCCAATCAGTGTTCCAAGGCTCATATAGGAAGCAAGATTGTCGATCTTCATGGTTACTTTCATCCCCATTTAATATTGATGGCGACTAAAAGTAAAGTCGGTATTAATGCATAATATAATGGGCCACAGGGATTACAACCACTCTTTACTTGTACAAAGCACTTTTACATATTTCATCTCTTTAAACTGAAAGTCAATTTTACCTAGATGTACAAGTACGTACACGAACGTTTATGGCGTTTGAAGATGATGAAATGATAGGCGACATAAATACATCGAGAGGGTTTACAAGTGGGATTACAATAGACGTCATATGCACAATGTCACTCGTGCTAATAATAAATAACGGATTAACGATTATGTCAACACCTCATCCGTCAAAATCCATCAAATTGACATTCCAGACACGACATGATTCTCACCTTTCAAGGAGTCCACAGAATTTTCAACTTTAAACATACATACATATCTTTGCACATACACACAGCGCCATCTACGTCCACAGTAAGCGTGGCTTGTGTTATGGATCGCAGATGGTTGATAAACTAAACAAATACATTTTTTTTTTGTAAATAAATACAAATGAAAAACATCCATATAACCCGGGAACACATGTCTGTATTCATCATACAAACCATATGATTCGAACCCGCGACCTCTTAGTATAGCGGTCAGAGTTTTTAACCACTACACCAAACAGGTCGTCAATAATAGTGGACATCTCCAGCCCCCGTAGCATGATATCGTTTATCGCGCGCGATGCGACGTGATAGTAGGATAGTTGTATACGAGTATTTCGTCCAAACGAATGAGCAGGACAAATATTATCTTTCGCCACATAAACGTTTATCCTGTCATGCTACTAGTGCATGCCGTTTTAAAGTAGAAACATGAAACCTTCATGTCTTTATTAAAATTGCAGCCTTGTCTTTGTGTCGTGAAACCAGACATGTAATAAACATTCTACACATACCTAAGCAAAGGTGACGTTGTAACCTATGCAGGTTAAGGTGCATGCACCTTTTTTAAATACGATTCTTTCTATTCAAACAAATAATACGACGTATTAGCTTAGGTATAGAAAAATTCGTTATCTGATCAACCAGACAATACAACGAAATTCTAGATATTTCCTCGTACGTCAAAGCCTAAATGTAACTCATTCTTTTGCATGGAAATTTGACGCCCCATTTCAATACTTACGTTCGAGTCGACTTCTATTATTGCAAGTCTTTGAATGAAACAAATCTTCATCTGAATGTGTGATGACGGAATACCTAGGAAATTATAAAATATAATTTGCATGCACACAATCGCCTTATTCTCACCTACTCGTGATGTCAATGTCGATAGGCTATCCATGCCAATCGAGGTTTTTAAGTTTTGCACACGCGTGTAAATGTTAAAGAGATATATTAACTTTGGCATCGCAATATATTTACGAAAACTTAATGAACGTAAGAAAGAATCTGCATTTGTTTAGGAAAAATTGTGAAATACACAATGTAAATACAAGATATAAAAATAAACTTGCTGTCCATAGCAGTCGCTTACACAAAGTCACTAAGTCATTCAAGGGACAATGTATACGCTTTTTTAATAAGGTTCCGGTAGACATTCAAAATTTGACTCTAAATAACTTTAAAAACAACCATTAAACAGAAACTATGTGCCAAAGGCTATTATTAAATTTCTGACAATCTGGATGATAAGAATGCGTGGACATGAACCGCCAAATATATCCAGTAGGTACCTATATTCTATTTTACATGTAAAGCAAGATGAATTTTCTTTCATTTTTGTACCCCACCATGTGGGGTGTCGTTGGATAGGTCGTTTAAAAATATTGGAGATTACCTTGAACAGTTTCTCGATTTAGTTATCCGTTTAAGAAATATTAAGCTTTAAAGTGCTCGACTGTCAGCTACTTATAAAAGGTACTTGCAGTAAATTATTTATCAAATAACAAAGTCTCCTAAGTCCACATATTGTGAGGGCAAGTACGAACCTACACTACGCCAGACACGTACTTGGCCGGCGTTTCAATATAAATTGGTAACACAATAAGCCAGACAAATAACCGTGCTCATGCAAATCTAAACGGTGCTAACTTCTGTATGGTAACTAGCTATGCTGTTTCATCGTTAAATACAGTCTGCTCTTAGTATTGCAAGTTCTCGGTTACTTAAACAATTCCATAGCTGCATACGCTTACTTCGAGATTTGCAAAGTAAACGCCGCGGAGCCCCGGGGCGCCGGATAAGCCAGAAGTTTGTTCTCCAATTTGCATAACACCTTTAAGTCACTACGTGAGAGGAGATGTTTCACGAAATCTGATAAAACACATCTTTTTATAAAATACCTAATTATACCTGATGTTAAATGAAGATGAGGTCGAAGGGGGAAGCGTACTGACTCGGAACCCCAAACACATTTAGGGAACTGGCTATCTTATCTCTGACAACCGGAACACAACAATGCTATTAACATTGCTGCATGGCAGCGGATTTAGATAAGATGGTGGTAGCTAGCCCGGCGGACATTTCAAATGCCCTACCACCAACCAAACCGAGTACTTAAACATGTACCCCGCTGGCGATCGAACCCGCGACCTCCGAATCGTAAACCCAATGTTGTTTACATTGAGCCACGGAGGCGGTTAAAATGTAAGTATATGACATCTATTCACGTAGTTTGTATCTATATCCCTATTTAATACCGCACAACCTGCCTATTCCAAATGTACTGTCCATATACCCAATAGTTGCGTGGAAGAGATCGCTGTCAGTGATAAGGTCGCCAAGTTGTACGTTACACTCCTACCGCTCTCTGTAACTATATTTTATTTTCTGTTGTGCAATATAGAGCATTTGTATTGTATTGTAAAAGCATATTGGTGTTAACTGACTATGTTTGAAACAAACATACGGTAGACTAGCATTTGTAATTGAAATGTTCACTGAAATATAATCTAAAGTTGCGTCATCCCGGGGGCACCCTAATATACGCCGCAGAGCACTGGGGAGCCGGAGGGCGAGCGAGTGCGTCGCGACGAGTCCCCCCCTCACCTGTATATTGACATTTAATCGTATATAATACAAACCTACAAGTCTGTCTGGATGGATGTACATGTAATTTGTCTGGGCCGTAACTTATGTATAATTATAAAAATATTTCGGACACTTACACCATTCATCTAGTCCCAAACTAAGCAAAGCTTGTACTATGGATACTAGATAGCTGATAAAAGAAATAAGTATCAGCTTGCCGCTTTAGATTCAGTGGAACGCAGAGCCAAGCGATTGATAGGCAACAAAGAGTTGGTAGAATCCCATCTACACAGCCTTGAACACCGACGGAAAGTCGCATGCCTTTCAATCTTCCATCGGATATATTTCGGAGAGTGTGCTGAAGTACTGCATGAGTTGATTCCGTCATCCCCGTTCTTACATCGAAATTCAAGACGTACCGCAGGATATCACCCGCACTTAGTTGACGTGCCATTTATAAGGACCAAGCGTTTTAGGTCTTCGTTTCTCATGCGCACGGCTAAGGAGTGGAACGCATTGCCTCCGTCTGTGTTTCCAATCGCATATAACCCGCAGCTCTTTAAAGACAGGTTAAATAGGCATCTTCTGGGAAAGCTCGTTCCATCGTAGACCTTATCTCGACTTTAGTCCAGATTAAGGTCAAGAGCGATCCCATTCTAATTAAAAAAAAAAAAAAAAAAAAAAAACACGTATAAACATCGATGACTCAGGTATAAATGATTCGAACACGCAACCGTTGGTTTCGCTGATAAGTTCTAAACTTCTTGACTATTAATTACTCACCGAGTTACATTTTTTAAAGTAGCAAACACCAGGTTGTGTGACTCGCTGCTGAGTAGGATAGGACGAACCCATCACTTCCCGTGGGTGTCGTAAAGGGTGACTTAGCCCAGTATTAATAAACCATTCTCAAGATTAAGAACAGTCTTGTGATAGGTCAAGTAAGCGTGTTGATTAATAAACCTAACTTGAGACCTGAAAAGCACGTGCATACTCAAGCAGTAATCAATTGAGAGGTGGGCGTATTAATAAACGAAACTCAAGACTATCATTCATTCGCCGATGAGGCGAATACTTGAGAAGTGATCTCACCTCAAGATTGGTTTATAAATTAGCTTGAGATAGCGTCAAATTCTTAAGACGCATCTCGGGTGATACAGCCTCAAGACATGTATTGAGATTGGTTTATATGGGCCTAAATATTGGCAAACTATATTCCCGCGACTCTATTTAGTTGAAAATACCTCAAACACCGAGAAACTTAGCCACCAATCAATGCCATAACAAAGTGCAGGTTCAATCGCCAATAATGAGTGTGTTAATTCATTTGCCGCTGAGGCGAATACTTGAGAAGTGATCTCAGTTGAGTTTTCAATAAAGTTCCTGTTGATATACAAAATCTTCCTTTCAATCAAAGATACTATAAAACAGAAACTTATTAAGAAAGCATATTATAAAATATCAGATTATTTAGATGATAAACAATCATGGACATAACCAGCCCGTTCGCATAACCAGGCTATTTCACAATTAATAATGAAATATTATAATATAAAATAATAATTTTGTAATATAACAACCTTTTTTTTAAAAGAGCGACCTCTCGAGTTTCTTGCTTGTTCTTCTCAGGGGAAAATTGCCTTTTGAACAAGCAGTAGCTTTAAAATGTAAAATCTGACTATTTTAAGTGTACCCTGTGTACCTACAAAATAAAGCATTTTTTGATTTGATTTTGATTTTGAGTAAACCTCAAGATGCCATGACAAAAGTGACTTGGGACAAAATATGAGTACCGAATAAATTTCGCATGATAGCAACCCTACGATTCCCGCAAGTTGAATATCAATCTCCGGCCGGCGCGTGCATCGATCATGGTTTTGAAAAAAAAAACTACATATATGTCAAAACTTCTATTTCCCTTACATAATTATATGCATTATTTTTTCCTTGCGGTAAAAAAACTCATTCCATATGAATGGAAACATCAATAACTCGGATATTCACCTATCAACTGATGAACATACATCCATAACCACATTTATAATAGCCAGTTGATATCACCCCTACTTTGTCGTAGTAGTTTTAAAATCGATCAATTCAATCGTGTCGCCGTCTGTTCCAGTACCGGTAAAATTAATTGCACAAAATGATCGAACGATATCGCATAATTGCATATTGTTTACAATATTGCATACAATAATGTAATTATATGACATGTGTGCCCACAGCACGTAAAAACATTTTTTTTTATGCACAACGGGTTGGTACTTCACCTCAATCACACCTGAAGTTAAGTGAAGAAGATGCCGAAGGTGGAAGCGTACTGACCCGGAAACACAAAGACATTTGGGGGACTGGCTATCTTATCTATGACAACCGGAACACAACAATGCTATTATAACATTGCTGCTTGGCGGCAGATTTAGATAAGATGGTGGTAGCTAGCCAGGCGGCCATTTAAAATGCCCTACCACCAACCAAACCTAGTACTGAAACATGTACCCCGCTGGGGATAGAACCCGCGACCTCCGAATCGTAAACCCAATGTTGTAGGCGGTTGAACCAACCCATCTCGTAACACACGACTATGGGACATTCCACCAAAAACATCTATAGACTTGCACTTTGTATAATCCATTCCATTTGGATAAAAGTGACGTTATGTATGTAACTTATTTTATTAGTTTTAATTATGAATGTTTTAAACAATAAAGCGTATTCGATAGATAGTTTAATAGTATAAAAGATTACATATTATAATGTCGCAAAACATAATGCCTTTACTTAAAATGCATGCCCAAAATACCCGAAATCGAAATATCATAAGTATAACTTAAAATGCCAAGTATGTATAATATAATATACTTTTGTACAATCGATATTTTAATTTTATGTAATCGATATTTTAATTTTGAAAATCGATTTTTTAATAGTAGGCATTTTAATTTTCGACATTCAAATATGTACCCCTTGATATTCTAATTTTGGTAATTTGAAATTTAAATATTCGGTATTTTAAAATCTGACATAATAATTATTAGCATTTTGGTTGATTTGGCATTTTAAATGTCCGCCTGGCTAACTACCACCATCTTATCTAAATCTGCCGCCAAGCAGCAATGTTAATAGCATTGTTCAATATAGCAAGCAATAATAATTATATTTATGGTTCTGTACAATGTATGTCTTTGTCTATGTTCGGGTTGTCACAGCTAAGATAGCCAGTCCCCCAAATGTGTTGGGGGTTCTGGGTCAGTACGCTACCACCGTCGGCCTCATCTTCACTTAACATCAGGTGTGATTGAGGTCAAGTGCTAACCCGTTGCGCATGAAAAAAAATCAAATTTCAGTATTGTACAGTAAGGTGTACTGGGTCAAGGTATTATGAATAATGAGGTATTCGAATTTTGGGCTCAGGTATTTTAAGAAAAAGCATTATGTTTTCCGACATTATAATATGTAAAATAAAATCTAATTTCCTATATAGTAGTATATAGAATTACGAACTTTGCGGAGGCGATTTATGTGGCCTTCTAAGTTTTTTATTTATTCTTTTTTTTTTTTTTTTTTATATGAGAGGGCGGCAAACGAGCATGCGGGTCACCTGATGGAAAGCAATCACCGCCGCCCATGGACACCCGCAACACCAAAAGGGTCACAGATGCGTTGCCGGCCTTTGAGGAAGGTGTCCACCCCAGAATAAGTAGGGCAGCCTGAGCGATGAGGGATTCTCCAGCACTAATAGTGCTGGTACCCTCCTGGGGTACTTTAAATACCGCTACCATTCTGGAGAGAGACTGGAAGGTGGACCTCCAGCGCCCTCGCTCACCGGACGAAGCACAGTGGCAAAATGCCACTACTCAGACGTCGGTCTTCTGCGAGAGGGTGGTACTTCCCCGGTCGAGACGGCCCATTCATGCTGCAAGCTAATAGCTTACAGCGTGTATTCATGTTTATAACTATTTTTCTTAAATTATGTAAGTCTAAAACCACCTGTGTGACCCTAGACTTGAGGCGGACAATACTGTTCTACTATCCGATAAAAATAACGTAGGTAGGTATATGATATTGACTGTATGTTTATGCGTAAGAATTATTGGAAGCGGTGACTAAGTAACTTACTGTGCCAAGTATTATCTATTTATGGAACATGTTGTTTGACATAACAAGGTAATGCATCATGTACATATTTTTAAATAAATAGACAAACTGCACAGTAACTGCAGTATTTTTTTTTCACCTTCACAGCGACATCTATTAGCAATGCTCAGTACTACTAACAACACAGTTCACGCTAGCACGCAGTGTAGCAGCTGTGTTAGTTGCCATCTTTAAAGAAGATGGCGCTGTTACTTAGAAAAACGATCGCATATAAATGCCACTATTTACTAAAATAAATAGTAAATACAAAAAAAAATACAGTAAAACACACACACACACACGCACACATTTTAATAAATTATATTATTGATGACGTATCTAACGACACTTATCTAAAAAATACTAACGTAGTACTTGGCTCTTTCTATAACCAATAACGAGAGCGGGATAGTACATTTAAACCTCGCTAAGAAGAAGAATGCAATTATCCACCGAATTATAAAAGACACTTACAAATAACGAGAACAGACCTATTTTTTTATACTATAACACGTATCTAACTAAAACTTTATTTTTATTAAGTTAAAACTATTTTTTTTTTTCGTGTACAACCGGTTAACATTTGACCTCAATCACACCTGATGTCAAGTAAAGATGGGGATATATAAATAAATAGCGCCCTCGGCGTAAAACTTTTATTTTGGTCCCTTTATTTTACAATCTACTATTAAATTAAAAGTAGAAGGGTCATCCGTAGCATTGATTTCACTATGTTTTTAGTAACAGCGATGTTGAAGGATATCCTGAATATTCACATATAAGTAAATGTTTTTAAATGATGTTAAAACCTCAATGCATTAAAAAGGTCAGCTTTGACATTCAATTTAAGAATTTAATCTTAGAATTTTTACTTACTTTTAATTAATTAGTATAAAGTTAAATATAGGTATATACCATATGTATTATTTTATATATATACATACGTATGTATGTTTGTATGTATTCAATTAACGTATGTATTTATATGGGTGATTTATTTATTTTATTAAAATTAGTTTACCGCGCACACTGCCTACATATCATGTGCGTAATGCTTCCTAACCCAAAGGTTGCCTGCTGAAAGAGATCTCTTTTAGTGATAAGGCCGCCAAATTGTACTATCCCCTTTTTTTATTTATCGTTGTCTTATGCTTCTTATTGTTGTACAATATAGAATATTTTGTTTGTTTGTTTGTTGAATCACACTTCACTTCAATTTCGGAGGTTTTCACACTTACATTTAAGAGCTATGCCCCTGTCGGTGGAGTCCGTTCCACACTTCACTACATTCCGCGTTTTCTTTGACTTAATGATACGGCATTTTTGGAGGTTTTATGACTGCGTAAAACAAGATTAGGAATTCCGGTGGATCAACAAAAGCTGTACAGGCTTTCGTATCCTTTGCTGTTAACACAAATATTCACCAAAAACAAGTCTATGGTTGTATGGGCCACTGACCTGTGTATCACGCAGGTCCGGCTCGCTGGCGGCGGCGGGAAGCGACTCCCCTTCTCGACCGCTCACTGCCCGCCGTCTGTCCCCGCTGCCCTTGCGACTGCCGGTCAGCATGTAACGGGTCTTCGACAGAAGGTTCAGAGGCTTCGACTTGCGGACCTTGGGAAATTGTTTTTGGGAATAACAAAATTCACAAAATCAGTAAATCCTTCAAAGGGCAATGTATATACGCTTTTATAATAAGGTTCCAGTAGACATTCAAAATTTGCCTTTAAATAATTTAAAGCAGAAATTATTAACAAAAGGCTATTATAAAATCACTGACTGTTTGAATGATAAGCAAGCATGGACCCATAGCTGTCTTATTATTCATATAATTATCAAATCACAAATTGTAACCCATAATCTGTTTAAAAGAGTAACCCTAGAGTTTCTTGCTCGTTCTTCTCTGGGGAGTCAGCTTTGTGAATGAGCAGTAAATTTGAATGTAATATTAATATTAATAGTGACGTTTTCAAGTGATAATTTTATCCTATGAAATAAAATATTTTAATTTGATTGGACATTGTCATAAGTAAGGGCTACGTATAAATAATTGAAAATAACAAGCATACTGAACCTCATTTTATATTTTACACACAAGAAAAACTGTTTTCAAGGAATTTTGGAAAGAAGAACCTTTATTCTTTTTTGCACCAGAATATTATACAATATACATGAAACGATAGGTTAACATGGCGCACATTATTGGATGCGGAATTTAATAGAGAACAAGTTCAAACACAGTCCACAGGAATTCCAAACTCTATAATCATTACAATTGAGAGTTGAAAGCCGGGTGTCCGTGGGCACCGATCGGTGTCCGCGAGTGTTGTCAGTATAAAAATTTTTTTGACACCGATCGGTGCCCGCGTCCGTCTAAAGGTTAAATAGATTTTTCCTGGTTGGTTCGACATCGAATCCAAGCGAAACAAAAGACTACATACCTTGCATTTAATACTGCCAGGGTGTACGAAGTTGTCGTCATCCTTACTCCGACTGCTCGGAGGATCGCGAAGCCCCAGCACGAGCATATCGTCGAGCGACGCCTGCAGATGCCGCCGCCGCGGTCGGGCCTCCTCGTGACTCCTCGACGAGTAGACGGAGACGGAATCACTCGCCATCGTGCCCCCGGATATCACTGTCACGTTTTCCACCGACTCATTCGACTGGCAATCCGTCGGCTTCCTCTCGTCGAAGATCTCCACGGAATTTAACGTCTCTGTCACAGAGTCAATCTCCGCCGCCATATCCATTGGCGGTGGTATGCTCTCGTAGTGACTTGCTTCGCTTTCTGTATACACTTGGTCGTAAACGCCGTTGTACGTTCTAGATGTGGACGGTATATTGCCGTAGAGGTTATTATAGTTGTAGTTAGCGTCTTCGTTTCGAGTGTTGACGTGGCGGATAGGCAGTTCGTTGGCATTTAACATGACGTCGTCGAGATTCAAAGGTCTGCCTTGACCACCAAAGCCGTCCACGACAGGCGTAGTGTTAGAGAGGAACGAACCATCGGCTTCGAAGCTGCTACAGCCCACTAGTCCAACAGGTCGCCGAGGCATCTCCTGTCGATACCTATTCGGTTGCAGCTGCTCACCAGCGAAGTCGACCACCAGTATTCTGTCGGCTATATTACGGCAGTCGTTGTGGAATCCAATGCCAGAGTCGCTGTTGCTTGACGTCGTTGTCATCTCGCTATGATTGCTCGGCTGTGGGGAGTTCGATACGAGTTCCTGACCATCGACCCTCACGTCCTCTTGTCTACAAGGCCTTCTCTCTCGTGGCCTGAATACTGGTCGGTTACATCGTGAAAAATTCCCTACCACCGGACTGTCACTCTTCATCGTCAACCTCGAAATCTGCTGCAGCGTCGGACTGCAATCTTCCGATGGTAAAGAATACATTCCCCTAATAACCCCGACGACGTATTCCGCTGACGGGGGGAATTCCAAACACCTCTCCGCCACTGGGTCTCTAGTGCACGCGATCTGGAATTCCCCAGCTCTTGCTGTATGAGCCTCATGCTCGGCCATTCTAGTGTCCACGGCGAATACATGGCAGCTGTGCGAGGCCTCGGCTTCGGTTGTTTCAGCACTGGTTACCAATCCGAAGTAGCGTCTGTCGACGTCTGACCCGCAGCCGGCGAAGACGATGCGTTCCCGTGGGTACTGCGCTAGTACTTGCCCATTCGGCCGGCGCAGGAGCAACGCGTTGGGCAACACAGATAGGAGGACGGGAGTCGCCGGTCGACGCTCCTGCCTAAGCTTCCTTACAGCTGAGCGGACGTTGCCAGGGGCAGCTGTGGCGGCCGCTTGCGGAGTTTCTAGAAATGCGAAAATTTAAATTTTACCGTAAGGGAAAAGATAAACCGTTTTTTTAGATTTTTTTTTTAATTTATAGCCTATATATGTATAGCCTATTCCGCTTAATTACACCATTGAATTAAATAAATTAGTAATTTGTAGTTGCTATAAGATATTTAAATGTACCTTCCTTATTTAAACAATAAAGCGTATTTGATTGATTGATTGAAATAAAAAAAACCTTGAAGAAAATATGTTTTCCAAATAAATTTCGCATTATAGGAACCCTACGAAGCCCGCTTGTCGCATATCAATCACCGCCCGGCGCGAGGGTCGATGATGATTTTGGAAAACACCTACCTATGCCAGTGGTGTCGATTCCGATGTACACCAACTAAACTAAACTAAAACCAGTTTTAAAGTAGTATTATCTCTTTCTCCCTGGAACAGTACGATGCGACGGCACCACTCTAAAACTGGTTTTAGTTTAGTTGGTGTACATCCGAATCGACACCAATAACTTCTATTTCACTTACCTAGTATTCCTCCTTACGGTAAAAAAACTCATCCTGTATAATGAAATTATGTAACGCATCTAACTGTACCACAGTGAAAACAAATAAACTAACTTAATGATGATGATCTCCAGGCAAATAACTTTGTTTGTATTATCAATGTGAGTATTAAAAAAAAATTTACTGGCAAGTAGTGAAACACATTTTAGCGTTTAAGAAAAAATTGTCAAAAACCACAGATCGTCCGCAGTAACGGTAACAGTAATGTATGTTGCCTTCTTGTACAATAAAACGTTTACAAACAAACAAACGGTCAGAACATTAGTTTAATAAATTTAAAATTTAGAAAACCCGCTATAATATAAGCCATTAAAACAAAACGGCTAAACCGATTTTAATAAGCCATGTCTAAGAACCACCGCTAGAGGCTTTCAAAAAAAATCCATCCAAATTGGTTTACCCCGCTGACAGACCCACAGATAGATACACACGCACACCTCTTTTTGCGTTGGTTAAAAATACATTTTAAATGTATTTATATATGTAATATATACATACGTGTTTTGTTTCAATAAAATATATTTACATATTAACAATAACATATATAATTAATTACAATGCCTTAACTCATAATTAAAAGAAATAAAACTCAACTACTATTTACAAATAAAAAAACTTGACCCAGATCCCTCGAAAACGGGAGCATTCCCAGAAGGCTGGCAGAGTTACCCCGCTGTATGGCGAGGCTAATCCTTTGCGCTAAATACAGGCCAGCCTTCCGATCATAGGACGCATTGACCAAGCGCTCAGAAATCTCCTTAAAGAGATAATGAGCACCTAGTCCCCAAGGCCCGAGAGTGTCAACACCAAACGGCGCAAAAATGTGGTCACTGCTCAAACCGGCATATTTGCGCCGCTTGGCGCTCTCAGCGGTCGCGGCAGCGGAGCCAGCTTTGGTTGCTGTTCCTGGAAGATGCGACGGAGCAAAAGTATCAACGCAAGTAGCGTCCCATACCAAACACCGACCCATATTGTTTCAATATGTATGTCTGTTCCTTTGGCGCATCCTGTAGCCATTCGTCTTGGTCGGTTAGTTTTGTATGAGAAGCGAAAGTTTCTTTTGTCGGAACAACAAATTTATAAAACACAATTGAAAATAACTTGTGTAATTGTAAATATATCCACGTCCAGAATCGGACGGAAGTGTTACGGATGCGTCTACCACTACAGTTCACAGTGGTATACTTATTGGTCTATATATTATATATCCAACATGGCGTCCGCAAAATACAAAATATGCTGTCGGGGTTTTTGGTTTTGAAATACTTAATTGTGAAATAAAATTCGAACGAGCTGGTCATGTCCAGGGATGATTATCATCTAAATAGTCTGATATTTTTAGATGGCAAATGCGACTGCGACACGAGTGGTTCCCTGGACATGAATGGAAAGCAAATAAACGAATCGCACTTGAGTTAAAGTGAGCAATTGTCTAATATTAAGGGAGTGAGAGCCTGGAGATCTATAGCACAGGTTTCGAACCTATTTCAGACTCCAGCCTCTCACAAAGGAATTTGTTTTTGTATTTACCTAACATTACTATTTAATCAATGTAGATAGATAGATAGATAGATAAATCGTTTATTTATATCTCCAGTCACACACATACCATAAGTTCCAAAGCAATTGGATAAACATATTTTATAATAATCCATAAAAGTAACATCAGGATACACTAGAGTATGTGTGTGCTACAGCCGTACAAATGGGTCATAGCTCAGTGTGTGTATAATTGCTCAGAGAGCAAAACACTGATTTTCAGCTATTACCCACGAGGAGACACTGGTACAAAAGAGAACAGTCAGACAAGTATATTTTACTGTGCGCGTCAGTGAATAATGTCACGTAGGTATATGTGTATTCTGTACCTATTTCTTTGTGGTGAGAAAATAAATATTTATTATTATTATTTATTTATTAATTAATAATATATTTTTTTATTTATATATATATATATAAATTTGTGTGTGTTATGTAGTCAATAATATATTATATGTTTAAGTGCAGTTAAATTATCTAGTTATAGTTTGTAGGCTTAGTTTATGTATTTTAATCTTTACGTTTATATTTTTTACCAACTATAAAATACACCCGTATTGCTACTATTAGTGCAAACCTCACCTACTGGTAGCTTGTATCTTTACCCTAAGGTTTGCATGGAAGAGATCGCTGTTAGCGATAAGGCCGCCTTTTTGTGCGATTAATGATGTACGCTGTATTCTTCATGTAGCTTTTGTTAATTGTGCAATAAAGAGTATTTGATTGATTGATTGATTGATTATTATTATTAATTTCACGAAGTTTTAGCAGACAGCGCTCTATCCGTATTTCAGATCTAAGTATAAGAAAATTCAGGAAGATGTGGGGCTTCTCGAATGAGGGCAAGTGTGACTGCGGCAAGGACCTTTTTGAGGTAAACCAAAGCCGGACTTTTCTACATTTTGGATCATTGACTTTTGCCATTAACTCTAAGTTCATACGAGTATGATTCACATGGCCGATTATATTAAAACTGCCTCACTCCACATGCAAGCTCATTCACATAAACATGGCGTAACGACTTCCTTCAATTGTAACCAATCAAGAAAGACAGTTTAACGTAACCATCGAAGAAACAATCGTGGGAATTACTACTTATCATCAGTGGTTCTATTAAGTTCATGGTTTGCGTGAATTTAATAGAACCACTGAGCTCTCGTTATAGTAAACTAGCTCTAGGGTTCTCTTAAATAAATTCATCGTTATCGTCATCGGTGTCGTTCCGACATGTGATTGGTTGTCTCATTGCTCGCTCGACAATTTGACGATTTCTTATTGGTCAATATAATGACGATACCGATGATGTTAGATAATCTAAGGGGTGTCACTGTCACTCGCATCGGGACCGAACTTAAGAAATGTCATTCGCCAATAATTTTGACCACTGTCATTGCTGTTACTTTTTCATTTTGGCCCTTGGGTTATTTTTACACTTACGTATTTGAACATCTGTACATTTTGACACCTATTTATTTTGAAACTTGTACGTTTTAACACTTGCACTTGCTGTCGCTTTTGCATTTTGGCACTTGGTTATATTTACAGTAACGTATTTAAACGTCTGTAAATTTTGACCCCTATTCATTTCGACACTCGCACTTTATGACCATTAAACAATTCGTCCACTGGACATTTTGTCACGTTGACGACTTAGTCCCGGAATGATCCGTAACACTTGCGTCCGATTCTGATAGATATATGGATAAAGCCTTCATTTGTTTCCACAGTCACACACATACATTTAGCTTATAATATATTGACACACAGATAAGGTAATACATCAACAACAATAACATAATATTGTAACACTAACGCATGTGTGCGCTGCAGCAGTACAAATGGGTCATAGCTCAGTGTATTAGATTGCTCATTGAGCAAAACACTGATTTTCAACTATCCCCTAAGGAGCAGAGCAATTGGAAACTAAACCAGCGGAAAGAGTAAGAATTAAGTAAATAGCAATTTTCAGACTCTTGAAATAGTGATTGATGAGTGATAGTAGGTGCGAGTGAATTTTTTTTTTTAATTAGAATGGGATCGCTCTTGACCTTAATCTGGACTAAAGTCGAGATAAGGTCTACGATGGAACGAGCTTTCCCAGAAGATGCCTATTTAACCTGACTTTAAAGAGCTGCGGGTTATATGCGATTGGAAACACAGACGGAGGTAATGCGTTCCACTCCTTAGCCGTGCGCATGAGAAACGAAGACCTAAAACGCTTGGTCCTTATAAATGGCACGTCAACTAAGTGCGGGTGATATCCTGCGGTACGTCTTGAGTTTCGATGTAAGAACGGGGATGGCGGGATCAACTCATGCAGTACTTCAGCACACTCTCCGAAATATATCCGATAGAAGATTGAAAGGCATGCGACTTTTCGTCGGTGTTCAAGGTTGTGTAGATGGGATTCTACCAACTCTTTGTTGCCTATCAATCGCTTGGCTCTGCGTTCCACCGAATCTAAAGCGGCAAGCTGATACTTAGCAGATCCATCCCACAGGTGGCAGCAATACTCGTATATATATCGCTCACCTAGCAATATATTGTCACATCTACTTACGATGTATTTTACAGGAACAGCGATCAAAGATTTTACGAATGTATAAAATGAGATTCTAAATTGGTTTAATATGTTATAATGAATTTTATTACTTAAGCTACTAGTATGGTCTTGTATACATATTCGGAGATCAATATGGTATTTTTACTCTTTCAGTAATAGCTACAAAAAATAAAAATAAAATAGGGAGCCTTGCATATGTGCCATTGTTACTTTAAATAACTATCATCATTTTTATATATGACAAACGGGAGCTAACACTGCTGCGCTAAAATTATGAAATCGGTAGATAAAATGTTGTAATTTACCAACAAATGAAACACATTTAAACTCAATGAAATTCTTTAATTGACTCATTATTATTTGACACAAAAATCTTCGTTCAAAGGTGACAATCAAGTCCCAAATATCGTATTTAAAACTAAATGACATTCATAAAAAAAAATAAACAAATAACAAACTTAAGTAAATGAAAATGTTTCCTAAACTCAGATACCCTAGTGGGCTTATATTTTTTTCAACAAAAATAATTAATGTTATTCTAATGAGTCTCAAATATTGCCACATTTGTCGTCAACCGACGAGGGTCAATAATGCATTATTGACTATTAGTAAATTAAAAAGAGAAGCACAATAAACTGTTCGAAGTTATAAATTCAGACTTATGATTAGGAACCAAAGCAAATTGTAACTAAAAGTTAAAATACTGTAAAAGGAAAATGATAAATAGAAGTAAATGAAAACGTAACGCTCTCACCCAAAGATAGCTTTAGAAACTAAATCAAATTTTTAAGTATAAAACGATCAATATTATCCTAATCAATCTCAAGTTCTACATTTTTATGTACTTAGATGACTACTAATTACCTAGTATAAAGAATACTAAATAAATGGAACATAATAAATGAACAAAAAATTGGCCCATTGTTGGAAACTAAAATAAAATATAAAAAAGAAACAATAATATTGTATCAAATGTTGTGAATTAATGTAACAATAAGTCACGATAATGATTTAATAACAATATTGTAGTTATTTTAATGAGTATTAAATTAGAAAATGTAGATAGAGAATCTTTTAAAATTACTCCAAACTTGAAAACAAACATAGAATATAATAAAAAGTAACAAAGAATATACTTTTAAAGATTATTATAAAATCCTTCATAATAGCTTGGTACTATGTTTGAAGAAAGTAACTGTAATAAATCGTTCTTCTTTGAATCTGAAATACTCATTTTTGAATGATATGCTGGCTTCAATTGTAAGTCCTCTAACGACTGGTTTTTTTTTCTTCCTCGTGCCAATGTAGCCTCAATCCATTCTCCTTCATATGACATCTTATATTCGTAAGTTTCGCTATTTTTAGTGAACTTTATCATTGCTAGCTCAGTCACTTTAATTGTCTGTCCATTATTATCTTTATAGAAATTAAGGCCTCGCTGATCAGCCAGATCCTTCAAATTATAAAAGTCACTAAAATGCATCTCATGTACAATGAATGGATTTCCCTTTTTTTTAGCATCTCTTATCAAATGAACATATTGATCTGGTACGTAAATGGGTCCAGATTTTTTGGCCCTTTTGATTGATTTCTCAATTAATGAATGCGCATTATCGCCTTCATTTTGACTGTGGCCGCTGATTAAGAACTTATGGCACACTGAATTAATTGCTAATTTCTCGATGGCATAATGATACATGTTGAACACAAACCTAAAAAGAATGATATGACGATAAAAAATAAAGTAAATAAACTAATTTATACAATTTTTGCTTACTAACCGGTTTTTTTGTTGACCACAACAATTATCGCTATAAAAAATAACATCAGAATCAGGGTACTCTTCCGCGACTTGTTCCAGAAACTTATAAACACAAGTTCCTATTTCTGTTGATCCTTTAGAGCCCAATCCCTCGTGCCAAAAGAAACAAGTCGTAGAGTTTTTTTTAATATTTGTTACCTGGAATTATAAATACCAAATGTAACAACGACTACCAGAAATTCAACTACTAAGCAAAATATAGGATGCACTTACAGTGAAGTTATAGCAATTAAGTTTAGACTTATAATAAAATGCCGATGAATTTCCAATCGGTACAGGTAATTGTGCTTGGAGATCGTATATCGCAACTATAACCTTGTTCTCTGATACTCGACAAATCTCAATATCCTTTGCTTTTTCACTACGACTCAGTACCTTTTCTTTCTGATGGTCTCTAAACTTTTGTTCAAGTTCTGTTTTATTATCATTTGGTGCATTTTTGTATGATTCACAAAAGTTACACTGGTCTTTTTTAGGTACAAAGAACGAAATATTAAATTTTGTGTTAAAGATTTGGCTGTAAATGTACAAAGTGGCTGCTTCTTTACCGGCGCTTTTGCGCTGACGTTCATAGTCACGATGTAAGGCAGCCAATGTTAGTCCACCATCAATGAACTCACGACTGGTATTTGCACGTAAATAATGACTTTCTATTCTCGGTACTGATTGAATATGCTGTCGAACTGATTCAAGAACTTCTAGATCTGATTTTGGTTGTTTACCATGTTTACCTCTGTGATCGGCAGGTGCAATACCAGAACCAGAAGATTTTGCTTCGATCACTGTGCGAAGTGTCCTCTGAGCTATTCCTAATGTATTTAATAGAAATGTCTTACAGATTCTACGATTCTGACCATTTTTTATCAAAGAAAACCAACTATTTGGAGTTCTGGGCTTATTAGGGTTTTTTAAACGACGGCATACTATTTCTTGCAAGTTCACGCAAGAACTGAGAAAATCTCTTTGACGTTGCAAACTTCCTAAAGCCCAGTAGGCATCAAATATTTCTTTTCTTTCATCATTTGTAAACTTAGTATTACAACAAAATTTACAATTTTGACAAGGGGATTTCAATTTTTTTGCGTCCACTTTTTTACCCTTCTTGGTAACATACTCCTTTCCTAAATTTTTCAAATCTTTTCTTATATTTTGTTTCCATTTATTGTCGTTTCTAATTCTTTTCTTTCCTTTCTTAATCTCAGAATTTGCACTACGTATGGAGGCAATAGATGAACTCGTAGACGAACTAACACGCGTTGGTGGACGGTATTCGTCACTACTACTTGCTGAAAAATCTAAAGCTTCGCTCTGAACATCAGAATGAGAATTTGGTTCGAGATTCTCTTTGCCTAAAATAAATATTATTAAATAACAGTTAATTGATAGACAAAAAGGGTGAATTAATTAAAAATATCTTAATTATTCTTACCACACTCAACGGAGTCATAATGTGATATACTCGGATTTTGTGTATCCAACTCTTGAATATTCAGGTTTTCAGTGCTGTGTGTTTGAAGTATCGAAGGAGACGACAAAGTACTTTCAGTAATATCTGTAAATGTAATTTAAAAAATATATAAAACCATTGTCACTAATTTATTAACCGAAATTAATTTTAACTAGGTACCATAATTTTTCTCTTTTTTAATGTAGTATTACATAGTTACCCTTATCTGTAGTAACATCTTCAGCATCTTTAGGAGCATATGAACAACTTTCAGGAATGCTCATTTCGAGGGCTTCATAATCGTACCTACTTGCTTTTCTCAATGGATCTACTTGTGTTTCATTGAGAGAACCTGAAATATTTCTCGTTTTTGGTTACTGTGTAAGTATTAAACTGTAATATTTTATATAAATAGGTTTATATTATTTATATACGCAATTATAGTGTATAACATAAGCTAAGGACACAGGGCAATTTTTATACGATCGAGGTTACTTGGGCTTGCATCAGGGATTGATTGGGGTATGTTCAGAAGACAGTCATCAATCATCAGCTTCTAAACAGCTTATCAGATTAGTTGGGTAGCAATAGCAATCTTGAACTCCTACATCTAATCTCTCGATGGCTATCGGAAGACCAAGGCTGCAAAGTGATCTAGATTGCATGAAAATTGCTCTGAGTCGTTGACAATTATTTGGACACTACAATATATAAATTTACTTTATGTAATAAAGTAAATTTAAAGTTTAAAAAATTAAACCTTCTTTTTGGTTTTGTGGTGTACTAGATGAAGAAGTCGAACTGCCTGATGAAGAAGTCGAACTGCTTGATGATGATGTTGAACTATTACTACTTGATGTGGAAACAGAACGTTTGCGTTTTTGCACTGGCTGGTTGTCATCTACAGCACTATCTAAAATTGACAATAAAATTATTTAAATTAAATAGATAGTTGTAATTTTTAAAATAAAACCTGTAATTTTAGTGAACAAACATGTGAACAGTTTTGACAACAAACTAAAATACCTTTGCCAATTTGTTGCTTTATACCCTCTATTTGTTGAGGGTATTTGTCACTGGTCGATGGGGTAGTATTAAAATCGATCACTGGCGTTGATGGCAATATTTTTTCTGAAATTTCAAATGTTTGCAATTGAGTTATTTTTAATATCCAGGTATGTTTGTGTTTAATGGTATGCTTACGAGTATATGCAATAAAGCGTTAAATAGAAATAGTCTTTAAAAAGAAACTGTAAAACTGGAATTTATGTATGTCATACACAAAACAAATGGTATTCTGAACGTATCAGCTTAAATGTCGATATTTTAAATATGAAATTAATAGAGTCAAGAGATACATACCCGTTTTTTTAGCAAATGGCGGAGCAGATTTACCTTCTTTCCCTAATTGAACTAGTCGGTTTATTCGATTTGCCATTGTTTTAAACAAATTCGCATTTATATGAAAACTGAAACTGTTCAATAATAATTTAATATACCTACCTTACGACATAATTAACAAAAAGTTTCATATAAAATACTTATAACGGCACATTTGTCATCTCAGTGATTAATGTTATGTGTTTATCAAATTACATACAAAAACATCGGCATATTTGTCAAATGTGCTATTATACTGCTAATTAATTTAATAAAATTTTGTCACATTTGTCACTCACGTCAACGTCGTTTCGAAAGCGGGTGCACCTCGCGGAAGGACCCGCACAACTGACCAATCAACCGTTGTTATATCCAGAAACGGGAGAAAACTAACCAAGTGAAACAACGACACCTAACGCCCTCTCTCAATAGGTGTTAAAACTAACACTGCGCCGTTTTACCACTAGGTAATATTAGATAAATACAACAAATTCGCCGCATTAACTAATAATCCATATTTTTGTAGATGTGCCAATATATTGCTAGGTGAGCGATATATATATATATATATATATATATATATATGTCGTAGATAATGGCGGTGGGATCGGGGGGTGGGCGTTACTAGCGACCGGGACGCGTGCCAGTCGCGTGGTAAAGGGTGCTCGGGCAATAGCGACATTATTGAAAGCTACTATAGGCAAATCGCAAAGTATTCACATTCGATTATGATCATGAAACCTGAGATGCTTTCTGTTCAATAGAAAACATGTGCACGCCCCTCGTGCCATACAACTTGGCCCCCGCGTGCACTCTGTGAAACTCAGCCGTACCTTGTCTATAGTTCCTCCTTGCTCAAATCCCATGATCAACTTCTTATTAGCTAACGACTCACCGGATTCTTCCAAGCGTCGGTGATAATAATCAAATCACTCACAGTCGTGATGTGTTCAGTGGAGCTCCGACTCCTTCGACGGCTTGTAGCAAAAGTGTCTGTCATTTTCGATGTGCAGACCTTATATTACCGTTAACGTCGTCACCGCTCCTTTCCGGCGATACCAGCGCCACCAGGTTTACTTCACATTAACCGCGTACTATGATAGTCAGCCGACCGTTTGTATAATGAATTCTATCGCTAATTTATCGCTATCTCCGACATATATATAATAGAGAATATAAAGAGACGTAGTGTTTCTAAGTTGTGGAGCGCTAGAACAGTATATACTTTTCTATATATATACTTTTCTAAACCATCATCGATCCACGCTCCGGCCGGAGATTGATATACGACTGGCGGGAATCGTAGAGTTCATGCGAAAATTTTGAACTCATATTTTCTTCAAAAATAAACTACAATACAATACAAATACACTTTATTGCACAACAGAAAAGAAAATACAGTTTCAGAAAAGTGGTCTAACTGTTTTAATTTCAAATAGTTTACAATAGAAATAACATAATATTTACATAATTACAAAAAATGTATCGCGTCCAGCTCTCCCACCTGGGGCATTGTCCCCAACACACTGACTCATAATTAGCAGATAGAAATGCGTATTTGCGGCCCTTTACTATCTGGGCGAGATCGGCAGCAGCACCAGGCTTGCGGGCAGAGCTCTGCACGTAAGACGGGGCCAAGGTGTCAACACATGTGGCATCCCATTCAGAAAAGTGGTAAGAGTAGAATGTACAATTTTTCGATCTTATCACTAAAAGCGATTCCAGTTCCAGAAACTAACTATACCAATACCTTCTATTTCACTTACCTAATATGCCCTATTTTTTCCTTATGGTAAAAAAACTCATCCGGTATATCTCTTTTAGACATTGGTTCATGAAAAAGATTGGTTTTACTAACAAAGTAAAAATTAATTACAATACCTATAGTGCCCAGGTATCCAACGACGGCGCGGCACTCCAGACGAGCCGCGTGGCTCGGAATCAGCTGCGCCCGGCTAAGGTTCTGAAGGATCTCGTTCACGCCAGAAGTGCTCGTTGCTACGTGACATCCTACAAATATATGATTATCATACAACATCAGCCAAAATTGGTTAGTAGGAATTTTAGCGCTCCGTGAGCGAGTCACACACAATTTGACAGTATACCAGTTTACTTACAAGATGTAAATAGTCAATACAAGAAATAAAAACAAGAAAGAAAGATTAGACAACTTACTGAAATTAAAACAGCGAGGCTCGTTTATTTTAGCTACTTTCATAGCATTATGTCTTATGGTATACTACTGTGGGGTAGGGCTGCAGATATTCAAACAATATTTGTTCTACAAAAAAGAGCAATCAGAGCAATATATAATTTACGCTGCCGTGATTCTCTAAGAGATCTGTTTAAAAAATAAGTATTTTGACTGTTGCATCCCAATATATATATGACAGTATAATGTATGTACGCAAAAATATATGCCTATTTCGTAAACATTCTGATAATCATAATTTGAATACTAGAAACAAAAATAAATTGAGAAATTGAAATGAAATTCCACAATTTAGACTTAGCAAAGTTAGCACATCCTTTGTGGGACACAGCATACGCTTTTACAATAAAATACCAGAACATGTATTGAGTTTAACAGAGCAGAAATTTAAACGCCACATTAAAGAAACTCTGTGTAAGAAGGGTTATAACAGGATAGATGATTATTTAGGCGATAAGGAGGTCTGGTGTTAGCAGGTCGTTATGTTAATTGCTATTGTTTTGTAATATGTTATATAAAATGTAATATTATTGTAAAGATGGAAACTAATTGAAAAGATGTGTTGTTGCGGAGTTTCTTTTCGCTTCTTCTCCCTAACCATAACACCTTGCGAAGTGATGTAGTTTAAAAAAAATAACATGTTGACTTTCAATAAGTGATATATTTGTATTCTACATTGAATAAAATATTTTTGATTTTTGAAAATAAACTTGCAGTCCATCTTGGTAAGCAGACTCCGCAAAATCATATTATAAAGTGCTCATGGCAACAAAAAAAATTAGCCCAAATTCGACGATCTTGCCATTTGCAAGACTTAGTGACTTTGTGTAAGCGACTGATTTTATTTTTATATCTTGTATTATCTTTTTTTTATATATGAGAGGGCGGCAAACGAGCATGCAGGTCACCTGATGGAAAGCAATCAACACCAAAAGGGTCACAGATGCGTTGCCGGCCTTTGAGGAAGGTGTAGGCTCGTTTCTTGAAGGTTCCAATGTCGTACTCGTTCGGGAATACCGCTGCCGGAAGTCCGTTCCACAGGGTGGTCGTACGTGGTAAGAAGTTGCTTGAGAAACGTACAGTGGTAGACTTCCACTCATCCAGGTGATGTAGATGGAAATTTAATTTTCGGCGAGAAGTGTATCGGTTAGTTAATTATCTTGTATTAAGTATGTATTTCACTATTTTTCCTAAACAATTGCACATTCTTCCTAACGTACGTTAGTTTTCTATGATCATGACAATTGAATGACCGTGTAGTGGCAATCCGTTAATCATTATCATAGAAATAACATAATATTTACATAATTACAAAAAATGTATAGCGTCCAGCTCTCCCACCTGGGGCATTGTCCCCAACACACAAGATTAAGAGATAATGAAAATATTATGTTATTTCTATTGTAAACTATTTGTTTATCAAATAAGTTTATTATTATCGAAGTAAATGAAAACTGATAATTATCATTATCATTAGAAGACAGGGAAACAAGAATCTAATTGGAAGGTTCAATGTTACCAATACCACGAACTAAATAAAGACTCTAAGGCCCGTATTAAACAGATCTCAAGCTCCGTGCTAATTTATAAACCAATCTTGAGGTCTACTCAGCTGAGATCACTTCTCAAGTATTCGCCTCCGCGGCGAATGAATGATAGTCTTGAGTTTCGTTTATTAATACGCGCACCTCTCAAGTGAGTACTGCTTGAGTATGCACGTGCTTTTCAGGTCTCAAGTTAGGTTTATTAATCAACACGTTTACTTGAAACCGGACACAAGACTGTTCTCAATCTTGAGAATGGTTTATCAATACGCGCCTAAGCCTTTACTCGTCCGTCTCTAGTACTTAGTCTCTCCAGTAGTTAAAGGCGCGCGGCGGGCGGCGGCGGCGGCGGCGCGCGGTGCTGGACCCCTATTCTCGCACACTCGACATTTGTCTATCGATAGACATTGGCATGTCTATCTCTTTCACACTTATATACGTGTGTTAAAGTGACAAACCTATTGATGTCGTTCGACATTGAAATGTCGAATGCGCGAGAATCTGGACCCCGATTCTCGCACGATCGACATTTACTGTCGATAGACATCCATAGGTTTGTCACTTTTGCACGCCCTTATTAGTACGAGAGAGATAGTTATACCAATGTCTATCGACAGTGAAATCTCGAACGCACGAGAATCGGGGTCCAGGACCCCAATTCTCGCGCATTCGACATTTCTCTGTCGATAGACATCCATAGATCTGTCGCTTTTGCACATGCATGTAAGTGTGAAAGAGATAGACATACCAATGTCTATCGGCAGATGACATCTCGACCAGACAGGTCGAGATGTCATCTTTTAAGAGGCGTGTACACGAGGCTTTAACATTTATGAGAGCGGTACCAGAGTACCACTACTTCTAATTCTGTGTCGGTACTACGAAAAGTCACACAATTTCATTTGTAGTAAACAACAAATTCCTGCGAGCCTGCTAGTTTTCGGAAAAGAGTCTATAAGGCCCGTATTAATAAACCATTCTCAAGATTGAGAACAGTCTTGTGACCGGTCTCAAGTAAACGTGTTGATTAATAAACCCAACTTGAGACTTGAAAAGCATGTGCATACTCAAGCAGTACTCACTTGAGAGGTGCGCGTTAAATAAACGAAACTCAAAACTATCATTCATTCGCTGATGAGGCGAATACTTGAGAAGTGATCTCACCTCAAGATTGGTTTATAAATTAGCTTGAGATAGCGTCAACTTCTTAAGAGGCATCTCGGGTGATACAGCCTCAAGACATGTATTGAGATTGGTTTATTAATATAGGTCTAAATATTGGCAAACTATATTCCCGCGACTCTATTTAGTTGAAAATACCTCAAACACCGAGAAACTTACCCACCAATCAATGCCATAACAAAGTGCAGGTTCTATCGCCAATAATGAGTGTGTTACCTACATAATCTGTTTAGTCAGTGACAGACAAGACGATTTTTAAAATGCGAAAAGTACGAATTCACAGAGTTACAATAATAATAATAAATAAATATCCTTGACATACACACAGCGCCATCTAGTTCCACTTTAAGCAACTATAGGCTTGTGTTGTGGATACCAGATGGTTGATATACTACATAAATACATTTTTTTTTGTAAATAAATCCTTATTATAAATGAAAACATCCAGAACTTGGGTACCCATGTCCGCATTCATCACACAAACATATGCCCCTATCGGGATTCGAACCCGCAACCTTTTTTTGGTATAGTGGTCAGAGTTGCTAACCACTACACCAAACAGGTCGTCATTTGATTGATTGATTTCAGTTGAATGTGTAATTTTCGCATTCAAAAGCGTATGAATCAAAAATCTCACCGCTGACCTTCAATATTATTTGTGAGGTATTATAATTTTTATTATTTTTTTTTTTATTACTGGTGCATATCTACGACAAGCTTGTGCAGTCAGTCTTTCGTAGCACTAGGCGTGACTTGAATGAAACTTGACACTTGTCATATGCACTACGTCAGAGAGGGCAGTAAATTTACACTGTTCTATCTGGGCTTACATATACAGTGGTGGCTAAAAGACGGTTGATTTGGGAAGTACTCGTACCCTTATAATGGAAATTAAATTCTTCAACTGCACTCATAATTAAAGTTCATTATAACATTTTTAGATTTAAGTGGTCTTCCTTTAATGAGATTTATTCCTTATTATAATTATTAATAATATTTCTTTAATTGAGTATATACATGAAACAAATTTATAAAACACAATTAATAATACCTATATCTTATAGAAAAAATACGCCGTCCAACTCGCTTCCGTGAGGCATAGTACCTAGTACGCTAGCGCTATTGCCCCGCTGAATGCATAAGCTCAGCTGCTGAGCAAAGTAGGCACCAGCTCTCACATCTCCAGAGGCGTGGACCAGTCTAACGGATAAATCCTTTACTAATTTTTTTTTTTTTTAATAAATAAATATTTCGGACACTTACACCAATCATCTAGTCCCAAACTAAGCAAAGCTTGTATTATGGATACTAGATAACGGATAAACATGCATAAATATTTATATAAACATCCAAGACTCGGGAATAAATGTTCGTATTCATCACACAAACATTTACCCCTCGCGGGATTCGAACCCGCAACCGTTGGTTTCGCTGATAGGGTCACTATCCACTACACCAATCGGTCGTAAATGTTTCGTGTCAGAAGACCAAGGCCCAATGTCTCCACTGCAAGCGCCGCAAAATCGTAGTTTAAAGAGATTGACGCATATTTACGGCGCTTATTACTTTGAGCTTGTAAACATTTCAGAATGATATTGAAATTGAAAAAAAAAGAATGATATTGCAAATAGAGAGAAAGAAAGTTTTACACTATTCAAATGTACCTAACCTCTTTTAACTAAAGTTGTATAGACTTCAACATTAGAATGTGTTAGAATAGGTAATAAATAATAGTAAGTAAATGATCGCAAGTGATAGTTATAAGTTTGAAACGTTTGTATATATAATCTACGATGTAAGCTTTTTGGTGCAAAGTTCAAATAAATATTATTAAAAACAAAAATATGTTTAATATGATAAAAACGCGACCGTAAAGAGACACAACGCTTTATTCGATGATGGTGTTGAAAAAAAAAGTTAAACTGCCTATGCCAATACCTTCTATTTCACTTACTGAATATTTCCCATTCTTTCCTTACGGTAAAAAAACTCAGCCGGTATATAATTAGCTTTTAGGCGTATCGAGGGCAAGTCAGAGCAATATTTTTGTTTTTTTTTCTGTATTGTTTTAAATAAGCAGAACTGCCGATGTCGCGGTCGGAAAGCTAGTGACTAATATAATGGTAAGTCTTTTTTTTTATACACAACGAGTTGGTACTTGACCTCAATCACACCTGATGTTAAGTGAAGTTGAGGTCGAAGGTGGAAGCGTACTGACCCGGATACCCCAACACATTTGCGGGACTGGCTATCTTATCTTTGACAACCGGAACACAATAATACTATTAACATTGTTGTTTGGCGGCAGATTTAGATAAGATGGTGATAGCTGGCCAGGCGGACATTTTGAAATGCCCTACCACCAACCAAACCGAGTATTTAAACATGTACCCCGCTGGGGATCGAACCCGCGACCTCCGAATCGTAAACCCAATGTTGTTTACATTGAGCCACGGAGGCGGTTAACTAATAATAATAATAATTAAACCTAAATAGCTTTAATTATCGTTATTTCGAGAATTTCAAAATATCGATAAAAGCAGCGAAATTCTGGAAAATGAATTTAATTTTCATTGGGGACCATACTACTTTATGAAAGCTATTTTCGTAATTATAATTAGGTTTTAGCCCTTGTCGAGTGCTGGTCAGAGCGATTTTTTAAATCTATTCTGCATTTCAAAAAAAATCTTAATTTATCCACTGGTCGGAATAAACCCTACCGTCTTTTTGATTATGTATTGTATTAACAAGGTTCTGTGCAGTGCAAAAAGCGCCAAACACACATAATACGTGATAAACTTAGGCCCATATTAATAAACCGTTATCAAGATTGACATGGCCTCAAGTTGACGCTTGAGAATCTGTTGCATATTAAAACAGCATCAGAAAAAATGGTCTTGAGACTAAGGATTTATTAATACGGGCCATAGTGCTCAGTGTAATAATATTTGTTGCCCTCACATACCATTGTTGGTGTCTCTAATTTATTTAATTTCCAATCTGAAAGCAAAATAACGTTTTTATTTAATAATTTTCAAACTTCAAAGTTTTTTTTTTTAATCTTGTTTTTATTTGTGGCTTTTGTACACCCTGGGTGACTATGCCAGCCTCATTGATACATTCGCCTTTTTAAACCTCGCTCTCTTTTTGCAATGGACAATCCAACGTATTTATACAGACTGACAGCCTCCTACAGAGCATATCAGCCAAAACACAGTTGACCTGTCCATTGTATAGCTCCGATGATTTAATCAAAAGCCGTTCTCTAATATCTGCACTCCGGTCACAACTTTGAAGTTCAAAATGAGTAAACCTAATCCAATGATACTTTATACTCGCCTGCGGCTGGGTCGCGTCTGTTCCCCAGTTTTCCTTGCCAAAATACGTATTCATGATCAATCTATATGTGATTGTGGACTAGAAGAAGGGACTATCGAGCAAATATTTTTCAATTGCCCATGAATTTCTGTCCCACTTTATGACCTTCTCCCCAAAAATATGCCCCGTCCCATATATGTTTACTACTTATTAAGTCAAGTTTACTCTCGTCTTGTATATGTACTAACAACGTTATATTATAATTTATCTATCATGTCTACTTGCTTGAGTTTATCGCCTATTATCGTAATTATGTGTTGGGGTGGTGGTTATATGTGTTGTTCTGTTTGTCCTTTCTCCAGCTACACAAACTAGAGAAGCTTCATTTACCGCACAATCGTCAACTTCAGCATTGAGAACTTCAACCCTCACATTGGCATTGGAAACTTTGTACTCCTAAGCAGGAGACATAAAATTTGGTGACGAGTTTCAAAGTTTTATTTAAATTACTTTTTCTGTTACTCTAAGCTAATTTGATTTTGGATGAGCTAGGATCTCATGGAATATTCCACCATTTAGTCTATTTAGCCTCTGTTCCATAATCAGTGTCTTTCGTTGTTGCTCGTTCCAGACACATTCCACCAATATATGGAGTGCACATCCTCTATGATACCACACACCTCACAGTTAGGAGCGCTGGTATTTTTATTTATTTATTATAAAGAATTTAGTTCACTTATTCCAATTGATATACCTGCCAGTATTCTTAACGTGACCACACATCCCCTTTTGAACGGGATAGTCCCGTTTTTTTATGTAATTGATCCCGTTTTTCCTAATAGAATGCGCAGAAGTGTCCTATTTTCGAAAAAGGACTTCTTTTTCAGTTTAAGAGCTATGTTCCTGTCGGACTGAAGAACGGAACACTGAAAATGGAAGCTCGTTTGGTGGACATATTCAAACAGCCAATTACCTGAGTTATAGAGAATTTTGTTACAATTAGAAAATGAAGGACACAAAAAAATATGTTATTTGTAAATAATACATTCTTTTCTAAAAACTAGACCTGACATTTTGAAGTAAAAGTATGTGCATGTGTTTTTAAGGACGACCTCGTAAGTTCGGTTCGCCACTTTTACATATACATAGTTAATCAGAAATCGAACGAGTACACCCGCCATTCTGATATACATAATTTTATTTGTCACCGTTAGCTAAAATCTGTGAATGTCCATTTTCGAGAGAAAAAAATAAATGGTGTGATTAGCAGAGATCGGAGTAGGTAGAGCGATTCCGGGAAATTGTTGTAACATGTATATGTTAATATGTATACGCCTCCGGGATTTCACATTTTAATTAATTTTATTCTAGTTTTAAGAGGAAGAAGACATAACTAGTATGCGAACGAATATTATGTATACATATACATAATATTCGTTCGCATTTATTTACAAAATTTATATTACAAAATTTTACCAGTTGTAAACTACTGAATTTTACCTGTGGTTAAATAAATTATTCTTATTCTTATTCTTATATACATATTAATATGGATATGCCTCTAGGATCCCCAAATTTTAATACTATTTAAACTTTAGTTAGAAAGACTCCAGTTAGTGAGCTAATAAATATCGTTTTAATCATGGTGCTGCTGTTTAAGGTAAAGTAAAATAAAATACCACAACATTTTTATTTATTCATGTCTAACTTACTTACTGGCTCTAAATTTATATTAAAATTCTATTAACACAGCAATAAATCGGAGGTATGTACTTGGCGACAAAATTCTTTTGTTTCATTTTAGAGGAGACAAAATATCCGTCCTCTCTTTTGCGCAACGCTGTTGACTACCTGCTTTGTATTTCAGGCAGGTAGGATAGCTCACTCTTTTGCTTCAGTTTGTAGAGTGCGCTTCTGTTATTTTCTGTGTTGTAATTGTTACTTGTTTGAACCTGGCTTGTTTATGGACTTCGAGAATCTTCTCTACACGACTATTTTTGGCTTGTATTAACGGACTTGTGGATTCTTCATAACGCGACTATTTTGGCTTGGATATACGGACTTCTGGATTCTTCTTAACACGACTATTTTGGCTTGGATTTACGAACTTTTGCCGACACTATACAAAAGTGGATATCCAATTATACTGAACTACTTTATGACAACACTAGTGGTACTATATATTGTACAAAGTGCGAGAGTCATTTGAAAACGTTGAAAAAATGTAATATAACAAGGCACATCGAAGGCGCAGTACACCAAGGAACGTTTAAGCGGCCCCAAGAAGAATTTTATATCGATGTTATTAAGTCGCTGATCCTGTGCAATATTCCGTAGTTGCAAATAAAAACCCTGCCTTCATTAATTTTTTTCAAAAATATATTATGTGCTGTGTTTGTTGTTGTTTCTGTACCAACCGTAAAGTGCCCGACGAATCGCAACTACGAAAAGTTTATCTGAACAAGTTTTTTGAGAAAAATATAAACTCGATTTACTGAAATACTAATAATGAAAAACTGTGGATTTCGTTGGACGAAACCACAGACTTTTTAGGTCGTTATATTGTCCATTTCTTAATAAAGCCACTGCATCCGGGGACAAGTTAAGTGGGCCTTACTTGATTGCATGATACAAATTAACAGACTTACTTCATTTCGATTGTACCTTATTTTATCAATGAGGAAAAAAGGCAACGTTCATATGGAAGATGTCAAAGGGGGTGGCGGGGCACAGGGCGCAACCAATTATAGCAAGTGTACCACAAGGTCGCCTTTCGGCGTCTTCAAAGATACCGCGGCACGTGTTCGTGTGTTGTAGCAAAGTACGTACAGCGCGCGGCCATTAAGGTCCAACTCACAAAATTTACATTTCTGAATTTTATTTTTTGAATAAAATCTGTTGACTTTAATGTTTAATTTTTTATATTTTCCGTAATAGGTACATGCCATACATACACGCTGCAACGTTTGTCGGGTTAATTTTGTTAGACCTTATATATCTTGTATGACAAATTTTATTTAATTTAATTTTGTTGATCAAAGTTTTAATAAAGAACAGAATTTATTTTATGGCTTTTATTTTTTTGTTTTCACATGTTTTAAGTCTTTTAGTATACTTACATTTTCTATCCGGGATTTATTTAATTCAATTATATAAATCCCGGACTTTCTCCAAATGTTATCCGGTAATACGCATATCCATATTAAGATAGCGTACACAAACTGACATGCAAGTACATAAAATCGCTCTACCTACTCCGATCTCTGGTGATTAGTCACTAGTTACGAAGATGCAAAATTAATGAACCACCTCTTAATTATCTCAATAACTACTAGGATATTGACTTATCAAGTAAATAACCTTTTCTGTAGTGTATTAATGGTACTTTTGAATGACATTAAAAAAACGTCACTAATGGGCGTTGTTTTTAGTCAACTCCTATTTTTCACCAAGCCTCCTTAGTATGAGAATCAGTTTGAACTTTTTAAGTAGGCAAAAGATGCATCAAAAGAATGTGCACATCCAGCTCGCCTGGTGTTGCACATGAATGCGGTAGCCTTTTAAACATTAGTTCGTCATGTCTACATAATGTTTACAAACCTGGATGGTGCATCATCGCTTGAAGCCGGCGCCGTGGCGGTGGGTGGCGCCTCCTCGTCCGCGACCTCTCATCCGGCTCGGTGTCCTCCGTGTCTGTTGGCGGTGCATCCCTCGGTGCGACACTCAGCGAGATTGCGCCGGGAGCTGCAGCCACAAGACGCGCCACGGAAGCATGCGGCGCCCGAGCCACGCTTGCTCCGTCCACCGCGAGCAGAGCGTCGCCCGCCCGCAATCCAGCCCGCTCCGCCGGCCCGCCCGCGGCCACAGCGGACACCACGCATGGACGCTGACCAGCTATCGTGAACCCGAAACCACCAACCCCCCGCGCAACCATCACACGACGCTCAGACGTCCGAGCCGTCACAGCTCTACGACGTCTTCTCCTCTGCTGCTGGGGCACCATCATATCACCGTTAAACTAAGTTTTCACGGCACTTGAAACTGTTATCATACTTAGTGAACAACTTTAGAAGTGTTGTAGAGAAATTTAGAACGTCTCAGGCTGAACTTTTAAGTGAAGAAAACTAGAAAAACTAGAATGAAAGTTTCGATTTGAGGCCTCTACAACTGACGTTTTAGAAAGAAAGTTTAGTTTTGAGTGCGTTCAACAACCTAAAATATAATGTTCTGAGTTCCAGTTTATATGTTATTAGAAGGGGATGAAATAAAATGTACTTCAATTACCTATATCTCCAACCAAAACAAAACCATATAGTATCTAAAAAGACTACAAAATAAAACAACAATCCTTCTAACAAACCAAAGCTTTCTCAAAGCTTTCTGAATGAATGTAAAAAATTAAAATTGATACGGCAACATTAAATAGTTTTTATAGTGGCAACTTGTGGCATTGAAACGACGACATTTTAAAGGTTGGTGTACACTTAACCGCGTAATATATCTTAATATTTTATTGTTCAAAGCCACCAAACCACTGAGCCGGCGGCCGGCGTTTTGGATTATGGCCCGAACACCCTCACACTCTCGGTGAAAAATTATACGTCAGCGTAAATTTTATTTTAGTCGTCTATTGCTAATTTATACTTACATAATTTAAATAAGTTGTCACCTTTTATAGCTGTTGTCAACTTTGTTTATTTGTTTTAATATTGTATTGTACCTACACACTAATGAACTACCTATACCTAGTTCTTCAAGAATACGATTTATATACGAACGAATTAAATATTTAAACGTTGTTAGTGAACGACCCACAACGAGCTTACCGTTGCGTGGTCGCCGTTCCAAAACTTTAAAAGTCTCAACAACTATTAGTTCTTCTGCCTATGTACCCTGCCCACTGCCAGTTCAACTCGGCGGCGACTCTCGTTCTTACACAGATTTCCTCAATCTGATTCGATCTCGTAGTGAAACGCCTACAATCGCCCTTTCCATGACTCGTTGCGTGACTTTGAGCTTTCTTATGGGCAGTGAGAGACCATGTTTCAATGCCACATAAGTCATCACTGGTATCTAACACACATTGATTGAAGCCCTTCGTCTTGAGCACTGATTTATTTTAGACGAGAACACGTTGCGCAGTTTGTTGAACGCTTTTACATACATTTCATGAGAGATCCTACAGAGTGAATTTGAATTCGTGTAATTCCCATTAACTGGTGACGCCACTCTTGATAACGAACAACTTTCCCCAAGAAACAAAACAACAAACAAAGATCAAAAAAAAATCGACTACCCATACAAAATAAACCAGTCTGAAACCACCTATAGTATGGCAGTCTAACAATTTTCGGCTGGTGACTTCACTCCTGATTACGAACAACTTTCCACTAAGACACAGCCCAACTCAGCTGAAAATTTAGGACTTCCATACTAAAGGTGGTTTCGGAATGTTTACTTTGTATGGGTAATGACGAATTTAGTTTCTTGGGGAAAGTTGATCGTATCGGGGTGGAGTCACCAGTAATTACGCAAATTAAATTCACTCTGTATAATAAAATATGAATGGGGAAGTATTTTTTTTATTTTTTATTTGGGAAACTTACAGTACATTATAAAACACTATATTAAAGTAATTATAGATAGATCATAGACCAAATTGTTTCCACAGATAGGAAGTATATTAATAAACTAGTTTATTCTTATATATTCTATATATACTAGGTTCTTACCTAGGTAAGAACCTAGTATTCTTTTTGATTCTGTGTATTACTTCCATGTCTCAAAATGTTTCGCTGCGCAACCCAGGCGACATGTCGGGAAATTTAATTATGAAATAGACTTTGACCTGCACCACTTTAACCATATAATACTTAAAAGACAGTTTGACCCTGAAAGAAAGTCACATTGAAATAAGTAAAGTAAGTATAAAGTTTTAGCGAGTGGCAAGACTCTTTCCCCTTTACCAGGTAACCAGATTATTCAATATATCAATAATCAAAATGCCGTGAATACTATGTTCCAGTACGAACGACTGGGTTATCTATCGTCGTTGATTATTGTATGAGGCTAATGAGTGAACACCTTTATCTGGAACCCACAGACTTAAAAAAAATAGCTGTCATGGCTGTCAACCAACTGTCAAATGAGTTTGGTAGTGCACGCTTACTCACGTTGTTTTTATTATTGGATTTTTATTACAATTTATTAGGTACTCAATTTCAAGTTCTTAAATCAATCCACAAAAAATGGCTGTAAGTACACCACATATTATCCATGTGTATTTCTCTCATAACCTAACCTGCAATTCAATTCAACTTTATTTTCCTAGAAAAAAGGTAAAATGAAAATCAGTAAAGTGAAGAGAAATAATCACACGACGAACAAGATGAAGAAGAAAGGTATGTTGAAACTGCAGCGTCATAGGGCGAAGCCACAAAAGCAAAGGCCGCCCGAGAAGCCAGAGGTGAACTACAGCAGCGAGAGCGAGCCGTCAGGCGACGAGTGGACCGACATGGTGGACGACGATGAAAAGCAGTACATTATGAGCCGGATTGCCAAACAGCCGCAACTTCTAGCCAATGTGCCTGAAGATGAACAGAAGCAAAAGTTAGTATTTATGTACACACATACAGTTATAAATCTCATTGCTAGGATACTGTCTACTCAACTAGACGAGGCTCTGCGTTCTACAAAGCATTGCCAGTGTAGTTTGGTATATTTGTGTCCGACTATTGGCCACTATTTGGAGAACAGTGACCAACCATTGAACATATCTTAGGCATGGAAGCAATTTTCATCAAGACTGTGTCTCTCTAACCTAACATGGTACATTTTTTTATGGTTTCTTTTATAAAAATACGGTTTTTTGATACTTCAATTTCCTCATTACACCTTTTTCTGGATTACGCTTTGTATTTTCGTTTTTAATATAGGGCTCGACCTCATCACAAATAGGAAATAGTGCATGAAGCAGATGGTACTATGTGCAATCAGGTGTTCACATTTCCAGTAGCATTGGACATTCAGCTGTCACTGGTAGTCTTACAGTGGGCATGCCTTTAATGTTGCATTGTACATGAATTTTTATTTGGCTCATTGTATGTTTTAAAATGGTTTTAATTATACTTCACGCCATATATTTCTTTGTTTGCTTGAAATATTTCAACAACTACTTTGTTCTATCTGCTGCTGATTGAAAGTTAGCTGCTGTGCTGGTATTTATAGATAATATCGTAATAATATATGAAGCTTGCGTAACACTACTACTGCTGTGTATACTATGTGTTAATGGTGTCGATTCGGATGTACACTAACTAAACTAAAACCAGTTTTAAAGTAGTACTGTCTCTTTCTTCCTGGAACAGTACGATGCGACGGCACCACTCCAAAACTGGTTTTAATTTAGTTTA
The DNA here is from genome assembly GCA_949316235.1 of Oegoconia quadripuncta. Taxonomy (NCBI): domain Eukaryota; kingdom Metazoa; phylum Arthropoda; class Insecta; order Lepidoptera; family Autostichidae; genus Oegoconia; species Oegoconia quadripuncta. The sequence goes on from OX438742.1 coordinate 43,833,686, forward strand.
GCTGGTGTACATCCGATTCAACACCATTGTCTCCATAATAGAGTGACTATCAAGACATTTTTACACTCAGCACAAGTTTGAATGTTACGCAAAGACCTTTGAAGTAATATGTTCTGTCCTATGCTGTAGCTTGTACTATAAATGTGTATCACATTATATTTTGTTTGCTGTTCATTAATATTTATTACATATATTTAATAAACAAGCCACACCAGCAATATATAAATCTTGTAAATTAAACTTATCACATCAATTGCTCTTTGGGAATTCTATGCAGGGAGTTGTGTGTGCATGTGTGATTACAATTTTAGCTTATGTGTGTTATTGCATTGCGAATTCAATTCCATTTAAAGTCAAAGTTGCTTTATTTTGTAGGTACACAGAGTACACTTAAAATTGTCAATTTTACATTTTTTAAGCTACTGCTTGTTCAAAATGCAATTTTCCCCTGAGAAGAACAAGCAAGAAACTCGAAGGGTTGCTCTTTTAAAATCAGTTTTTGATTTTACATAAAGGTTTTTATATTACAAAAAGGATTTTATATTACAAAAAGGTTTTTATATTTCATTATTAATCGTGAAATAGCCTGGCATGCGAACAATCTGATTATGTCCAGGGATGATTATCATCTAAATAGTCTGATATTTTATAATATGCTTTGTTAATAAGTTTCTGTTTTATAGTATCTTTAAATTTATCGAGAGGAAGATTTTGTATATCAACTGGGACCTTATTGAAAAAGCGTATACAAAATGTTTTTGAATGAATTACTGACTTTGCGGAGGCGACTTATGTGACCTGCAAGTTTATTTTTATTTCTTGTATTGACATCATGTTTATCACTATTTTTCCTAAATGATGCTATATTTTTTTTGACATACATTAGATTTTCAAAAATGTACTGTGACGAAAAGGTTAGAATGTTATACACTTTAAACATATCTCTAAGTGACATTGCAGGTTTCAATTGATAAATTGCGCGAACGGCTCGTTTTTGTAAAACAAAGATTGTATTTATATCCGCGGCATTTCCCCACAGCAAGATACCGTAAGACATCAAGCTGTGGAAAAAACTAAAATATACTAATCTAGCAGTATTTACGTCTGACATTTGTCGAATTTTTTTGACTGCGTACGCGTACGCGGAATTTATTTAACAACAATATAACATTTCAAATAATGTGCATGAATATGGTTTTTATATTATGCTGAATATCTTTATTATCTCCACAAAAGTGAAATACGTATATATCCTATATATGATGTGAGAGACAAAACCCAAACATGGGTGCCCTGCGATATGAATATCCTCTAAGCAAAAACAAAGAGATGAAACTAAACTTTAGCATAATCCATATAAACAACTGATTTGTGTAGTGGGTAGTGATCCCGCCTTAGAAATCCACTGATGCTTGTTCAAAAACCATTAGGTGTTTGTATGAAGAATACGAATATTTATACCCAAGTCCTGGGTGTTTATATAAATATTTTTGTCTGTTTATACATTAAGTAGCATCTGTGATAATGTGATTGGTCGCCATGTGGTATTAAAGATGGTGGTTAGTCGAGGACGGGGGGTTCCGTAATAAGCCTAGTTGTCTATTGTGAGTTGCATGTACAAGGCCGTTTTTTTTATGCACGACGGTTCGTACTTGACCTCAATCACACCTGATGTTAAGTGCAGATGAGGTCGAAGGTGGAAGCGTACTGACCCGGAAACCCCAACACATTTGTGGGACTGGCTATCTTATCTCTGACAACCGGAACACAACAATGCTATTTACATTGCTGCTAGGCCTCTTTTTTTTTATCGTCAACCCGTTAGCACTGGACAACAACTGATGTTAAATGAAGATGAGGCCGAAGGTGGTTTTGGGAACTGGCTATCTTATCTCTACAACCTGAACACAACAATGCTATAAACATTGCTGTTTGGCCGCGCAGACTTAGATAACGTGGTGATAGCTAGCCAGGCTGACATTTAAAATGCCTTACCACTAATCAAACCGAGTACTAAACATGTACCCCGCTGGGAATCGAACCCGCGATCTCCGATTCGTAAACGCTATGTTGCTTACATTGAGCCACAGAGGCGGTCTAAAGGGCCTATGCAAATAAGTGTCGGATTAATCGTCATCGGACAGTGTTTCAGGACGTTCTATAGGCCGGCCGACACTAATTTGCATCGGCCCTTTAGACCGCCTCTGTGGCTTGGCAAGTGACTGTCGTGTCCACCGGTGTACGAAATTAAAATGACACTAACGGGCACCCATCCAAGGACTGACGGCGCCAGACATTGCTTAACTTTACTAATCGAAACCGAATCGCGAATGCGCCACGAGTACTTCATCATGATTTGTGTGAAGCATAATATAGGTCAATAATGTATTAATTATTCTAAAATCCATAATTTTGTTTATGAGAGTAAGTTTATAAAATATGTAAGTAAGTATTTATAATTATTTTCGTATTTTCTTTTTATGTTTTTGTCAAGTAATCCTTACTTGATTGTAACTTGTAACAATAATATTGTATATTATATGACAACTTCTAACATGTTATGCATTCTGTTAACAGCGAATGCACGAGGTGGAGCTAGAGCTCCTTTGTTTAAATCTTGTATTTATCCAATGAATTAGCAAATATTGTAACCCGTATAAATCATGTGTAGTGTAATTTTTTAAATGGTTCAATAATTATCTTCTTATTTCTAAATATTGGGAGATCGCGTATCCAGTCATTCTTTAAAAAAATATAGAAGATACAAATGCATTGAAGAGTACACGTCTATACTAAGTTAAGGGGGTCAGGCAAGAGAAAACTAATAATATTATGTATGTTACACCACTTTATACTTAGGTTCAGAAGCAAAATCATAATTAATGAAATTCAAAAAAATATTTATTTCGTAGGATAAAAATTTTCACTTGAAAACGTCACATTTTTTATCTTATTATTAGAGTTTTTGACATTATTGCTCATTCACAACGCTGATTCCCCAGAGAAGAACGAGCAAGAAACTCAAGGGTTGCTCTTTTAAATATGTTTGGGTTACAATTATATTATATTGTATAATTAGACTGAATATCGCCGAGCGGTCTATGTCCATGCTTGCTTATCATCCAGATAGTCAGAAATTTTATAATAGCCTTTGGTAAATAATGTCTGTTTTATTATGGTTTTGTTTGTTTGTTTGTAAACGCTTTATTATACAAAAAGGCAATACATTAATTTTGCATTGATACATAAATTGAGTACAACGGCGGACTTATCCCATGGTTTTGAATTTATTTGAAGGTAAATTTTGAATGTCCACTGGAACCTTATTATAAAAGCGTATACATTGCCCCTTAAATGACTTAGTGTAAATGACTTAGTGAGCTGACATGAACAGCAAGATTATTGTTATATCTGGTAATATGTAGATCACTATTTTTCTTAAACGATTCTAGATTTTTTCTTACATACATAAGTTTTCGTAAACATATTGCGATGCCAATGTTAATATATTAATTTCTTTAAATTTATTCCTAAGACACACTCTGGGACCCAGTTTGTAAATCGCGCGAACCGCTCGTTTCTGCAGAACAAAGATACAATTTTATGTCCGCGGCATTTCCCCACAACAGAATGCCATAGGTCAATACGCTATGGAAATAACTGAAATAAACCAACCTCGCGGTTTCCTCCCAAAGCCTCCAACTGAGCATACCCAAAACCTGCAAAGGTGAGGCGGCTGCCCCCTCTGCCCTGTACCTGGCTACGTCTTTGACTAACTGTTTAATGTACTCTATTACAGAGGCGGGCGGAAACGCAAGCGTGAGATGAAAGGCCGCGCCCGATCGTCAGCGAGCGACAGTGGCGCCGAGAGTAACGCCTCCGATGCGGAGGTTGAGGACAAGTATGAGAAAGAGATGTCAGAGCGACCGGCGAAGAGACTCCGTGCCCTCCTTCCTATTAAGACGAAGCACGGCCTTCAGGAGCGCTCTGAGGAATGCCAAGGTGACTATTGATCGTGTGAATCTGAAATCTGTAGGGACGTTACGCACATTATTATTAGGACCCCACACTGTCCGACTTCTGGAAAAAGATCCTCACAATTTCCAAATAATGTTTATCATTATCACTGGCAAAATATACGAACAAAGTCTTATGTTAAGTCTTATAATAATAATAAATGAAAAGTTTATATTTAAAAATATAAATATTTATATAAACACCCATGACTCGGGAGTAAACGTTCGTATTCATTCCAATAATATTTACCCCTCGCGGGATTCGAATCCGCAACCGTTGGTTTCGCTGGCAGGGTCCGCCGATCACAACAATAAGACAAAGCTGTCTTTAACGGTATCTAACAATAGTGTCTGAAAATAATAGTCATGTTAAGTTAAGTTCCACATTGGAACCTTCAAGAAACGAGCCTACACCTTCCTCAAAGGCCGGCAACGCATCTATGACCCTTTTGGTGTTTCGGGTGTCCATGGGCGGCGGCGATTGCTTTCCATCAGGTGACCCGCATGCTCGTTTGCCGCCCTCTCATATAAAAAAAAAGTTAAGCAGTGTGAATGAAGACGTAGTGACAAAGATTGAAATCGGTATGCTGAGATGGTTTGGACATGTAGAGAGGATGAATGAAAGAAGACTTACGAAAGAGATATACAAAGAGAATGTGGATGGTAGTGTTGGTAGGGGAAGACCACGGCGAACGTACCATGATCAAATCGGGGACGTCTTAAAGAAAGGCCAAGTCAAGAGTACCCTAAACCGACGAGCATGTATGAACAACCTTATGAGAGTGAAGGAAGCAGTAGAGGTGTGTGAGACGTGGCAAGTGGAAGTCTGTGGTCTCTGCCTACTCCTACGGGAAACAGACGTGACATTATGTATGTATGTATGTGCACTAATGTACTTGGTATTTTCATTGTACTCTCTGTCACAGATTCCGACTCAGAGCTAGACGACAAAATGGAGTATCCGATAGAGGAGACATGTCACGATTCCAGTTCTGACTCTGGTGTGGAGGGCACAGAAGACAGCGAAGCCATGACTGCCGTGGAGCTCATGTCAGCGCGGAGGGACAGGCTCCAACACGACAAGCTGAGGATTGGGGCGCTTTGCTCATCGCTGCTAGAGAGTCCAGAGAAAATGGTACGTACACTTTAGCCGATTCAAATGAAATGAAAATAAATAAATAATAATAAATAGATATTTCGGACACTTACACCAATCATCTAGTCCCAAACTAACTAACAAGCTTGTGCAATGAATACTATCAAATGAATTGAAATGAAAATCATTTATTCATGTAGGCAATACAATATGCACTTATGAACGTCATTTGTTTTTTAAACTACCACTAGCTCGGAACGCGACCACTGCTGAGAAGAGCTAGCGAGAAACTCAGAGGGTTTGTCTTTTCGATGCAGATACATAATGTCCAAGCAGTGCTTTCAACTACTTTGTAACAGTGGTAGAAAAACTGTATTTTTATCAAATTCACCATATACTGTTGAAATATAAAAATTACACTGTAAATTTTTAGCATTAACGTCGAGATACTTTTGGCAAGTTTATGAAATTACAAATATCATCTTTGTGTTGTTGCCTGGGAGAGATCTCTCTTAGAGATAAGCTCACCTTTGTACATTATTTCTTACAGTTTTGTACCTGTACCTTTTTGTTATTTTCTGTGCAACAACGAATAAAAAAAGATAGAAAATATATAGTTTATATTTCAATCACATGTTTACAGCTAAAGAATCTTTACCCGATATTGTACCTCATGGAAGAACAGCTACGGGACGGAACACCGAACCTGCACTCGATCCGCAAGCTGGCCACCGTCTCCGTCTGCGAGGTGTTCCGCGACATTCTACCCGACTACCAGATCCGGCATCAGGACTACTCCAATATCAAGTGTAAGCTTACCACAGAGAGTATAAAAATTTGTTCACGGACAGAGGGGGTAGCTTCAGCTTTATGGAGAGGGGGGTAAATGAAAATCATTTATTCATGTCCCAACAGAATACCAGCGCTCCATCCATACGCGGGCGGAGCACCATGCCGAGTTTTTTTTTTTTTTTTTTTTATATTTCGAACACTTACACCAATCATCTAGTCCCAAACTAAGCAAAGCTTGTACTATGGATACTAGATAACGGATGTACATACATAAATATTTATAGAAACATCCATGACTCAGGAATAAATCAAAAAAAAATCAAATCAAAATATTTTATTTCTTTAACAAAGATTTTACATAATTAATATTTGGGTGGAAAACACCTAGTAAGTACCTAAGTACCTGTATCAGGTGCTTTCGCTCTTCCATAACAATTAAAGGCTTTGTTAAGAAACATATCCAATTAGGTATCATATGAGTTAAATATAACTTGCAAAATAGAATGTGTGTGTGTGTGTGTGTGTGTGTGTGTGTGTGTGTGCGCGTGTGTGTGTGCGCGTGTATGGGTGTGTGTAATTTATTTATTTATTTATTTATTTATTCAGTCTTTCACATACAGCATTACAGTAAAATTACCAATGCACTGTACAGTTACTTAGGTAGTACAAATTAGTTACCAGAATTTATAGCTATTCTTAATTATTTATCTAGGTCAATCATCCATCAATCTCACAACACTGCAAACACGCCCTTCTAACACTCGGCCAACTCCCAGAACAACACTGTTCGTATTCATCACACAAACATTTACCCGTCGCGGGATTCGAACCCACAACCGTTGGTTTCGCTGACAGGGTCACTATCCACTACACCAATCGGTCGTCATTCAGTTGGAACCATTTTGTCCCTACAGCACATAATAACTGACATTTTAGAATTTTTATTCCTGTATTGCTACTATACTATACTGTTCTGTATTACTAATTGTTATCATTGTGCAATGTGCTTAGAGGCAAATAAACAAATTATCTATCTATCTATGTAGGCAATACAATATGCACTTATGAACGTCACTTGTTTTTTAAACTACCACTAGCTCGGTGTGCGAAGTGTGAGTTTTGTCTTGTTTTTTACTTTACCATCGCGTTCGCGTTTATGAAAAAAGTCCCTATGAAAAAAATCGTTTTTCAAACTATCCGCTAGAGGCGCTGCACATTTCTCCATACAAATCTTCACGTAAACGTGAACGCGGTAGTAAAGTTAAGTCGAAACAAAACTCACACTCCGCCCTCTGAACGCGACCACTACCGAGAAGAGCTAGCGAGAAACTCAGCGAGTTCGTCTTTTTTCAATCAGTCATTTACAATCTGGAAAGGTTACAACAATTTTTATATATCCGTGTATAGGAGCCGTTTTATCCCGTGGGTTACTATCATTAATGTAATCAGAAATTTTGTATATCACTGTGAATCTAAGTATTGCAGGTTAGTCCGTTTTAGTGCGGTTTTTTTTATTCAAAATCAAAATCAAAAATGTTTTTATTTCGTAAGTTATAAGAATAACATTTGAAATCGTCATGACATACAGTTATCGCTCATTCACTAGGCAGTCTCCCCAGAGAAGAACGAGCAAGAAACTCCAGGGTTGCTCTTTTTAAATAAGTCAATACAAATACAATTTGAGATACCTAATTGTAAAATTTATGATTCGACAAAGAAAATAAGAATAAAATATACTGGATAATGGCGAGCGGTTCATGTCCACGCATTCTTATCATCCAGATAGTCAGAAATTTTATAATAGCCTTTGGCACATAGTTTCCGTTTAATGGTTGTTTTAAATTTATTTAAAGGCAAATTTTGAATGTCTACCGGAACCTTATTGTAAAAGCGTATACATTGTCCCTTGAATGACTTAGTGACTTTGTGTAAGCGACTGCTATGGACAGCAAGTTTATTTTTATATCTTGTATTAACATTGTGTATTTCACAATTTTTCCTAAACAAATACAGATTCTTTCTTACGTACATTAAGTTTTCGTAAATATATTGCGATGCCAAAGTTAATATATTGATTTCTTGAAATTTATTCATCAGAGATACTCGGGAGCCTAACTTGTAGATCGCACGAACCGCTCGCTTCTGGAGAACAAAAATACAATTTATGTCCGCGGCATTTCCCCATAACAGAATGCCATAAGCCATTATGCTATGGAAATAGCTGAAGTATACCAGCCTCGCGGTGTCCACGTCGGTTAAATAGCGGATTTTTTTAATAGCGAACACTGCAGAACTGAGACGTTTCGACAACCTTTCGATATGTGGACCCCATTGTAGTCCTTTATCTAACATAATGCCTAGAAATAGAGTAGTGTCCACAAGCTCCAACTCCTCGTTTTTTATTAAAATAGTACTAGCTACCTGTTTGACATTAGGTAGTGAAAATTTTATGCATTTAAAATTTAAAGACTAAACGAGGCAGTCAATCGCTTTAAAGCTAGTAGATGCTGTAAATGGGCATTGTTAATTTCTTTAAAACTAGGAGCGCTGTAACTGCTCTTGGTGTACAATAAAGAATGTTTGTATTTAATTGCAAATGTGCATTCACTTTACTTCACTTTTTTATTTAATGGCAAATACTACTTGTGTTTGAGCTAAGAGCCGATATTTCCAGTCATGTTGCGTATCTAGAACAAACGAAACAACACAACGACGATCACAATTTTGTTAGAAGGTCATAATTTTACTGTAATATTTTTTTTTTAATCTAAAGTTTTTACAGGGACTTTTACAAATTTTGTATGGCAGTCCCATCGTACCCCTTAACTAATCGCTACACTTAACCAGACACCGATGAGTTCACAAAACTGAATAATTTCCTGGCTCTTTCTGAGTTTGGTAGGGACAGAATAGTGTGAAACACTCCTACATCAAATCCGTTCAAAAATTATAAAATTGTATTAGTTGTATACTTTTATATATAAAAAAAAAGAGAAGAAAAGAAAATGATCCTGTGGGTTTCTTGCGCCGCTTCTTTTCCCACAGATGATTTCCCTTTCCGAAGCGGTGGTAGCTTGGACATACTGACTGACCGAAAAATGCTTTAGCCCTATTTTTATTTCCAATAGATTTAAATTGACATTCAACAAATGATATCATGTATCTTACGTTGAAATAAAATGCTTTGAGTTTGAGTTTGAGTTCAGTTTAAGTTCACTCATCAGTGACTTTTATATTGCTCATACCGGACACACTCCACTAACAAGCGTTGAACATCCTCCACAGTCCCACACACCTCACAGTTTGGAGAGCTAATTTCATATTGTTAATTGAAATAAACTTAGATGAAGTGGGAATAGTAGTTGTGTAAGGAGGGATTTAAATGTGCATTATCAAATTTCCATACAACACAACAGAACTTAACTTCTCTTTCGTCGGTTGTCTGTATGTTTTCGTTTATGGTTTCATAGTGAAGAAAGAGACGCTTACGCTGTACAAATACGAGAAGGAACTGCTGGAGTTTTACAAGAGATATTTGCAGCGGCTGGAGAAAGCCGCGATGGTACTGCGACGGAAGAAGGGTGACAATCGGTGAGATTTTTCTTCTTTTTTTTCATGCACGACGCGTTCGTACTTGACCTCAATCACACCTGATGTTAAGTGAAGATGATGCCGAAGGTGGAAGCGTACTGACCCAGAAACCCCAACACATTTGGGGGACTGGCTATTTTATCTCTGACAACCGGAACACAACAATGCTATTAACATTGCTGGTTGGCGGCAGATTTAGATAAGATGGTGGTAGCTGGCCAGGCGGACATTTAAAATGTCCTACCACCAACCAAACCGAGTACTTAAACATATACCCATACCTCGCGACCTCCGAATCGTAAACCCAGTGTTGTTTACATACTATGGGACCTTTCCCTCATAAAATTATTAACCTCTAAATGTTTGGAACACCCAAGCACTATAGTTTGGGATATCTCTGACTACCCCATTTGGGATAAGGGTATATATGTAAATGACGCTATGTATGTATTTTAGAACAACAGATTTTCAATACTAGACGCAGACCGAATATACATTCAGTGTACTAAGTATCGGGAATTTGTCAATAAAACAAAAAATACAAATTATTCATCTAAATTTATTTTATCGCCTTCAAAGTAGGCCCCATCGCTTGCAATACAACATCTCCACCGCTTCACCCAGTCTTCCATACATTTTTCATAGGCTATTTGCGGTATGGCCTTTAGCTCATTCAGCTAATTTTCTTTTATGGCTTCTATCGACTCAAAACGTTTTCCTCGAAGTGGTAATTTTAACTTGGGAAATAAAAAAAAGTCAGACGGAGCCATATCAGGTGAATACGGTGCTTGGTCGAGAACTTTTGTTGAATTTTTCGCTAAAAACTCTTTCACTATAATGGCTGTGTGTGATGGTGCATTATCATGGTGCAGCATCCATGAGTTGTGTTGCCACAAATCTGGACGTTTTCGGCGGATACTCTCACGCAAACGCTTCATGACGCCTAAATAATATTCTTTATTCACTGTTTCTCCCTCTGGAAGGAATTCGGAGTGAACCACACCACGGTAGTCAAAAAAAACTGTCAGCATCACCTTGATTTTGGAGCGACTTTGCCGCGGTTTTTTGGGTTTCGGCTCGTTTTCGAGACGCCATTCTGAAGACTGTTGGCTTGTTTGCATGTCGTACTCATAAACCCATGTCTCGTCGCCAGTTATTATACGTTTCATAAAGGTCGGATCCGTAGAAGCTCGGGAAACCATGTCTTCAGCGACATGCTTTCGCTGCGCTTTTTGAACAAAATTGAGCTCTTTTGGAACTAGTCGACCGGCGACGCGTTTCATGCCTAAAATGTCAATGAGAATGTTGTGGACGGACTTAAAAGATATGTTCACCTCACTAGCCAACTCTCTCAGACTCATACGTCGATTTTCGAGCACTAGCTTCTTGATTCTGTCGATGTTTTCTTTGGTCGTAGCGGTTGAAGGTCTACCAGAACGAGGCAAGTCTACTACTACTTCTCGGCCTTCTTTAAAAGCCTTATACCATTCATAAGCCCTTGTTTTCGATATACACGATTCGCCGCAGGTATTTCGCAACATTTTTAGTGATTCACCACATGAAATATCATTTGAAACACAAAATTTAAGGCACACTCTTTGTTCAACAATATTTTCCATTGTAAAAATCGCCGAGGACTCAAAACTATGACCAACAAAAAGTGTAGTTTAAAACAAATTAAATGACAGATCCCGCTCAAATTTTGCGCGCTAAATCAGTACAGTGCTACCAACATGCAGTAAAAAAATTAGAACGACCTCTTTTACGCGGGTCTTTTTATTGACATATTCCCGATACTTTTTACACAGAGTAGTAAGTATTGAATAGCGCGATCAGTTTCCATACAAAAGAATGAGCTACATTTTTGCTTTGACGTACGTCACGTCTAGAAATTGGTCTTATAGTAAAGATTACTAATTGGTATATTCCTAAGTAAATACACAATATATAGATTACTAGCTTTCCTCCCGCGACTTCGTCCGCGTGGAAGAGTTTATCAAAATACAAACAACAAACTTTCATCCCCTATTTTATCCCCTTGGGGGTAGAATTTATCAATATCCTATCTTAGCGGATGCCTACGTGTTGTAAGATGTGATACTGGCCATATTAGAACTATTTTATTTTGAATTTTTAGTATAAAAGCTTTTACTGTGACAATTACTTCCAAATATACATTTGTCATGTAAACATCTAGTGTTCTTACTTTATATTTTCCCACACGTGAAAAGGTATCTGAAAATGTGATTGTGCTTCAATACACTAAGTCCAGTGACCTGTTAGCTGACGTGTTGACAAAATGTCTTGGGAAAGTTGCACATCAAAGGTGTATCAATACAATAGTATAGGTTTAGTTAAGGCGTAGTTACTTTATGTTACAATGTTTTTCTTTATGTTACAGTGTTTGTTTGTTATTACTAAGGCTTCTGAATATGGTCATTACGGGTGGATGTTGTAAGATGTGATACTGGCCATATTAGAACTATTTTATTTTGAATTTTTAGTATAGAACATCTGCTTTTACTGTGACAATTACTTCCAAATATACATTTGTCATGTAAACATCTAGTGTTCTTACTTTATATTTTCCCACACTACGTCATAACATCTACCTGCATGCCAAATTTCAGCGCGATCCGTCCAGTGGTTTGGGCTGGGCGTTGATAGATCACTATGTCAGTCACCTTTGAGTTATATATATTTAGATTTTGTTTTAATACAAGCAAGTGGAAGTCTACGGTCTCTGCCTACCCCTACGGGAAACAGGCGTGACATTATGTTTGTATGTAATATTTATATTTAAAAAGAGCGTGCGCTTTTACCTGTACCCGTTACCTCCGAATCGTAAAACCAATGATGTTTACATTGAGCCACGGATAATATTTAAAAAGAGCAAACCTTGAATTTCTTGCTAATTGTTTGTCACTGATGTCGTAGGAAACTGGAAGATTCAACGGTCAGCTTAGCTCTGGTGTCCCTCCGATGCATGTGTCAGGTGTTAGTCGCCCGACCGCAGTTCAACTATGCGACAAATATCGCACAAAGCGTCGTCCCCTTTCTCGACTGCAAGGAGACAACAGCCAGGCTCGCTGTCACGGACTGCTGCTCCCAGGTCTTCGCTGATGATAAGAAGGGAGAGATCACACTGACGGTGAGTTCAAACTGAGACAATGGAGACTCTTCAACGATAATTTTAGCATGAATACCAAAGACAACTTATCTGACCAATTTTATAAAAGCCAAGGTTTGGTTGTTTGTTTGTTTATTTGTTGGTCAATCACGGCGAAACGGATAAACAGTTTTAGATTAAATTTGGTATGTAGGTAGAATATACCCTGGGTTAAGGCATCCCGATAAAGTGGGTAGTTCTCGTAGGATAAACAAATTAAACATATCCGCAATAAAGTTATTCCGCGCAGGCGAAGCCGCGGGCGGGAAGCTAGTCCAATATGATTATAAATTAGAAATAGTTGATTGAATACTACACTTATTAAATTAATAGGAAATTTTAAAAATGAAAAACCATTGACTGAATTAATGACCATTGATTGAAAAAACCAAACTATACTCATTGAGGAGATCACTCTTGGGGAGGCAATCTTGGCTGTAGCATCACGTCATCGTGAAAATCATGTTTAATTATATAATTAAACTAGCTTTCCTCCCGCGACTTCGTCCGCGTGGAAGATTTTATCAAAATACAAACAACAAACTTTCATCCCCTATTTTATCCCCTTGGGGGTAGAATTTATCAAAATCCTTTCTTAGCGGATGCCTACGTCATAACATCTACCTGCATGACAAATTTCAGCCCGATCCGTCCAGTGGTTTGGGCTGGGCGTTGATAGATCACTATGTCAGTCACCTTTGAGTTATATATATTTAGATATCCTTAGACATACACACAGCACCATCTAGTTCCACATTAAGCAACTATAGGCTTGTGTTGTGGATACCAGATGGTTGATATACTATATAAATACATTTTTTTTGTAAATAAATACTTATTATAAATGGAAACATATTGGAACTGTATAGATTAAGAATTACTATTAATTTAAAGTGTTTTTCTTGTAGTGTATAATTATTGTGCTGTAGATAGAGATACCTTATAAAAGTACAATAAAAATTCTGACTGCTATACCAAAAAGGTTGCGGGTTCGAATCCCGCTAGGGGCATATGTTTGTATGATGAATACAGACATGTGTACCCGAGTTATGGTTATTTTTCATTTATATATGTATTTATTTACAAAAAAAAATATGTATTTATGTAGTTTATCAACCATCTTGTATCCATAACACAAGTCTAGATGCTTACTGTGGACCTAGATGGCGCTGTTTGTATATGCCTATCAACAAATGATATCATTTATTTTATAAACGTTATGGTGAAAATATCCGAGCTTCGCCAACAGTTTACCAACGAATAGTAATTAATCTCCAGATCGTGCGACTGATCAACCAACTAGTGAAACGACGAGGAGATCGACTCAACCCGGCCGCCCTGGACTGTCTGCTGACGCTGAAGATACGCGACGTGGACATGGACGCGGAGTTGGACATCAAACACAAGAAGAAACAAGACGAGAAGCACAAGAAGCGGATCGTTAACCTGTCCAAGAAAGAGAAAAAGGTATTTTGAGTGCTTCTGAAAGTTAGTTTTTTTGTTTTTTTTTTTATGCATAACGGGTTCGTACTTGACCTCAATCACACCTGATGTTAAGTGAAGATGAGGTCGAAGGTGGAAGCGTACTGACCCGGAAACCCGGAAACATTTGGGGGACTGGCTATCTTATCTCTGACAACCGGAACACAACAATGCTATTAACATTGCTGCTTGGCGGCAGATTTAGATAAGCTGGTGGTAGCTAGCCAGGCGGACATTTACAATGCCCTACCACCAACCAAACCGAGTACTTACACATGTACCCCGCTGGGGATCGAACCCGCGACCTCCGAATCGTAAACTCAATGTTGTTTACATTGAGCCACGGAGGCGGTTAAATAGTGAGTGAGTTAAAATAGTGAGAAAGATTGAAAAAGGTATCTCAGCATACCTTGACTACTTGAGGAGCCAGAATGTGTCCAGCTCGTCTGGCTGTTCATGGCGTGGTGCTGGTTCCAACGCTGAGTTACGGCAGTGAATGCTGGGTATGGCAAAAGAAGAATGGAAGTAGAATTAATGCTGTGGAAATGGGATCATTGAAAAATATGAATGATGTGATTTTTTTTTTGTTTATGCCCGACGGGATCGTACTTGACCTCAATCATACTTGATGTTAAGTGAAGATGAGGTCGAAGGTGGATGCGTACTGACCCGGAAACCCCAACACATTTGGGGGACTGGCTATCTTATCTCTGACAACCGGAATACAACAATGCTATTAACATTGCTGCTTAGCGGCAGATTTAGATTACATGGTGGTAGCTAGCCAGGCGGACATTTACAATGCCCTACCACCAACCAAACCGAGTACTTAAACATGTACCCCGCTGGGGATCGAACCCGCGACCTCCGAATCGTAAACTCAATGTTGTTTACATTGAGCCATGGAGGCGGTTAAAGATGGTATATATTAGGCGGTTGACTATGAAAGATAGAATCAGGAATAGTGTAATTAGGGGGTTAAGCAGTATGAATGAAGACGTAGTGACAAAGACTGAAAAAGGTATGCTGTTGGGACATGTGGAGTACACATTTACATTTACGCCTCATAGCAGAGTGCAGGCTTGGGATCAGAATGTAACGCAAATTGTAGCAACTTAGCATCGACTATGTGGACCTTATGCAGTGTCAAAGAAGACTTAGTGATAAAGATTGAACAAGGTATGCTAAGATGATTTGGACATGTGGAGAGGATGAATGAAAGAAGACTAACGAAAGAGATATACGAAGCGAATGTGGATGGTAGTGTTGGTAGGGGAAGACCACGGCGAACGTACCATGATCAAAATGGGGACGTCTTAAAGAATGGCCACACCAGGAGCACCCTAAACCGACGAGCATGTACGAATAGTTTTATGAGAGTGAATGAAGCAAAAGAGGTGTGTCAGGATCGTAGCAAGTGGAAGTCTGTGGTCTCTGCCTACCGCTACGGGAAACAGGCGTGACATTATGTATGTATGTATGAAATTAAACAACTAAAAAAACACTTTATGTCATCATCATTTTCCTGCCCTTATCCCACTCTAGGTGGGGTCGGCACAACATGTCATCCTCTTCCACTCTCCTCTATCAGCCGTCATCTCCGTACTCACCCCTTTCACATACATATAATTCCTCACGCAGTCTACCCACACCTTCTTTGGTACCTCTACCTCTGTATCCCTCCACATTCATACTTAACACTCGTCTTGTTACATGCCTTTCATCCCTCCTCATAATGTGCCCAAACCATGCTAACCTATTACTCTTCAGCTTTGCTGTTATTGGCGCCACTTTAGACTTCCTCTGATATACTCATTCCTGATCTTATCCATTCTAGTCACACCATACATCCATCTTAGCATTCTCATCTCTGCCACATGCATTCTACTTTCATGAGTTTGTTTCATTGCCCAACATTCAGATCCATACATGGTGACAGGTCTTATGATGGTTTTGTAAATTTTCCCCTTTGAGTTTCAGGGGCATTCGTGGGTCACATGTAGTCCCAGAAAACTGTCGCCATTTCATCCATCCTGCATTTATTCTGTTCCTCACATCCTGGTCAAAAAAAAAACACTATATATGAAATGTATATATGTATTAAAGACTTCATGTATGTATTATTTTAAACTTCCAGAAGTAGGATACACATGTCCGTATTCATCATATAAATATATGCCCCTATCTCGAATCGACCCGCGACCTCTAGAGGATTCAGGATTTCCACACACACACCAAACAGGTAGTCAATTCTTTCTTCTTCTTCTTATTTTTGAGGATGGCAACCAGTCAACCTCATTGTCGAGGGACATTACTGCCAGTTTCGAGTGAAAATTTTTATTTATCTTATTTCTTCAGTTTATAGGTCAGTCTCAATCAAAACAAGTAATTCGTCGTATACAGAGTCTAGTCACGATCAAGTCATTCTTCAGTATTGGTTGGCTCATCGCTCGCTCTGCAATTTGACGGTTTCTCATTGGCCAACGTAATCGGTGACGATACGATGACATTACATAAGCTAAGGGCAAAGGTGAACAAACATTTCTCTGTGACTTTCCTATCAGAAGGTACAATATAAATAACAATAATAAATAAATATCCTTAGACATACACACAGCGCTATCTAGTTCCACAGTAAGCAACTACATGTTTGTGTTGTGGATACCAGATGGTTGATATACTACATAACATTATTATTTTTTGGAAATATAATACTTTTTTTTTTTTTTTTTTAATCTTGTTTTTATTTGAGGCTTTTGTACACCCTGGGTGACTATGCCAGCCTCATTGATACATTCGCCTTTTTAAAACCTCACTCTCTTTTTGCAATGGACAATCCAACAAATTTATACAGACTGACAGCACTCCTACAGAGTATATCAGCCAAAACACAGCTGAGCTGCCCATTGCATAGCTCCGATGACTTAATCAAAAGCCGTTCTCTAATATCTGCACTCCGGTCACACTCCAACAAAAAGTGTAACACGTTATCTGGTTTATCACAAAGTGTACACAGTGGTGACGGTTTCTTTCCCATCATATGATAGACTTGAAAACATTCATAACTCGGGTACACATGTCCGTATTCATCACACAAACATATGCCCCTAGCGGGATTCCAACAATATAAAATTGTTAACCCAACAGCGAGCGAAGAAGCTTAAGGAAGTGGAACGCGAATTGCTGGAGACAGAGGCGCAGGAGAGTGAGACGGCTCGCAAGCGGCAGCTCACCGAGGTCACCAAGACAGTCTTCCACATTTACTTCCGTCTGCTGAAGACAGCGCCGCGGTCCAAGCTACTGGCTGCTGCGCTCAACGGACTGGCCAAGTAATATATCACAAAGTCTGCATGCAACTGCGAATATTTCTAGTTCGAAATCAAAAGAAATCTTTATTAACCGAGTTCAAGGAGATTGGGCCGTATAAATGTGTTCTTAGAAATTACCTAATAGGTATTTAAATTTGTTTTTTTTTTTAAGAACAGATTTCTTTATGCACAACGGGATGGTGCAGATCAGATTACAGGAAATTTTTTTTTTTTTTTTGAGGAGAGCTTTGTCTTCTGATCATGTCACGGTTCCTAGGAATACAAAATATATGCAAATTTAGTTTTTTTTTTTTATGCACAACGAGTGCGTACTTGACCTCAATGCCACCTGATGTTAAGTGAAGATGAGGCCGAAGGTGGAAGCGTACTGACCCGGAAACCTAAATATTTGGGGAACAGGCGTTTCTTCTTCTTATCTCTGACAACCGGAACACAACAATGCTATTAACATTGCTGCTAATAACAGTATTTGAATTTGTAGTATATGAGATGTTGTCCCCCACACAGGTTCACTCATGTGATCAACATGGAGTATTACTCGGACCTGGTGTCGATCCTGTCGCGGCTGGTTGACGACGGCCTTGTGGCCCCCAGGGAGCGGTTGCTCTGCGTAAGGACCGCCATGTCCGTACTGACCGGTGCTGGTGACGCCATCAACGTGGACCCCGCCAGGTTCCATCGGCATCTCTACGCGAATGCATTGCAGGCCCATGCCGGTTAGTATTAGGTTGTAATTTGAATAAATTTGGTTAAATAGATCAAACATTGGGCGTCTATGGGTTGTAATATGATAGTACAACCACAATACATATATTTATAAAAAGACATCCGCATTTTTGGGCCAGTGTTTTGTCACCTAATAAAAGGTACACCTAAAAAAAGCCGGTACTAAAGACTATCAACTTAGCTATTCAAAAGAATTTTTGGAACCTTAGTATAGTTATAAGAAATATTTGAAAATATCGCTCTCAGAAAACATTTTGGCTCACAAACTATACAAAAACTAAATTCTTTCCAAAAAAAAAAAATAGACAAGTGACAACTGACAACTGACATTTTTGACTGTGAGGTTATAATTTCAGTAGGGATAACCATGGACGTAACAATCAAACTGTTACGTCCATGGGGATACCAACAGCGAGCGAGCGACGGACGACTCTGAAAAGAAAAAACAATTTTTCTTTGGCCTAGCATCTTGTTTCCATGCGTGAGAATGCATGTGGTTAATGTTGCCAGTATATAATTTCAAAGTTCCCCAAACCATATTTCAAACCTCTTTTGTTCTTTTCTAAAGTCCTTTAAAAATATATGTGTTAGGTTTTTAGCACGTCTGATACTAAGAGTTAAAGACTATATTTATTAATTGAAGTGACAACAAACTGGCCCAAAGATGTATGGATCTGTGCTGTTGTCCTTTGTAGATGTAATTATTTCTAAGGAACTTAAATATAAACTAGAACAAATGTAAAAAATTGGGGCCGCGAGACAAGGTACCCAAAACGCTGGCAGCGTTTCCTCGTTGTATGCAGATACTTAAGCGCTGGGCGTGGAAACAACCAGCTCTCGGGTCACCGGTGATATCGACTAAGCGCTTTAAAATATTAAAGAAAAATTTAAGAGCACCCGGCCCCCAAGGACCAAAATTTAAATTCCATCACTTTATTTGTTACTGTTTTTAAATAAATATATATTCATGTCAATTTTACTACGTCCATTATTTCTAATACGTATGATCAAATCAAGTCAAATCAAAAATGTTTTATTTCGTAAGTTATTAGAATAACATTTGAAATCGTCATGACATACAGTTATCGCTCATTCACTAGGCTCTCTCCCCAGAGAAGAACGAGCAAGAAACTCAGGGGTTGCTCTTTTTAAATAAGTCAATATCAATAATTGTTAAATTTATGATTCGACAAAGAAAAATTAGAATAAAATATACTGGATAATGCCGAGCGGTTCATCTCCACGCATTCTTATTATATTAGTCAGAAATTTTATAATAGCCTTTGGCACATAGTTTCCGTTTAATGGTTGTTTTAGAATTTATTTAAAGGCAAATTTTGAATGTCTACCGGAACCTTATTATAAAAGCGTATACATTGTCCCTTGAATGACTTAGTGACTTTGTGTAAGCGACTGCTATGGGCAGCAAGTTTATTTTTATATCTTGTATTTACATTGTGTATTTCACAATCTTTCCTAAACAAATGCTGATTCTTTCTTACGTACATACAAGTTTTCGTAAATATATTGCGAAATGACAATTACGGTGTACATAAGACTTACCATAATCAAGTTAATGAATATTGGGTAATAAACGAAAACAATCTGATAACTACTTAAGTAATTGACGAAGTCTGCAGCTTTCGTTTGAAGCTGCTAAACGAGTCGTGGAAGATGTCAATGTCTGGTTGGAATTATACTGATTGAGAATTGTACTCAAGGGCAATTGAAAACCTATTTTAGTCCTAGAAAACGGAGTGTGAAATATTTTACTAATTTTGTACCTAGGATAAAGTGAGGACGACAAGAGATATTTTGTGCCTAGGATAAAGTGAGGACGACAAGAGATATTTTGTGCCTAGGATAAAGTGAGGACGACAAGAGATATTTTGTGCCTAGGATAAAGTGAGGACGACAAGAGATATTTTGTGCCTAGGATAAAGTGAGGACGACAAGAGATATTTTGTGCCTAGGATAAAGTGAGGACGACAAGAGATATTTTTTCCGAAAGATGACTACACTTCTACACTTAACCGCCTCCGTGGCTGAATGTAAACAACATTGGGTTTACGATTGGGAGGTCGCGGGTTCGATCCCCAGCGGGAGACATGTTTAAGTACTCGGTTTGGTTGGTGGTAGGGCATTTGAAATGTCCGCCTGGCTACCTACCACCATCTTATCTAAATCTGCCGCAAAACGGCAATGTTAATAGCATTGTTGTGTTCCGGTTGTCAGAGGTAAGATAGCCAGTCCCCCAAATGTGTTAGGGTTTCCCGGTCAGTACGCTTCCAACTTCGACCTCGTCTTCACACTTAACATCAGGTGTGATTGTGGGCATGAACGAACCCGTCGTGCATAAAAAAAAAAAACTGTATTCGTTGTACGGATTATTATTCGGACTAATAATTTAGGACCTTGTATGTATTAAGCATAAGCACTCGTGGGCAGTGGCATTTCGCTATTGGGTTTCGATTAGAAAAGTTAAGCAATATCTGGCGCGGTCTGTCCTTGGATGGGTGACCATTAGTGATATTTTAATACGAATGTTTCTGGCGCTTCGAAGGGCACGTTAAACAGTTCTAAGTGTTTGTCAATTGTTAATAATAGTGTTTGTTGACATCAGGCGCGTCCCACGATGACGCGAAGGTAATCGTTGAGGCGGTATCTCAAGTGTGCGTCCGCGCACGTCACGTGTCCCCCGCCGTCCTGCAGGCGTTCGCCAAGCGACTGATGACCCTCGCCGCTCAGCTGCACCACAACGGTACCCTCGCCTGCCTCCTCCTCGCTCACCAGCTGGCACAGGTAAAAATGATTGATTGCTTGCTGTCTCTGATGGACTATTGTGTGTCGTTGTTAAAGTATCCCAATTCTAATTCATCTATCAATTTATACAGGTGTAAACTTAATTAGGGAACATTTTATTCACCCCAGATTAATAAATAAATATTTCGGACACTTACACCAATCATCTAGTCCCAAACTAAGCAAAGCTTGTACTATGGATACTAGATAACGGATAAACTTTTTGACTACCTATTGGTGTAGTGGATAGTGACTCTATTAGCGAAACCGACGGTTGCTGGTTCGAATCCCGATGAATACGAACATTTATTCCAGAGTCTTGGATGTTTATATAAATATTTATGTATGTTTATCCGTTATCTATCTAGTATCCATCCAAGCTTTGTTTAGTTTGGGACTAGATGATTGGTGTAAGTGTCCGAAATATTTATTTATTTATTTTATTATTGACACTTTGGTTTCGCTGACATGGCCTATCCACTACATCAAACGATCGTCACCATATAAATAGCGCCATCTAATTGCTCTCTGAACTACTAGGTATGTATTATGGATGCCAGAGTTGATAAACTACACATACACATGTTTTTTCATCGTAAGAAAGAAAGGAAGAAATTATTTATTTGTCAGAATACAGATTACCAGGTCTGATAAGAAATTTAGGTATCATGTATTCAATCTGCATGCTGATGTGCAAAATATGATTTGTGGCATTTTACATAGCATTCTGATAATTTAAATATTCCTCAATATCGTAGAAACACTTTGCCTGAAGCCATTGTATCAATCGAATTTTACAAAAATTTTGTAATTAACTAATTTTATTTCGTCAGGCAGATTGTTAAAAAAGGTACTTTAATTTTTTTTTTTTTTTCATAAACGCACGCTTCCGCCGTTCTCCTACTCTCCTATTTTCTCCAAATTTTCTTTACATTATTTAATTTAATGATGTAATTATGTGGGATGGGTTACAAAAGCGACCGTCAAATAATTATATGAGGAGCCGGAATGTGTCCAAGAAGCTTGTCTGGCTGTTCATGGTGTGGTATTGGTACCAACGCTTGTTTAATTTCTCTTTCATTAAACAGCCTACAAGCGGAAGCATGACAGTAACTGAATTCCCTTATTTCTTTTTATTTTTGTAATCAT
The DNA here is from genome assembly GCA_949316235.1 of Oegoconia quadripuncta. Lineage (NCBI taxonomy): Eukaryota > Metazoa > Arthropoda > Insecta > Lepidoptera > Autostichidae > Oegoconia > Oegoconia quadripuncta. Next base: position 43,855,838 of record OX438742.1, read on the forward strand.
ATTCTTGTAAAATAGTTTCTAAAAACACATGGTATATGGCTCAAATTATACCTGCATGTCGTATAAATAGATCGAATTAGAATATGGGAATTGCTATTCCAAACGAAATATGTCCTATTATACCTCCGCGGCAAAGTAAAGCTGTTTTTTTTTTTATGCGCTACGGATTGGTACTTGACCTCAATCACACCAGTGTGCGAAGTGCTAGTTTTGTCTCGTTTTTAACTTTTCCATCGCGTTCGCGTTTACGCAAAAAGTATCTATGAAAAAAATCGTTTTGCAAACTATACGCTAGAGGCGCTGCACATTTCTTCATACAAATCGTCACGTAAACGTGAACGCGGTAGTAAAGTTAAGTCGAAACAAAACTCACACTCCGCCCTCTGATGTTAAGTGAAGATGAGGTCGAAGGTGGAAGCGTACTGACCCGGAAACCCCAACACATTTGGGGGACTGGCTATCTTATCTCTGACAACCGGAACACAACAATGCTATTAACATTGCTGCTTGGCGGCAGATTTAGATAAGATGGTGGTAGCTAGCCAGGCGGACATTTAAAATGCCCTACCACCAACCAAACCGAGTAATTAAACATGTACCCCGCTGGGGAGCGAACCCGCGACCTCCGAATGGTAAACCCAATGTTGTTTACATTGAGCCACGGAGGCGGCAAAACCCATAAATTTACACTTTAATTATTTATTTATTTTGCCAGAATATAGGTACACAATGGTGTTTTCGTGTTAAAAATAAGGCCCATTACATTCTGCCTTTTGAGCATGCAAAATTTAACGAATTATATCTAATTATAACTACCTATTATTCATTAATTATACACTTTAAATAACCCAACCTGCAAGGAATGTTTAAAAATTGTCAACATTACAAAATTAATAAATAAATAAATAATAATAATAAATACTTCGAACACTTACACCAATCATCTAGTCCCAAACTAAGCAAAGCTTGTGCTATGGATACTAGATAACGGATAAACATACATAAATATTTATATAAACATCCAAGACTCGGGAATAAATGCTCGTACTCATCACACAAACATTTACCCCTCGCGGGATTCGAACCCGCAACCGTTGGTTTCGCTGATAGGGTCACTATCCACTACGCCAATCGGTCGTCAAATCTTCATATATAAATAGATGAATTAGAATATTGGTGTACGTGAATTTCTAATCCGTAGTTGAATTTTATTTTTAATTTTTTTTTTTTTTTTTTTAGTTCACTTTTACAATAGCATGTCATACATACAGTTTCGTAAATTTATGAAATTTAAAATAAAAGTGATTGTCAAACATAAAACAAAAAATAATAACATAAAAAACAAATTCCTGTATACCATATTTTTTTTTTTTTTTTATATGAGAGGGCGGCAAACGAGCATGCGGGTCACCTGATGGAAAGCAATATTGTTATATGTATGTCAAAATTAATTAAGAAAGTATAAGTATGTAACCATTGTTACGTCAAAATAATCAAAATGAAATAAAACAAAACAAAATAAAATATAAACCATGTCATGAGATTATTGATATGCCATAATCACCTTTGTCAAATTATAGTTGAATACAAGTTAAAATAGATATATTAAAATAGAAAACATGTCAGGAGGTTATAAAAATGTCATATCCATATACTCTTTAATAGAATAAAATTCATTTTCCAACTAATTCCCTATATTACACCTCCTCAGCAAAGTAAAGCGGTGTCCGCACTGTTCGAGTGCGACCCGGAGTCGGGCGGGTCGGGCCGCTTCGACCCGCAGCTGGTGTCCCCGGAGCACTGCAATGCCCACGCGGCCGGACCCCACGAGCTGTGCGCGATGCGATCCCACTACCACCCAACGGTCAGAGCTGTGGCCTCGGCGCTGCTCAGGGGCAACCCACCTGACACCGGCAAAGTGTAAGTGATTGTTGATCATGGCGATATCACCGTTAGGCCAGTAGATTAGATTAGATTTATTTAGTTCACTTTTACAATATTAAGTCACACATACAGTTCCGTAAATTTATGATGTTTAAAGTAAAAGTGATTGTCAAACAATAAAACGATAACTATACACATACATCTTAAAGATATGTAGAATTACTAGATTGTTCGTTAAGTCACAGAATGAACAAAATAAGATAGAAATTTAGCATCTACATATTATTATATGTAACTATGTCAAAATTGATTAATAAAGTATAAATATGTAACCATTGTTACGTCAACGTAATTAATAAAGTATAAATATGTAACCATTGTTACGTCGACGTCATACTATTTTTGAATAATGAAATAAAACAAAACTAGAATAAAATAAAATAAAATAATAATAATGAAATAAAACAAAACAAAATAAAATATAAACCATGTCATGAGATTATACAGTACGGATAAGCTTGGCATAATGTAAGTGATACTATAGATTTTTTTTTTTTATGCACGACAGGTTTGTACTTGACCTCAATCACACCTGATGTTAAGTGAAGATGAGGTCGTAGGTGGAAGCGTACTGAGCCGGAAACACCGACACATTTTTTTTTTTTTATTATTAAGTGGATACGCATTTGGGGGACTGGCTATCTTATCTCTGACAACCGGAACACAACAATGCTATTAACATTGCTGCTTGGCGGCAGATTTAGATAAGATGGTGGTAGCTAGCCAGGCGGGCATCTAAAATGCCATACCACCAACTTAATAGTACATACATATAACTAAATACATATTTAGTAATAAAATATAGACTATTAGATTAAAGTTACCACTGTGAATTTCATTGCGTCGGTGAATATATATATATACAGGGTGTAACGGTTAAGTGTAGTCATATTTTAAGGGCTTGTTCTACCCATCAATACGAACAACTTTTACTATGGGGGCAACTTCGAAATCGCGAAAAAAAAATCAGCTGTTTCATACATTGCATCGGGAGGTTATTGAAATTTTCTATGGAACAGCTGATTTTTTTTTCGCGATTTCGAAGTTGCCCCCATAGTAAAAGTTGTTCGTATTGATGGGTAGAACAAGCCCTTAAAATATGACTACACTTAACCGTTACACGGTGTATATATATATATATATATAATCAATCTTTATATTTATGAAAATTTTGGCTTGAAAGTGTACAGAAGGAAAACGGAATACATGTTTTGCGACTTCGGCGGTACCTCCAGTTTTGGGTCCATAACACTTGCTGGACAATCCTTACCAAGCTGCGCTAACTATCGCTCGTACAAGGGAATGGTGAGATCGGCCCGAACGTCACAATCGGATCAACGCGGGTTGGATGAAATGGCGACAGATCACCGGAACAATGTGTGACTCACGGATGACCCTCAGGTTAAAGGGCAAAATTTATACATACATAATGTCACGCCTGTTTCCCATTGGGGTAGGCAGAGACCACAGACTTCCACTTGCTACGATCCTGACACACCTCTTCTGCTTCCTTCACTCTCATAAGGTTGTTCATACATGCTCGTCGGTTTAGGGTACTCTTGACTTGGCCTTTCTTTAAGACGTCCCCGATTTGATCATGGTACGTTCGCCGTGGTCTTCCCCTACCAACACTACCATCCACATTCGCTTTGTATATCTCTTTCGTAAGTCTTCTTTCATTCATCCTCTCCACATGTCCAAACCATCTCAGCATACCTTTTTCAATCTTTGTCACTACGTCTTCATTCACACTGCTTAACTCCCTAATTACACTATTTCTGATTTTATCTTTCAGAGTCACCCCATTCATACTTCTCAATGATCTCATTTCCATTGCATTTATTCTACTTTCATTCTTCTTTTGCCATACCCAGCATTCACTCCCGTAAGTCAATGTTGGAACCAAAATTTATATATCCGTAAATCGGAGTGTTAGGCCATGAAGAAGACGGATGAAGGAACATTGCATGCAGCAGAGATGAGAATGTTGTGATGGATGAGTGGAGTGACGAGGATGGATAAAGTAAGGAATAAGTAAGGAATTTTGGTTGGTGGTAGGACATTTTAAATGTCCGCCTGGCTAGCTACCACCATCTTATCTAAATCTGCCGCCAAGCAGCAACGTTAATAGCATTGTTGTGTTCCGGTTGTCAGAGATACGATAGCCAGTCCCCCAAATGTGTTGGGGTTTCCGGGTCAGTACGCTTCCACCTTCGACCTCATCTTCACTTAACATCAGGTGTGATTGAGGTCAAGTACATAAACATTGTGCATAAAAAAAAAGTAAGTTTGTGTTATTTTTATATTTTATGTCAATAAATAATAATAATAATAAATAAATATCCTTGGACATACACACAGCGCCATCTAGTTCCACAGTAAGCAACTATAGGCTTGTGTTGTGGATACCAGATGGTTGATATACTACATAAATTATTTTTTTTTTTTGTAAATATAAACATCCACAACTCGGGTACACATGTCCGTATTCACCACACAAACATATGCCCCTAGCGGGATTCGAACCCGCGACCATTTGGTATTGTGGTCAGAGTTTCTAACCACTACCTGTTTGGTCGTCTCAATCAATTGTCTTTAATGCGATCAACCATCACTGCCAGTGGGTTGTGCGTATAAAACTCTGGGTGATATGACCAGTATAAAATCTGAGCCAAACTATCGGTCTGTGTCCTGTTTGAGCCACCTAAAACAAAAAGCACGAACGCAAATATACATAAAAATAAAACAACACTAGGACATCACAAATTCATTAATGTGACATACATTCCCTCAATACTCGACACAAATATAATTTTTTTTTAGTTTTTTTTTCTCCTCTAGGAGAAGGCAAAGGGATCTAGCCCATAACAGCCATGTCTTATTTCTCTTATTTCTTCAGTTTGTAAGTCAGTGTCAGTCAAAACAAGTAATTCGTCGTATACTTGGCGTATACAGAGTCTAGTCACGGTCAAGTCATTCTTCAGTAAAGTGGCAGAATGCTTTACAAAAGATTTTGGCGGCTTCTTGTGGGAACACGAAAGCTCCATTACGCACTTTAATTTACACTTCCCTTCACTTGTACACCATCACTAACGTTTGCTGCACAATATTCTGCCATTATTAAGCTTCAAAAGTTAGAATGCACAAATTATAAGAATTGTAAAGAAAATTGCTACTTCACTCGCCGAGTTCCCGCCAAAAAGCCACACACCACACAAATATAAACTATCCGTGCCTACGTTCAGACTTCAAAAGACAAATAAGTCGTACTTAGGGAACTGTGTCCGTTTTTATAACAAAATCCCATTAAATATATTGGAGGTCACGGAACGACTATTTAAAAATAAAATCAAAAGTACCCTTACTAGAAAGGCCTATTATAGTATAAATGATTACTTGCAAGATAGAGATGCCTGGCTTCAGTAGTGTATTTTAATATCATAGCTTTAAGGAAATTGACAATGCCCATTTACAGCAGCTACTTATTATGCAGACTGACAATGCCTCTTTACAGCAGCTACATTACTCTAAATTATTTTATAATCCTTTTATTTGTATCCAGATATTTGTTAATAATTAATGTACTTTCGCTTTTACATTTAATTAGGTATATATATATTGTATTGTAATGGACATGTCCAAGTGCGCGGAATACGCCTATGGAAAAAATAAATGAGTATGAGTATGCATGTGTATGTAAGGGGGAGTTTTAAAGTGGCACACGTGACAAAAAAAGTCAAAAGGAAGCCGTTTGATGGGTGGATGAAACGTATGTTACTAATAGAGTGATGAATATGGATGTGGATGGTTGGAAAGGAAAAGGAAGACCACGGATAAAATGAATGGATTGTGTGAAGAGTGATATGAACGAAACGGACGTGAATGATGAGGTAACGGCTGATAGAGGAGATTGGAAGAAAAAGACTTAATGCGCCCACCCCAAGTAAAAAGGGGCCAGTGCAATAAGATGATGATAAAAGTAGCCATTGATATTTTTTCTAGAAAATTGTTTTAGGTGATTAGCATCTTCTACTACGCAATGAAGTTCACAGTGGTAACTTTAATTTAATATTGTAAGAATTATTTATTACCTTGTACCTTCCTTATTTAAACAATAAAGCGTATTTGATTGATTGATTGATTGATTGAATTATAACTATATAATATATTAGTTAATCTGTGCCCTCATTGTCAAGATAGATGCATGGAATCTTATGTAGTATCCTTTTTATTCCACAGTACACCATCCCAAATCTTCGATCAATACGACGGCTCGCAGATGTCGTTCAAACCGGCGATACCACATCCGAAGAAGGCCGTCGCCAAATCTAAGATCCCATCGCAGGCGTGGGCGCAGACCTCACTCAAAGAGATGTGTGAATTTGTCGAAAGTAGCGTAGAAATGACTATTGAAGATATTGTGAGGTGATCATTAAAGTGAATAAGTGGATGGAAGAGTTTTCTTTCTTTGCCCTTTCAATGGAACCATTTACAAGAGGTTCGATTAGTTGGAATTCGGTGGCTTGTCTTGAGGACATTATCTTGTAATCAAATCACATCTGTGACGTCACCATCGTGTATAAACTACCAATAGAAAATCTCATGATAAATCCAATTAATCGTAAAACGCATAGACCGTTGAATTGCAGTAAATGATTGAAGTAAGATAGAGCTTGGTGATAATGGAAATTCATCCCACGAACGATATCTCGTGTAAATCCATTCTTCTCCACCTTTTCGAAGAAGGAGAATCCATCGGGATATTCATAGCATTATTCCCTTCAATGCATCGAAAAAAATTATTTGTAATAGAAATAACTCGTCACAAGATATGTTCTAAAATCGATTTCCGGTCTTGTCTTTAAGTGGTTTTACCGATTCGATTCACAGCACTACTAACCTCAACTGTCATGTCAAGCCGTGTCACTTGTCATATTGACAGTTAACAAATATACGATATTGAATTGAGAAATGTTTTGACTGTTAAATGAATATTGTGAATTAAGAAATAAATGGGCGTTTGATAGCATCAAACAAATTCATTCCATCCATTCCAATGGCGGGCACATATTACTTTGTGATTGTAGGCCACTCCGATAATCCAATCTTCGAAATAGACTTCATACCAGTCACGAAGGAAGTAAAGGTAAAATTATAGTTTACCCACTTATATTATGATTTGTGCATCTTTGAATAAGCCACTGGCTAATAGACTGTGGCGTCTCAGGTCCTGGTTATGAACTCACTTCCCACGTGCGCTATAAATGTGATTTGCAACGCTACTCCGCCTTGCCCCTATCACCACTATATACATGGGAGTTACCCCTGATGTTTATTCATGCGGACCTATGCCGACCCTATTATGTGCCAGACATGACCTTATTGGTTTCTTAACAGAATACTTGACCCATAGAAAACATGTAAAGTTGTTTGCTGATAGGAATGCTTAAAAATCAAAAGCTTTTCACATTGACAGAAAGAGGACAACAGACATCTGAACCAGTTCATTGCCCATGCTGCTTTAGACCTGGTGGATGAGCACATGTGGAAAGTTACCAACACATATCTCAAGTCCGTTGATAAGTTCAACCAGTGGTTCGTCTCTGCGTTTGTGAGTGCTAGTCAGGTAATTATGAACCAATAATGAAATTTTTTATACAATTGCAAACTATGAGGAATGTTTATGCATGATTCAATTATTATGTATGTATCTTATTTCACTGTTGTGGACAAAGGAAGCAATTTTGATACAGTATCCTTAGAATTTGCAATTAACTTAACAACACAGGCTATAAATCAGTAACAGCAGTTGTTTTTGACACTTGTGATGGACAATGAACCAGACAGAATAGAATTGTTATTCAGTCCTTTGTCTATTGATATACTAGATGACTAGCAACAGCATTCATATAAAACTGATTTTTAGAGAGGTCACATCATATTCAACACCATTGTTGATGTTTCAAATTAATGTTCAATCTCATCTTCATCCATATAATTTCAGATGCGTTTGGTAATGGTGCATGATTCGCGCAACGAAGATGGTATCAAGAATTTCTTCACGGACGTCTATGAAGCTTACATAAAACTTATGCTGAATCCATTCTATAAAGAGGACACTGCAATAACATTGCCTGCTTTTGAGAAAAAGGTTCAGTTTTTTGGGAAAAAGTATTTAACATAAGTTAGAAATTGTACAGTTACATTTATTTATTACCTATCACATTATCTATAAGAATAATACTTACATTTTGTTTGCTTGATATGCTTACAGTCAATAAAGAATTTATATTTTTATAGGAGGATCTTTTAATAATTGAGTACATAACAAGGCAGGTTGTGCAAAGAATACTTTGAAGATGTTTACTGAGGCTCAGAGAATAAAGATGAATGGACTATAAACTCATCAACCTGCGACACCTAGGGGGAGCCTGGCAATATAAAAAACAGGTTTATTTTTCTAGTCCAGATGTCAGTCTCTCACAAGTGAAATAGTATATTTGAGCGTGAATTTTGTAATAATGATATTGTTTAGATCTTTACTTGCCTATCTACCTTGTGTGAGAAACAATAAAGATTATTATTATATTACTTTATAGTAATGCACTATGTTGTAAGTAGTATCCCTATTCAGTACAAAAACATCAGGATGGTGCTAAAAAACTTTCACCGTAAGCCATCTTTCTTCTATAGGCAAAGCAATGTTTTTTTTAAAATTATTTAAATTAATGAGCTTGAAGCACACACAATGCAGTGGGATGTGGCGACACTTGCTGACAATCACAGAATGTATCTTCATATAATACAAACTAATAGAAAAAATATATGAACTAGTGATTAGTCTCACATACAGTGGGCGACAGCAGGAAAGCTGGGGGAAATTTTTACTTTGGCCACAGAATATAACAATAGAAGTCGGCCGACTCTGCAGGACCTTCATATGTGAAGTAATGAAGTTCACCCGACGATGAAGGCAAATGTCACATTTATTTTTGTATGTCTATTTTTAGAAAAAATAAAGTTTATTTATTTATTATAAATTTTTTTAGAAAATACTTTTCAGAGATCTTATTATCCTCTAGTTCACAGTGCAGTAAATGGTAATACATGTCAGTTTTTTTTTTTTTTTTACCATACTCATTCGTTTAGAGAACTGCTTTACTATACATCGGCACGTTCTCTTTTCTTGGTCGGAGGATTCAAGGTCAAAATTAAACCTCTCATGTAGCAGTTTCACATATAGCACTGAGCTCATACATCAACAACCGGCCCCACTGCTGGGGCATAGTCTCTTCTCAGAGAATGGAGCTCGACAAGTAAACTATGGAACCATTCGAAAACTTTACAGGATGAAATATAATTAGTGTAATCCCAGTTTACTGGTGACCCCACATGGACAGGTATGCTTGGTTAGCTATAGTACTCATGAATTTGGTGGTATTTTGTTTGTACTCTGTTATTGTAATATTTTGGTGCAATAAAGAATATAGTATTTATAAAATTACATACAATCTGATCGGCATCGTACACACGACTAATTGTTTCTCGCTCAAGCAGTGTTAAAGCGTACAGGGTGAATTTGAATTCATGTGAGCACTATAGCTAACCAAGCATACCTGTCGACGTAACCAAATCGTAAGGTAGCGCAATAGGTAATCGTAGACTATCCAGTGTGAGCAGGCGTCAATTTTTCTTTTTACGTTTAAAAAAAATTGCAGTAATCAATATACTCCAACGGGAAACAAGCGATGTTTATATGTAAAATGACAGTAAAAAAGCCACTGGGACCATATTTCCGCATGAAAGTAAGAACCTATAATAATTAAGTTCGAAAAATACACATTAAAAATGCGACGTTGCCAGCTCGCACTGCAAATGCGTATATACACCAAAAAAATAACAATTTTGACAACAATATAAATGTATTTAAATAAAACACAAAGCAGTAAACAGAGTTTTCGGAGAGTGGGCGAAGCCTATAATGGTACTGGTGTTAAAAAATAACATATGAATTAATTAACAAAATCACAAACAAATCCATTACCAGTCTTCAGAGAAATTGATATCCTGAGAGCCTAGCATGATGGCATGAGTAACCTTCGAAGCTTCAATAAAGAGAGATTATCACAGATTTCGTCATGCCAATCTGACGGAATGTTGATGATATCTATATGTACACGGTGAAGCATTAAGTGTCTCCATATTAATTCGAACTTCAAAAAGAAACCGATATGTACATAATCTGAGATTTACTGGCTTTTATGTAATTAAATTCGGCCACATGTTTTTCCCTCCCTTATTGTCAATTTCAATGGTAATGAACTGTATCACCAACTGCCAAAATCGAACAATAGTAAGGCTGTAATTTTGAAATACGACCAATCGCTACAGAGATGGCAATACATTTCATTACCATCATTAAAGTTAGACAATAGGGGGGGCAAGATGACACTAAAAGCCAGAAGGAAATGGTTAAAATTCCCTACAAATACTGATCTTGGCATATCCATATAATCCGAGTTGAGTATGCTTATCCAAAAGGTAATCTATGATGTTACATAGCTTTGTCAATTTAGATCGCTCACAAATTGGTTGAGTGCCGTCATATTTACTGCCAGGGCTGTAATCAACCATGAACCTTGGACAAGCTGAGCATGTGACATTTATTTACTTTTCTTTGACATATTGAAACTGCATATCAAATAATGCTCAGTTCATGCTGGGCTCGGATAATTTGGACATGCCTTTTGACCAGACTGATTAAGGCTGTAGTGAGCTACAGCTAACATCATGTTATGACGCTACATGATAATTAATAATAACACCGTAACATTTAGCTTTTGTCTTCAACGGCCTCTCGTAACTAACAGGCGAAGGTCTCTTATTTAGAATTTCAGCCATGCTTAGTATAAGTCAGGCAGATTCGTGTCAGCCTCAAATGATCTAATTGTGTTTGAGAAGTCATCTGCAACAAAATATGTCATCAATGTCATTGGAAATTTGTTAGTTCAACGACAATGGTAGGTATAGGTTCTCAGCAGAGAAAATGTTCCGTTTTTTTTTATATTTAATTCAATTTGATTGGATTATGAGATCGGAAAAAGGGAAAATGAAATCCTATGTTGGTTGCTTAAAGTTTCATATAAGTCGAGATATTTCATTTAGGTACATTTACACACTTAAGATCAGGTGAAATAGACCTATGATTACACATGTTTAATAAGTGAATTGTCAAAAAGTAACAAAACAACAGACTTCATTTTCAATGCATCATTATAACCTCCAACTGCAGCAACAGCTCACATCAAAGTAACCTGATAAGCAATGTTATGTATTTTCGTAATCACAATAGGCTAATAGGAATTAAACTATGATTCCAATTACCCTATTGTGAATACGAAAGTAAAGTTCAGGACATTACAACTAAAATTAAAAACTAAAATGGAATTGAAAGGTCATCCAGCGAGGGGCCCAGATAAGTGGATCAAATTAATAAATCAATGGCACCCCATGGCACAGGAGCAAAGGAGGACGTACAAGAGACGGGTTGATGAAATAAGGAAAATAGCTAGAAAAAGGTGGACAATGAAAGCAGTAGACAGAGAGGAATGGGAAAATTGGGGAAGGCCTTTGCCAATAGACAAATAGACATGGACGTGGTTTAAATTCATAACTGTAACATGTAACAATTTAATTAATTATGCATGTAATTGTCTGAAATAAAGGCAAATTTTTTTTTATTGGACTCATTTGTGCAGGTACTAACTAACCTTGGAAATTACAAACAAAGCTAGATAGATCTACATCGAATTCGTTTTGATTTTATGTAGAAGCTATGGCACTTAGGTTGAAGTAGTCATTGTTGAAATTAAATGAGGGTTAAATGAAATTAAATTTAAATTAGTTGTGGTTACTAACTATATTATAGGCCTTTATCTCTATTTTTATGATGACCCCTCTGTCAGCGACCTGTGTCTTGATGAGCCATTTCTCGTACTCATATCACACCTAACTCCCGTTGTTTTGATACTTATTACTCAATTGACAATAGATTATTTCATTTCATTACTTTCAATGAAATTGGGGAAACTAAATTTATTTATGTGGGACCCTTCTGTGTCGATATTATTTAAACAATTTATTAATTCTAAAATGCCTGAGGTACAAATGAATTTTACTGAATTCTGAAATGTGAATATAACACAAAATATTACCTACAATTTCTTAAGTATGTTTCTATAAATGTATCAAGAAAGAACATGGTAGTGCTTGTTTGCATGCTTTATAATCATTGTTATTAGTTGGTTGGATAATTATTAGATTTTGTTTTGCAATAATTTCACATGATGTGCTGTTGAGGAACTGAACTGTATAGATAACATGCAATATGCTATCAAATTAATTAAGTTGTGAATAACTGTTAATGACTATTGCAAGAAATCAGATTATAATTGATGTTATCCCAAATAATTAAAAATGAACTGAAAATTTTCCAGTGTTTAAACTAAGTAAAATTATTTCACTTGTATTTTAGACTGTCTACCCTGCCCTTCTGTTGAGGATGATCAAAACAAATGAAGCCAAAGATATTATTGAGGATGATCAAACTAATGAAACCAAAGATATTAGGTCCTTACCTATGAAATTGATGTTTTGTATGAAGAATTTCATTAAGACTGTTTTCTCCATACAAACATTTAAATTTTTTTTTTGGAAACGGCAAATCCAAATTTAGCTAAACTTTGTGTGTATTATCGGATAACATTAAGTTAAGTATAGGCAGCGTTCATTTAAAAGTAACCACTTTATAAAAGTTTCAGCGAATCTAGGAAATGGTTATGGGAAGCACATGAAAAGAGCTCTGTTCAATTTTATTTTATTATGTGATTTAGCCCAGAAATTAAAAAATATTTCATGTGAAACTTTGAAATAATATTCCATTTTCCAAATAAAAGCCTTGAAAATTGCAGGAATTGGTACATATGATTAACGGAGAAAAAAAACTCCAATTTCATAGGTAAAGACCCAATATAATGAAGCCATCTTGGCTGCACAATAAACTAGCAACTTGTCAGTATACATATGTAACACCTAATAGTATACTTAGTTACATTGCATCATGATCTGGTATGATGTGATGTGTCTAATTGTAATAAAACATAACTACTGAAGGAACCAGTGATCTCACAAAAATCCCAGATGCAGTCTGGTAACAAGACGCCTTACCTGTAAAGAAATCATCTTCATAAGAAATATTTAAGTCCATTGTCTGTATTCTTGGCACCTTCTTTAAGCTTGGTGGTGGAGTAGTAGAGACAGTTTTAATTGGGACCTCAGGATCAGGCAGAATGTAGTAATCTAACAAGTCCTTGTGAAAATTATCTGGAAAATGATAATATGGTTAGAGTATATAAATAATCCCAATAAAATGCTTAACAGTCCTAATGCATAAAATGGAGTGTCCATTCAAACATATTTATGGTAAATAGCTAGATTTGTGATTGAAATGAAATAATAATTATTGAAATTTTAAATAGAAAATTACATCTTGGCAACTTCTGTTCCCACTGATGATGTCACTTTCCGAAGCAGTAGTAGCTTAGATATACTGACCGATGGAATGTAGGGTTAGCAAACCACATAGCAAGCCTCATATAACAATTTATATAACCCTTATCTGTGGCTAAACATAAAAAAGGTTTACATAAAGGAGGTCATGGATTCGATTCCGAGCAAGGTATGCTTAGTATTCAGATTGGATAGTGATAAGACATTGTGTTTCGGCTTTTTGATAAAATAAATAGTCTTGCCTCACAAATAAGTCGGATGTTCCATGTGAGTCTCCTTCGGCCTCATCTTCACTGAACTATGCATGAAAGATCCATATTTTAGTTTCCCAATATACCGATGTGGACTCTAATTATTTCACATTTTTCAAAGTTCGTATTGCCTATCTCAACAGATGTCATAAAAGGGAAAGATCAAGACTTGAGCATGGTGCGGTAATAAGAGCTTTAGTCACATACACCCCAACTAAACTTACTATATCTTTTGGTAGACTTTGTGAACTGCAGCCCTTCATAATGCATGTTGTTTCTTTTGTTATCCGGGTCACAGTATATGACCTGGGGACTGAACACCTTCCTGGTTGAAGTATTTATGATTCTGAATTTAGGACTGCAACCCCGGATCGGCGTCGATTGTAAAGCTTTGCCTTTATTCAAGAAGAAAGATTTTTTCGGTTCAACCGCCTTTTTCAACGGTTCGTTCGGCTTCACGGGCCCGGCGAGCACGTTTTTACCAACATTTTCTACGAAAAATATTAAACATATTTATATTAGTAGTAAATTCGGGTACATTATATAATGTTAAACTATTTACTGTGTAGGATTACTCACCATTGAGAAACAACGGATGACGGTGAGAATTATTTTTCTTGGACGCCTTATTGAGGTGATCGCCAAATATGTCGAACAGCGTTTCAGCCATGTCGTTGGAATACAGTAGAACAGGAAATGAAGACCTGGAATAAATATTGTACGAGTAAGTATTCAGTACAATAAAATTTCAAAAATGAAATTCACCAGACAGAATTCGTCGTTACTTTTTAAAACCAGGGCTGCCAGGTGAATAAATGCAGGATTAACATCAGCCGTATCAATGCCAAATGAAACTCTAAATAATCGATAATTTTATTATTGGTACATATCTATGCAATGACCAAAAAACCCAAGTCTGAGGACCTATGCGTTAGGTATAGAATTTAGATAAATAAATAGTATGAAAAGTGTTTTCTCGAAATGAAGATTGGCAGACACGATTACTCCAAGGCGAATAGTTTTTGGAGATAAGTGAAATCGAAATGAAAATCACATCGATTTATTTTGATACAGACACGAATTACGACCTGACGGAGCAGGTAGATTTCGAGATATTTTATGATTTTTTTTTTATCTATAGTCATTTTACATTTTGTCTCCGTCTCTAGGCAACCGTCAGACACGATAAAAATTAGAAATGTGCCTGGGATTTTTATAATACAGAATTCAGATAAAATTGTAGTAGCAGTTTCTATTTTGTTTTATTCTCTCTAGGAGAAGGCAAAGGGATCTAGCCCATAACAGCCATGTCTAATTTCTCTTATTTCTTCAGTTTGTAAGTCAATCTCAGTCAAAACAAGTAATTCGTCGTATACTTGGTGTACAAAGAGTCTAGTCACGGTCAAGTCATTCTTCAGTAAAGTGGCAGGATGCTTTACAAAAGATTTTGTGCGGCTTCTTGTGGGAACCCGAAAGCTCACTCCCTTCACTTGTACACTATCACTAACGTTTGCTGCACAATATTCTGCCATTATTAAGCTTCAAAAGTTAGAATGCACAAATTATAAGAATTATAAAGAAAAATGCAACTTCACTCGCCGAGTTCCCGCCAAAAAGACGTAGCAGTTTCTAGCAGTAGCTTGATTTCAGAGATAGAAACCGGTATTATAACGAGATATTTTTGAAGTCGATTTGATCGTCCAGACTATTTATATCGAAGGGATGTCTTATCAGCTGACCGATTCGGAAAACTGGTACTCGATTCCGATTCGATTGTCAATCACTAACGTGGAGTAGATTTTTTTCTGGGGGCTGTCGAAAATTTTGAAAATTAGATAAAGATTGCACTAAAAATGCTATCTCGTGTAGCTTTACGTTCAGGTAAGTGATGTTTCTAATGCGATACATTTTGTTTTATGTAATAATCATGCAAAATCCGACATAACCTCGGCCTGACGAGGTTTATGTAATCACCTTGACAAGGCACTGTGCGTTTTTATTTTTCATTTTACTGTATTTATTTCACTCTTATGCCTATATATTATCGTTGAGAATTGTTGTGTTTCGCATATGATATCTAATAGGAATGCAACCATGTAAATTTTTTCATCCACTCCCTGTCCTTCACTGATCGGCGTAAAACCACACAAAAACCGAAGTAATAGATCCACTATGTGTTCAGTTCATTAATAAAAATTGTAGCCAGCGGCTGTGTGAAAGCATTTTATCTATAATATGTTTAGTTCAACCTTTTATTTTATGGCAATCTGTCCACAATGCGATCAGCCACACATTAGTGGTAGTGTGGTCATACATCTATTTATTTCAATCCTGATAATATAGTGTAATAGTGGCATTTCTCAAATATTGAGCGAAGTACTTATAAAGTTCCTTAGTTCTGATTCGAACAATGTTTCATTTATATTGGTACATAATCACTTTCTGAAAGCTAAACACACAATGTAACAAAATTTTGTATATAATACATTACAAGGTGAGTTGGAAAGGGACTACCAAGCCGAATCGAAGTTGTAATCATATAGAATGTCTAGTAATCATATAATAGTGACCAATCAACTGTACCGATTGTATGGATATGAATTAATGAAAATACTTTTACTCAACTGCCCAAGGAAGAAGGGTAATGTTTTTCGAGTGTACGTATGTATTTAGATTTCTATGTTACCTCCCGTAGCCTAAACGGCTTGACCGATGTGGGACGTGATGTGATCCTTTGTGGGACACAGCATACGCTTTTACAATAAAATACCAGAACATGTATTGAGTTTAACAGAGCAGAAATTTAAACGCCACATTAAAGAAACTCTGTGTAAGAAGGGTTATTACAGGATAGATGATTATTTAGGCGATAAGGAGGTCTGGTGTTAGCTGGTCGTTATGTTAATTGCTATTGTTTTGTAATATGTAATATTAAAATGTAATATTATTGTAAAGATGGAAACAAATTGAAAAGATGTGTTGTTGCGGAGTTTCTTGTCGCTTCTTCTCCCTAACCATAACACCTTGCGAAGCGATGTAGTTTAAAAAAAAATAATAACATGTTGACTTTCAATAAGTGATATTTTTGTATCCTACATTGAATAAAATATTTTTGATTTTGATTTTGATTTTGATGTCAAAGTGCATGATGTCGTTGGATTCGTCTTGTACCCAGAAGTGTCATAGAATACATTTCAGGTGAGGGGGACATTCAAATGGTCCAACAAATTCGTAATCTAATAAATGAGATGATATAATCAATTTGTAGATGTTGCCTGCCTGGTACATCAAAGTCTAAATACAGCTTATTCTTTTGTATGAAAATTGGTCACATTATCACAGAATTAATATAATACGGCAATATTTAATTGTTACATTCGGAAGAGAAACATGACTAAAGACTTGGCCTTTGGCCTATGAGAAACATAACTGAAGACTTGGCCTTTGGCCTTAGGAGAGACACAATGAGGTTCGAAAAAAATAAATAAATAAGACGAAAATAAAATAGCAGAAAGAAAATCAATAAAGAATACTTGGCTTCTAGCCTGAGAAAAATACACTAATAAGACTAAAGAAGACTAGGCTGTATGGGTTTTGATCCCTTTGCCTTCCAACATTGTTGGAGAATAAACCAAAAAAAAATGTTACATTCGGTATGCTCATAGTAACAAATTTATACAGACCGGTGCCACTTCTACAGAGCACTTCAGCCAATACAGAGCTTTGCTGTCCACTGCATAGATCCAGCAAATCTCAGCTCACTTGAAAACTTTACATTTTATAATTTCATTATATTTTGTGATACAACAAAATAAGGAAATGAAATAATATTATAAATGAGACAGTTTGGATGTTTGTTTCTCAATCACGGTGAAACGGATGAACGGGTTTAGTTGTATAATAATAATAATAAGCCTTTATTTACTGAAAAGTTTACATATTAATTATATAAAAAAATTTTTAATACACTAGTTAAACATGCCAAAGGGGTGGCGCAGAACTTCCAAAGACCGTTGCCAATGGCGACATCTGGAGGAGGCCTATGTCGTAGGACAGCCTGAACTAGAGGTGGCCGATGTCAACAAATAATATTATAAACAATAATAATAAGAAATCTCAATAATAGATCAGTGAATAAAGGCTATTTTTATTTATTTTATTTATTTATTAGTTAAACATCAGGAACCCTTTCAGTCTGTCCTTCGACATAGGCCTCCTCTAGAATCTTCCAAATATATCGATCTTGTGCTATTCTGATCCAACATGCACCTGCCACCTTTCTTATATCGTCCTCCCATCTTTGGTTTTGTCTGCCTCTCCTTCTTTTTCCGTCTCTTGGATACCAGTATGTTACTTTATGTGTCCACTTATTTTGTCTGTCTCTAAGCATATGTCCTGTCCACTTCCATTTCAATTTTCTAATTGTTGTTGATATTTTTTTGACTTTTGTTTTATCTCTTATGTCTGATAATCTGACTCTGTCTTTATTCTTTATATTTAATATACTTTTTTGCATTCCATTTTGACTTACTTCCAATATTTTCATGTTCTTTTTGGAACATACCCTGGATTAAAACATAGATAATTTTTATCCCAATAAAGTGAGTAGCTCCAGCGGGATAAACAATTTTCGCGATAAACGTATTCCACGCAGGCGAAGCTGTAGGCGGAATGTTTTGGAAAATTTACCTTGGTAAACCATTCTAAAACCACCTTTAGTATGGAAGTTTTTTTTTTATGATTGACTTAGATTCACGTTTGACTACACTCTCACCTGATGGAAAGTGACGATATGGTCGAAGATGAAGCACGCGATCCCAATAAATGCCTATTCACTCTGCCCTTGAAGATCCCAAGGTTGTAATAATAATAATCCTTTATTTACTGAAAAGTTTACATATTAATTATATAAAAAAATTTTTAATACACTAGTTAAACATCAGCAACCCTTTCAGTCTGTCCTTCGACATAGGCCTCCTCTAGAATCTTCCAAATATATCGATCTTGTGCTATTCTGGTCCAACATGCACCTGCCACCTTTCTTATATCGTCCTCCCATCTTTGGTTTTGTCTGCCTCTCCTTCTTTTTCCGTCTCTTGGATACCAGTATGTTACTTTATGTGTCCACTTATTTTGTCTGTCTCTAAGCATATGTCCTGTCCACTTCCATTTCAATTTTCTAATTCTTGTTGATATTTTATTGACTTTTGTTTTATCTCTTATGTCTGATAATCTGACTCTGTCTTTATTCTTTATATTTAATATACTTTTTTGCATTCCATTTTGACATACTTCCAATTTTTTCATGTTCTTTTTGGAACATACTCTGAATTAAAACAGATAATTTTTATCCCAATAAAGTGAGTACCTCCAGCGGGATAAACAATTTTCGCGATAAAGTTATTCCAGCAGCAGAAGCTGTAGGTGGAATGTTTTGGAAAATTTACCTTGGTAAATCATTCCAAAACCACCTTTAGTATGGAAGTTTTTTTTTTATGATTGACTAGATTCACGTTTGACTACAATCTCACCTGATGGAAAGTGACGATATGGTCGAAGATGAAGCACGCGATCCCAGTAAGTGCCTATTCACTGTGCTCTTGAAGATCCCAAGGTTGTAGGATTCAGGAAAGACTGACGCCGGAAGGGAGTTCCATGGTGTGGCTGTTTGGTCCAGCAATTTTCGTCTGCTTACTCTACTCCTGATTAAAAATAACTTGTCACTAGCAACCATAGCCGAATTCAGCCGAAAATTGTTGGACTTACATATCAAAGGTTGTTTCAGAATGGTTTACTTTCGACTAATTTTTAATCGAATTCAACTATGGTTACTTGGGGCAAGTTAGTCGTAATCAAGAGCGGCGTCACAAGTTAATGGGAATTATACGAATTCAAATTCGACCTGTATTTACGAAAATTTATAGTATGTAAGAAAAAATATGAATAGAATCATTTATGAAAAATAGTGACGTAACATTATCTAAATATAGTTACAAGATATAATAAAAATAAACGTCACTAAGTAACTTAAGGCGCAATGTATATGGTTTTATAATAGGTTCTAGGGGACTAACTAAAACTATCCCGAAGTATATTATATACAAATGGCTTTTATAAAATTACTGACTATTTTGTTTGAGTTTGCGTGTGTTTGTGTGTATGTGTGTATGTCTGTATGTATGCTTGTTACCTCTTCCCGCCCATAACGCAGGACGGATTTGGATGAAATTTGGTTGGCAGACATTAGGACCTGGATTAACATATACGCAAATTATTTGCTGAACCGATTTTGATGAAATCTTCCATGCGGACGAAGTCGCGGACGGAAAGCTAGTATAAAAATATATATTTTTCCTTGCTTTAATTAGAATATTTTATATTGTATAAAATTTTAAATATAATCATAGAAATTGTAACGAAAAACCTACTGACTACACTTGAGATTCTTGTGCGTTCTTCTCTGGGGGAGTCAGCTTTACAATAAATAAATATTTCGGACATTTACACCAATCATTTCGTCCCCAACTAAGCAATTCTGTGCTATGGATACTTGATAACGCATAAACATACACAAATATTTATCATAACATAATAATATCCCGTTTAAGCAGTTCTCACTGCGTTCATATTTCTGGTAGCATCACATGGCCATCATACATTGGTAGTCGTCCGTTCGACTGTTTGCATTAATTAAACCATTCACATTAAAGCTTCCTCCATCACCTTCAATATTACCCTGGTTTGCCAATGTTTATTCAGTTAGTAAAATTTGTAAATTTCCAAAAGCCATTCTTACCACTTTTCTGAAACTATTTTCTTTTCTTTTGTGCAACAAAGTGTATTTGTATTGTATTGTAAAATTTAGTTAATTTATTGTCTAAAATAATATTGCATACAGCTGCTGCTAGACAGTCCGCCACCACCGCAGTGGTAGCACGAGGGTCTTCCACCGAGGTCACCGGTGAGAGGGACGAGCAGAACTTCCCCAGACCTGTGAGAGGTGAACCTGGCAAAGTCAGGCTTGGCTTCCTCCCCGAAGAATGGTAAGGGCTTACTTCAAAAACCAAATTAATTGTTTCTACTCATTCTTAAATCTAAAATGAATAAATTAACCAACTCTTACATAACATATGCAAGACAAGTTAATGCTTGATGACAAGTTTGATTTGCTGGTGTGTCTATGGTTAGAGTATTACAAAAGCTTTTTTCTTTTTTTGATCTTGTTTTTATTTGAGGCATTTGTACACCCTGGGTGACTATGCCAGCCTCATTGATACACTCGCCTTTTTAAACCTCACTCTCTTTTTGCAATCTTGCAGAAGTTCATATCTTAAATTAATTATTATCTGTGGTCTACAGGTTCCAATTCTTCCACTCAAAGACTGGTGTCACTGGTCCCTACACATTTGGTGTTGGTCTGACTACATATCTAGTCAGCAAGGAAATCTTTGTCATGGAGCATGAGTACTACACTGGCCTGTCACTAGGTCTCATGGTTTACATTGCTACAAAGAAGTTTGGACCGAGCATTGCTAAATGGTTGGACAAGGAGGTCGATGTAAGTTCGTTTATCATATCAGTTATACTATTGCCTCATTTATGTCGCTTCGCGATATGTCACAACTATCACTGGAAAATTGGCGGTATTCACAATAGCTAGGCGAAGTTTTAACGGCATCAACCCATCAAGATCAATCAATCAATCAATTTATTGCTTTCACATGGGTTTTATGGTCTTAGGTTTACGTAATATTAGTACCACATGTGTACCCCTTAGGGTGTAGCAATAGAGAGAGACCGAGGCTTCATTGTTGGATGCAAATTTTTGAACTCAAATTATGGAGAATTTATGGAGAAATTATGGAAAAATATGTTCAAAGAAATGCGGAATGCACGTGTGCTCGAAAAAACCACTTGCGACTCGAACGTGCGCTGTCACAACTCCCACGAGATTGTACATCAGCTATCAGGGTTTTGAGCTGTGCATCAAATACAGTTATAGATTACCTACAGGCTTAAATTATACATGGTGAATTTGAATTCGTGAATTACACGAACTTAACTTCGGTAATCGAAATTTTTTTGATCGAATTCGACTATGATTCTTTGGAGAAAGTTATTCGTAATCAGGAGTGGCGTCACCAACAGAAAATTGTTGGACTTTCACACTAAAGGTTGTTGTACACGAATTCAAATTCATGCAGCTTTCTGCAGCGGCAGTCATTGTACTGGTCCTTAAGACACCTGTTATTTTATAAACAATTTACAAGCCTTGCTAGTCAGAACCTGTTATAACTAGTTATATTTGCCTGCGAAAGATAGCAATCCAATTGCTCTTATTAATCTTGGCAAATAAAATTCTCAAAAATTTATGTCTAACTTCCAAAATTTCATCGGGTTAGATTTTATCAGTGAATAAAACCATGTCTAAAAATGAAGGCCCTCTTGGTTTACTTAATTTATCATCCTATAATATGCCTTGAGGATATTTTATGCATTATGCTCTGTAATACATAATAGTTATATTATAATTCCAGGCCGTTGAAGCGAGCTACAACCAGGGCCGCGAGGAAACCATCAAGAATATGGAACAGGCCATAAAGGATGAGAAGGAGGCGCAATGGCGCGCCGAAGGTCAAGAACTCCTCATCCAGGCAAAGAAAGAGAATATACTGCTGCAGCTTGAAGCCTCTTACAGGGAGCGGCTTATGAAGGCTTACTCCGAGGTTTGTTACTATAATTCATTAAATAAAGCTGTGAGTTGTGAATAGCTTGTATCACATTGTCAAGCCTCGATAAACCGTGTTAGGCAAGCGAGCTGTGATGACAGCTGTGCAGTCTGTGGTTGTATTCTTTCTTTACTTTATAGCACTTTTATTATTTAAAACTCATGTATTTTTTTCTAAAAAGTAGTTATAAAAAAACAATGACTGCTTGCAACCCTTTACATTTACTTATGCGAGTATACCTATATACTTACCTACATACTTAATTATCATTTTGTCATGACGACTAAGGCTTAACTTTAAAAAAAAGGGAAAAATTAAGTTCACTTACAAACCCTTTTACTAATTGTGACACTAACAATTATTTAAAGAGAGCAACCTTGTGAGTCCGCATTCTGATTAAGTGGTAATTGTATGCCATGAAGATTTCACATGTTATTTTTATAACGGCCAAAGAAAACATGTGTATTTTAAATAATAAACAATTCACATGAGTACTATAGCAGACTTAAATAAATTTTAAACGACCATTAAATGGAAACTACGTGCCAAAGGCTATTTATTATTCTGACTATCTGGATGATAAGAATGCGTGGACATGAACTGCTCGGCAATATCCATTATATTTTATTCTTATTTTTCTTTGTTGAATCATAGAAATTATTCCAAATTGTATTTGTATTGACTTATTTAAATAGGGCAACCCCTGAGTTTCTTGCTCGTTCTTCTCTGGGGAGACAGCCTAGTGAATGAGCGATAACTGTATGTTATGACGATTTCAAATGTTATTCGTAAGTGATAACAACAATTATATTTGTTAGATGAAATTATACGTAAAACCGAAAAAACTGCCAAAACGCTGTGGTGAAAAAACTCCGATTCACACACGCGATCCAAATTCACACTTTATTATATTTTACCCTATTTTCAAAAGTAAGTTGAGCGTTGTCAACTTCGAAACCATTATACTACATGGAAAAATACTAAATTGGACACTTACGGAATAAAACATTTTTGATTTGATTTCCCTCATAGAGCTTTTTCTGTCATTAGTGGTGTCATTGTTTAAGGCATAAACAAGGACCCTTTCTAGCTCCCATTTTTCGCGCAGTCGAGATTACAATGTCGGTAGACTTCGATATGTTTGTCACCTTTCCACTCGCATATAAGTGTGAAAATGACGGAGATTGATATTTATTTATGTTAAGGAAAACCAACAGCCGTGTCATTGAGCACAGAAATTAAAAAATATTTCATGTGAAACCTTGAAATAATATTCCATTTTCCAAATAAAAAACAAATTTGGATATAGCTTTGGAAATTGGAGGAATTGGTATATATGATTAACGAAGAAAAATATCTCCAATTTCATAGTTAAGACCCAATATTAAATCAAATTCCTACTCCCCAGGTCAAACGTCGCCTGGACTACCAACTGGAGAAGTCCACCTTGGAGCGCCGTCTGGCCCAGAAGCACATGGTGGATTGGATAGTGTCGAATGTCACCAAGGCCATCACCCCCGATCAAGAGAAGCAAACCCTCAACCGCTGCATCTCCGACCTCGCCGCGCTCGCAGCTAGGAAGTGAACGTAGTCGCGTCTAGTAGTTTATTTATATTAAAATAAAATGTAATGCAATAAAGATTAAAGTTGCGGACAGCTCGAGGAACTAATATCGTCTTTTAATAACCCTTCAATACGAGGAATTTGTGCTGAGCTAATTAAAGTTGAATTGGCGGATGAGTGTCAGGGGTTGGTGCTTGACCTCAATCACACCTGATGTTAAGTGAAGGTGGAAGCGTACCCGGAAACCCCAACACATTTGGGGGACTGGCTATCTTATCTCTGACAACCGGAACACAACAATGCTATTAACATTGCTGCTTGGCGGCAGATTTAGATAAGATAATAAATAATAATAAATAAATAAATATCCTTAGACATACACACAGCGCCATCTAGTTCCACAGTAAGCAACTATATGCTTGTGTTGTGGATACCAGATGGTTGATATAATACATAAATACATATTTTTTTGTAAATAAATACTTATTATAAATGAAAACATCCATAACTCGGGTACACATGTCCGTATTCATCACACAAACATATGCCCCTAGCGGGATTCGAACCCGCAACCTTTTGGTATAGTGGTCAGAGTTGCTAACCATTACACCAAACAGGTCGTTAACATAAGATGGTGGTAGCTAGCCATGCGGACGTTTAAAATGCCCTACCACCAACCAAAAAAGCATCAAAAACATCAGCAGGACTATATTAATAAATTCCTAATTATTGCTTTATTGGTATCCAAAAATTTGTCCACACCAAGTTAAGAGGTATGTCGCTTGATGGAGTTGCGGTCACTACTTGGACCGATTTTATTTAAAGTAAGTCACATCTTTTCTGCTTTGACATAAAATTAGTGCTCCAATTTGTGACTATAGTATTCACGAATCCGGATTTCGTTTTTATCAAAGTCCAATAAAAAACTCCGCCAGGGTTGCTAACGTCTCCCGTAACCTCGTCGCCAAACAGCGGCAGAAGACGGAACACCCCAGGGGTTTTAGTCGGTATTCCGAGTCCGACATAACCATCCCGACCGCCCGGTCGGGTGGCATCCATAAAGGATTTCCCCTGGGAAAAAAAAAAAAAAAAAAAAAAGGGGTGCTAACGTCAAAATCATCCCGAGATGTCGCTAGTGGCATCGTTTCTAGCTAGATATTAAGTACATGCAACATAAATGTCACGACCTTTACTGTAAATGTCAGATGTCAGGCATACTCCTAACAAGCGTTCGGGTGTTCCAAGCATTAAAACTTTAACCTTTGAAAACCCGCTGGCACCCCCTGTTGCCAGTTCACCTTGTGAATGGAATCATTGGGTATCAAGAACTTAATTGACTTTTCGAAATATACAGAGGTGAGCCTAGACTGGGCCTAGAGTATAAAATCACTTACTCTTCTTGTTTGACATAAATATAAATTATTTATTTATTGGTACTAAATAGATAAATATCCATTAATAAATGGTTCGTATTCTTATTCATGCACCACGAGTAGCAGGGACTACAATAAGTCCTGATGTTAAGGTAAAATGAAGCCGAAGGTGGAAGCGTACAGACTCGGAAATCCCATCTTATTTGGAGGACTGGCAATCTTATCTGTGACATCCGGAACACAAAAATGTTATTAACATTGCTGTTTGGCGGCAGGCGGACATTTAAAGTGCCCTACCACCAACCAAACCGATTATACTAAACTTGTAACCCGCTGGGGATCGAACCCGCGACCATATGTTGTTTACATTGAGCCAAGGAAGCAGTTAACAAATTTAATCACACACGCGGGATTAGAACTCGAGACCGTTGGTTGTAGTTGGTAGGCAGAATCGACAACACCCCTTGACCGTGTAGTTAGCCTTGTTTTTATGGAATGGTGTTAGTTTATCTGGACGATATTCTCAGTTTTCTAAATTTTTCCGAACCACTGAGATACTTGTCTAATTTCTGTGCTTCATTGCGATCTAATTCCTCGAAAATTCAGATCCGGAGAATGGTTGGTTGGTTGATGGTAGGGCATTTTAAATGTCCGCCTGGCTAGCGGCTGCTTAATAGCATTGCTGTGTTCCGGTTGTCAGAGATAAGATAGGCAGTCCCCCAAATATGTTGGGGTTTCCGGGTCAGTACGCTTCCACCTACGACCTCATCTTCACTTGACATCAGGTGTGATTGAGGTCAAGTACCAACCCGTTCTGCATTAAAAAAAAATAGGTACCATACTATGTAAAGAAGGCAACGGCGAATCCAGGGGTCCAGTTTATTACTAGGAGCCCATACTGGCCTTTGCCCAGCAGTGGGTCTACTTCAACCACTAATAATTTGCCTAAGTTTTCTGCACTCGTCATTTACCACACAATAGATAATGGGTGCCGTCAAAGCGCTTTGACGCCGGGATTTGAGAAGCAAATCAATTTTGGATTTTTTTTTTTTAGTTAGATAATTTGCATAAACATGCGACCTCCCTTACTCGAAGGCTGGATAGATACGTCCTTGCTTCCCGCTAGATCTACGTCATTCACCCCGGCCACTCGATGCATGCGCGTATACTTGCTTACACACACATGTGCACATACAGGGTGATGCGCAGAGCGTATTGATCGTATGTGACAGATTGAGATGACATTGCATCTCGTTTAAAGTTGCAACTATTCAATTATCCCTAAGTCTTCCGATAAATCAAAATAGGTAAGGATAGGTAGTCATACTTGGCCGTGTGACGATAGGTAACAGTTCGGTAGCAACAAGTCTCAAGTAGTGTAGGTCGCGCGATCAGCCTACATTTGACATTTGTATAGGGTCACTTTATATATGACTTTTTTTTTATGAATGACTGGGTTCGCGTTTGACAACAATCTCACCTGATGGAAAGTGACGATGTGGTCGAACATGAAGCACGCGATCTCAGTAAATGCCTATTCACTCTGCTCTTGAAGATCCCAAGGTTGTAGGATTCAGGAAAGACTGACGCCGGAAGGGAGTTCCATGACTTGGCTGTTCGGATTTTGAATCAAGAATCGAACTACTTAGTGCGATTACTGGTAACATGCGCTTTACCATATAAAATGACCCTCTTATTTAGATTCTTTAGAGAACAGTGGATGGCCAGCAATAATTGAATCGATACAGAGTGAATTTGATTTCGTGTAATCCCCATTAAATGGTGATTTTTTTTTTATCCACAGCGGGTTAGCACTTGACCTTAATCACTCTTCATTACAATGAGCTGATGCCACTCTTCATTACAAACAACTTTCCCAAAGGACCCATAGTCGAATTTGATTAAAAAAAAATACGATTACCTGTACAAAATAAACTAAATATGAACGATGGCCCATTTGTGGTACAGATACAAATACAACACTATTATAAATTGTAACAGTTGTACTTAATTTTTGTTTTTATTAATGTGAAATAAGGCTACATTTCGTAAGAATAACACAAAGCAGAATGATTGTTGCGTCGAATATTTTTGTATGTGTTTCTGTAATATGCAAATAAATGCTTTATCTAGCTATGTATTCTAAAACTACTTTTAATATGGGAGTCCAACAATATTCTGCTGAATTCTTGATCGAATTCGTCTATGGTTCGTGTGGAATATGGAACGGAACGCGGATTTGTCAAATGTGACAGATACGCGCGCGCTTGTGGGAGGTTATAAAACAACGATGTCAAGCAGGAACTAAGAGATACAATGGTGTCGATTCGGATGTACAACGAACTAACTAAATTTAAATGATATGTATCCTTTTCTAACCACTAATACATGAAAAGGACGACATATAATTAAGTCCTGTCAAATTAAGTAAAATGATCAAAACAAGCACTTCTTTATCAATATTAGGTGTACACCTAGCGACGTCACGATTAAAATACTATAGAGCGACTTGTTTTGACAGCTCTTAACTTAATTTGACAGGCCTTAATTTATAGTCGTCCCTTTCATGTTAATAGTGTTAGAAAAGGATGTATCTGCTTTAAATTTAGTTAGTTCGTTGTACATCCGAATCGACACCAATATATAGTGATTTTTGGTAACCCACTAGTTTCATTTGTGTGAGCTCTAGTACTTAATATTGGAAACTAGCGGGTTATCAAGTCACCAGTGAACAGGAATTGCACGAATTAAATTTCAATCTGTATAATGGTTTTTGTACATTTGTATTTAACATAATAAAGTGTTAAAAAAACATGATATAATAGTATATCCTTATGACGACCAATTGGTGTAGGGACCCTGTCTGCGAAACCAACGGTTTCGGGTGCGAATCCCCTCCGTGGCTCAATGTAAACAACATCGGGCTTACGATTCGGAGGCCGCGGGTTCGATCCCCAGCGGGGTACTTGTTTAAGTACTCGGTTTGGTTGGTGGTAGGGCATTTTAAATGTCCGCCTGGCTAGCTACCACCATCTTATCTAAATCTGCCGCCAAGCAGCAATGTTAATAGCATTGTTGTGTTCCGGCTGTTAGAGATAAGATCCTCCAAATGTGTTGGGGTTTCCGGGTCAGTACGCTTCCACCTTCGACCTCATCTTCACTTAACATCAGATGTGATTGAGGTCAAGTATCAACCCGTTGCGCATAAATAAAAAAAAATTATTGTATAATGAATACGACATTTATTCCCGAGTCATGGATGTTAATATAAATTTATGTAGATATGTGTTACAGTAGTAGTTATATGGGTATTCCATTCCATAATGAATTGTTGCTATATCTTCTATTATTATGTAAATAACTATTGTTTTTATTAAGAATACACTATTCTTAATGTTGAGTATTTTTATTATATAGTAGACGAAAAAAGTAAACAATGCGATATAGGTAGGAAAAAAGGTACAGAGTGACAGATATTTGTAAAAGGAACAATAGAACTATAAAAAGACAATATTCAGTGGCCAGGATGTTGGTATTAGGTTTTAACCATGAAGTTTCTACAGTTTTAGTAAGATATCGATTCCTGATTTCACTTCCGTTCAATGTTATCCTGTATATATAACTTCTTTGCTTCAGCTTTTTTCTTTTTTTGTAACAGTTTCTAAGGCCCACATTAATAACCATTCAAAAGATTGAGAACAGTCTTGTGACCGGTCTCAAGTAAACGTGTTGATTAATAAACCTAACTTGAGACCTGAAAAGCACATGCATACTCAAGGAGGTGAGGTACTGAGAGGTGCGCGTATTAATAAACGAAACTCAAGACTATCATTCATTCGCCGTTGAGGCAAATACTTGAGAAGTGATCTCAGCTGAGTAGACCTCAAGATTGGTTTATAAATTAGCAGGGAGCTTGATATAGCGTCAACTTCTTAAGACGCATCTCAGGTGATACAGCCTCAAGACTTGTATTGAGATTGGTTTATTAATACGGGGCCTATGAGACATTAATACTCAGATATCAAGTTTAATATCAAATGCCGAGGTCTACCCACACTAGTCCCGTAAAAAATACAAATTTTCTAACTCAGTGAAATTACCTTTTAGACGCACGAGAGCGTAACTACATCTCGTGGAATTTGAATAATGGGCGTGAAACTGAATTAAAGGAAAAAATTTGTAAACCATTAATTTCTCATAGTGTGTTAAATTATTACCTTGTGCTGTTAATAGTATAAAAATATTAGGTGAGGCTCCCTTTAGAAGTGGGGAAGGGGGAAGGGGATGGGGATGCGTGCACGCGGAACGTACTGGAGAGCACAGGACTCTGTCGCTAGACCTTTGGGCAACTAAAGTTCCGGTAAGAACAGGGAGCTCCTTGTAATAAACCTAAAAATTACAAAATTATCTATCACAATGGTACCTACCCGTTTGTAGGGACACAATGTATGTGACGTAATACGTACTCAAATGTCATCAGTGGATTAGCGAACGTTCGCACCGCGTGGGCTCGCCAGTCGTTCCCCGTCGCGCTCCTCGCTTTTTTTTTTTTTTTATGCACGACGGGTTCGTACTTGACCTCAATCACACCTGATGTTAAGTGAAGATGAGGTCGAAGGTGGAAGCGTACTAACCCGGAAACCCCAACACATTTGGGGGACTGGCTATCTTATCTCTGACAACCGGAACACAACAATGCTATTGTGCTTGTTGTGGCAGATTTAGATAAGATGGTGGTAGCTAGCCAGGCGGACATTTTAATATGCCCTACCACCAACCAAACCGAGTACCTAAACATGTACCCCGCTGGGGATCGAACCCGCGACCTCCGAATCGTAAACTCAGTGTTGTTTACATTGAGCCACGGAGGCGGTTAATGTAATACTGTTACGTATGATTTAGAGTCAGATAAATAAACAACTGTGAATGTGAATCTCTCGTTTTCCTTATCGATACACTGCACACCTTCCGATTGACCTAGGGCAAAGACGTATCCATCTGTGGTGCCCATAATAGAAAAGACCCGTACCCAACCCGTACAAGTTTATCAGAACGAAGTCTGTTTTTTTATATATATGTTTTCTTTACTACAACAAGGACACGATGGAAGATTTGTAATTTAAGAATAGATTTTTTTTGTATTGTATCTTAAGCCCTATTTGACATTTCTTAGTTTGTAACTGGTGATGAGAAAAGAGGAAAACAAAAATCACGTCCGCTCGTTCATGGAATACTGCTGTCACCTCTGGGATGGTTCAGCCAAGTACCAACTAGCTGCACTCGATTCTGTGGAACGACGTGCCATGAGACTTATAGGTGATAGTTCGATGACTGCTAAATTGCAGAGCCTTGAACACCGTCGCAAAGTCGCCTGTCTCTCAGTTTTTTACAGGATACATTTCGGGGAGTGTGCGTTGGAATTACATAATCTTATTCCATCTTCGGACCACTAGGCGTGGGGAGGGATTCCACCCGTATATAGTTAATATACCGAACATTCGCACTAAGAAGTTCGATTCTTCATTCATCATCCGAACAGCCAAGGCATGGAACTCCCTTCCGGCGTCAGTCTTTCCTGAATCCTACAACCTTGGGATCTTCAAGAGCAGAGTGAATAGGCATTTACTGAGATCGCGTGCTTCATCTCCGACCACATCGTCACTTTCCATCAGGTGAGATTGTGGTCAAACGCGAATCCAGTCTATCATAAAAAAAAAAAAACATTCCTAAATCTGCGCCCACGGCCGTAAGATTACGGGTTATACAGACAGCAATATCACTTTCGCAAGTCATTATCTTCTTATGTCTTGCAAACATTTGCTTAATTTTCCGATATTATCTATCATATTGGTATTGAATA
Source organism: Oegoconia quadripuncta (assembly GCA_949316235.1). Classification (NCBI taxonomy): domain Eukaryota; kingdom Metazoa; phylum Arthropoda; class Insecta; order Lepidoptera; family Autostichidae; genus Oegoconia; species Oegoconia quadripuncta. The sequence goes on from OX438742.1 coordinate 43,887,126, forward strand.
TTGTTTTAGTAAAACCACTTAGGTACTTGGTTATTTGCTGAGCATGTATTAATTTTGGGAAGCAAATATATTTTATTACTAATTAAGGACAAACCTATTGACATACAGATATGTATTTAATGTGTTTACTGTATTTGTTTGTTCATTTGTTAATACACTAGATATTGTCTATATGTCTGCACTGAATCCGGCGAAATGAGAATCCGTCCTTTTGGGAATCCGACCAAGTGGGAATAAATGGTATATAAACTTATAAATATGAATGTAAAGATAGATATAATTATTGAAGACATTTAAGTGTTATATTGTTTTGTACTTTTAATAAATTAAGTAATCCGTATGTTTATGTGCATGCATTATAAATTTAATTGTTGTGCCCTAGCAGGGTTTATGTTTGATACCTAAAAATATTTTAAGATCATACTATGTACAACATAAATGCAATAAATTGAATTGAATTGGTTAAATCGTTGGATATTTTACGGGGCACGTCGTCGGTTTGGTATCAACAAAATCTATCAGAAATGACACACAAAATTTTGAATGTCACTTGCATTACGAAACACAGGACAAAAAAAAATTTGGAGAGCGCTTAAATTGTAGCTTTTCACCGGATAGGTGCAGCCATCCTGACATAGGAATGGATAATCACCTAGCTTCCAAAATGCGTAGGTAGCAACTATTTAACGAATGGTAGCAACTAGGTAGCATCTCTCTAGAACCATTTCGAAGCTGAATACGAGTGGCGACCAGCCATCCTGACGCTAACAAATATTTAACAGGGTTTATTCTGTACGGAATATGCCACCCTCATTGTATTGCTTGAGACCTACCTAAATTCACAATTTTATACAGCATCCTGGCCAGCAGTTTGGCGACACCAATACACTGTTACAACCTCCTATTTCAAACAAATTATAGACTATTTGAAGTTGCCTTCTTGACCATCTTCTGTGACCACACATTCTGTGCAATTGGATGATTTTTTTGATTGATTGAAATTAAATAATAGTTGATTGATTAAAATTTTTATTAGACACCAAATTTTCTAAAATAACGCTCGTGGGATCCGATTCTGCAATGCATTTTCATTGATTCGAATATTATAAAATGTCCATTGGTGTTGAAGAAAATTAATATTATAAACTGTCCATTAGTGCTGAAGAAAATTAATATTATAAACTGTCCATTGGTGTTGGAGAAAATTAATATTATAAACTGTCCATTGGTGTTGGAGAAAATTAATATTATAAACTGTCCATTGGTGTTGTAGAAAATTAATATTATAAACTGTCCATTGGTGTTGAAGAAAATTAATATTATAAACTGTCCATTGGTGTTGAAGAAAATTAATTTATACGCATACTGCAGATGACAAGGGATATTTAAGTCAATTTCGATTGTTCAATTCAATTCTTTTAAGTAATGGCTTTCCTTTTTAGGATCCTGCCATCATCTGTTAGAAATGAAATTGTCTAGCTGGACAGCTGTTCCATCAGAATCGCATTACAACATCGGGTCCAGAGCGAGAGACAACAACAATTAGCATGTTATAGTAATATTTTAACAGTGTATATTAATTTTAGTAACAGATTAAAAACAGTGCTTTAGACCTGAACTTTACCAAAAGGTATACTAACTTACAACAGTGTCAGACTATACTTGGGGTAAGTGAACACGTATTGTACCTATTTAATACCAATTATAATCGATGAACTGCACAGGCCGACTGATCACATGGCAAATATTATTTAAAAGACATGTCTTTTCTCTCTGCAGACAAATTGGTCAAATATGTCTTGACATTGCATAAAAATCCTAAGGTTCAATTTACTTGATTGATTTAATCATCCCGATGATTGGTTATTTCAACTCCTGCAACCAGTCAACCTGTTATGTTTATATTCACATTAATAATTAATAACTTAATATAATTAATAATTTCATATTCATAACAAATAAATTGTGCAATAGCAATTGATCCTTGCCTTGTATTGACCCCTTTCACTCCATTCGTACGCCGTTGCTACCTAAGATAAGCGCAGATTGTGTCGGCCCGCAGCGGGACGGATCGCATTTTCGGGTTTTATGCAATAACGCGGCCCGCTCCGCCCCCGTTCATATAGAATGAATAGCGCGGAATTTATGATGCGTGCGACCCGGCCCGCTGCGGCACGACACAATGTGCGTTTAGCTTTACAGGACATAGAATACTTTTACAATACAGACACTTGGGTAAAGCTAAACGTCTATCAGATTGTATTAATGATAATGTATAAAAATAATGATTGTTTAATGTTATTAGTTCCAAAATCTAAGGATGCAATTCGTTTCACGGGAGGATAAAATCTGTTAAATATTGACTGCAAAAGGTTCTTTTTCTACTGTCTCAAAAATTTAAACCCATAAATATAGTAGCGGTCTCCAATTATACTGTCTATTGATCTAACATTGTCAAATCAAAATTTAACGTTTTAGGTTTGATTTTGTATTTTACAGACTTGAAAATGATTAGAGAGTAGTCTCTAATAGAAAGTAACCATGTTATCCACCTAAAAAAGAAATGGACGTTTACCCAACACAAATGAATGTACTATTAATATATACATATAATTATTGTTGAAAGGCTATCATATTATTATATATATAAATCATTACAAATCGTTCACAACACGATATAAAATACTGTAATGTGCTTATTATTAATAAAATAATGTTAATAATAAAAATTATATTGTACAATCTGAATATGCCTGTGGACCGGCCCAGGTCCCAAGTGATGCCGCAGCAACTTATCTCTAAGCATATACTTACATCACGAAATTAAATGAAAATAGTGGTTATTTTAAATTGCCGAATGTTCAGTCATTTGCTTTTTTTTTTTTGGTTTCATTCTCACCTTTTGGAGAAGGCAAAGGGATCTAGCCCATAACAGCCATGTCTTATTTCTTCAGTTTGTAAGTCAGTCTCAGTCAAAACAAGTAATTCGTCGTATACTTGGCGTATACAGAGTCTAGTCACGGTCAAGTCATTCTTCAGTAAAGTGGCAGAATGCTTTACAAAAGATTTTGGCGGCTTCTTGTGGGAACCCGAAAGCTCCGTTACGCACTTTAATTTACACTTCCCTTCACTTGTACACCATCACTAACGTTTGCTGCACAATATTCTGCCATTATTAAGCTTCAAAAGTTAGAATGCACAAATTATAAGAATTATAAAGAAAAATGCTACTTCACTCGCCGAGTTCCCGCCAAAAAGCCTCAGTCATTTGCTTTTATAGGGGAGTATACGTCTTTGCAATCAAAGAGAGTTTTAAAGGTCGGCTTAAACACAAAACAAATAGGTAGGCATTTCTATACGGGATGTACGATATCAGTGGAACCTTAATAGAAAATTTTATTAAAGGGAAACCTCAGTTCACTTTTAAAGACAACAACACCACATTTGCCATTCTTCCCACAAATCGAATTTGAGATGAGATCTTGCTATAAAAATATAAATGATTTTTTGTCGATGCGATTCGCAGCTAGGGCAAGCCATCATTCGATGTTACATTAATACATTCATATCTTAAAGAACGAAATGAGATTTGTATATAATAAAATTTCCTATCTTCCCTCTCCATAGACAGTTGAAATCGAACACCCCGTATATTTGTAATGACCGACAAATCCACAGGCACAGCAGATGGCGTGTAATTAACTGAATTACAAAAAATTTATTACACAGCGTATGATCGAAAAATCACCTAATTAAATCTCTAGTATCCGAGAAAAATTACTTAAATCGTCTTGGACACTAATGAAAAAAATCGCAAAAAAAAAAAACATCAACTTAGGGAATTTCACCGGTGAGTCCATACAAAACAAATGGCACTTGAAAAGTGTTATTTATATAATATTTCGAAGTCATAAATACATAAGTGCAATGTGATGAATTTTGACAAATAGGTAAAGAAATTTCATACCTATCCTTCGACGACAATAAGCAACTACTGATTTTTCATACTTGCGAAAATAAAACTTAGTTGCGTTATTTAAAACAAAACTTTTGACTATTTGTAAATAACATTTATTCAGTAACATTTGTTTCATATGAAAACGTGACTTTTCCCTTAATATAACAATGCCGTTTTATTTATTTTAATATATATATTTGTTATACATAAAGCATTCTTCCCACCCCCATTCCTTTCAAAGGTCAAACTACCTACCTTGTAAACATTTTATCAAAACCTTTATCAACCTAATGTTTACTCTTAGCACGTTGCACGCAATAAAACTGACTATACGATACAAAAATAGTTATATTAATAGTATATATATATATATATCTATATATAATAATCTCTCTTTTTAAAAAATAACTTACGAATCTGCGGGTACCGAGCTGATATTAAGTTGGCACCACGTTATTTATTATAGTGCAACAAATTTTAATTACGTGACATTTAAACGGCTGATATAATTTAGCACAATATGAACAGCACCATGCAACGTCTCTCCATTATGAAAAGGTATCGTATCTTCCCTTCCCATCAACTTTGTAATAAGAAGGTCGTCTCATATCAAGTGGCGTAAAATTAATTCGATACTTTCATCATTTTTGACGCGCATTTAATAACAAAAGACGACTTAGCCGTTTAAAGTGATTCGGGACCACAGAGCAAGAGAGGCGACGATGTCTAGAAGTGTGTCCCGTGATTTTGAAGGAGCACGTAACGTCACCGCTATGGACCTGGCTTATTCATTATAACTGTATCGGTCGTCGAGACCACACGAGATTGCGACATACAATGCAAATATCTGCAAATCGATGAAGTATTGTAATTTTCCTGTTACAGAGTTTGTGGGAGATCCTCAAATGCCACCGGTAGGATGACATTTGACATCTAAGTAATTTTATTAATTATAAACACTTTACACAAAGTCCTAATCGAGAATAGATGTCCCCGCCAGCTGGCGCCACAAAGGAACGGGTAGGTATCTACCCTCATCCCGCGCGGCTACAACAACCTGCTTCATTGTAAAATGTGTTCAGATCGTCTCCTCTTTGTATTTGCTCCGTTCTCGAGACATATGCAATTCAAATAAATGTCACTAGATGGCGATGTTTTGAATTATTTGAACAAGAAATTATTGCGAGGAGCAGGAGCGTGAGAACCTCGCGTAATGAATTTCATCACATTAACAAAGGATTTCTATTAATGATAACTTTTTGTTGAAACGTTTCAAAAGAACACCATCTTGTGATGCAAATTTGAAATATATCTGTGTCGAATCACTTTAAAAGGCCTACAATACTCTGCCGCCGTTCAAAAGTCACGCCATTTGTGCACTGTGTGACAATTAAAATAACAAAAAATATATTCATACATATTAGTATTTGGTTTCGAGACGCCTATAGGCTACACTTATGAGAACATTATTTTTTTTTCAAAATTTTCAGTTTTAATTTAGTTGAGGGTTTATATTTTTCACAACAACAGATAATTTCAAAGGTATATCATTATTTGTGCTTGAAATATTATTTGATAGCTAGCAAGACTGTTACGTGCTAAACATTAATATAAGGGATTAAGCGAACATTTGTATAGTCCGTGCGACATAATATTGTGACCAGAGTGACCTTTGTGAACAACAATGGAAATATATATTGCTATTATCCCAAGATAACGCGTAAAGATTCCATAAAAATTTGGCTAACTCTCTGTGTTTGCTGGGTTTTATATATTATTTCTGTAAGGCTGACTCGGTATTAGATACAGTACAACAAAAAGATCGATACTCCCGCACATTGTTATATGGCACAGACTATGAGACGTGACATTTTATTAGTCCGAAGGATCTCCACGAACAACGAGTGTTGAGGGAGGATTTTTAAAAATAGAACCTTAACTAGTAAAAATGCCACCTCCTATTGTAAGACAAGTATAAGTTGGCACTGGCAACAGCCATGTGATTACAAACTACGCACACAACATTTACTACTAATAATAAATATTATAATATTTCTACAACAATACGCAATAATGAAGTACATAAATGACCCCTCATTTTTTTCAAGAAATCTAAGAAACTATAGGTCTGTTGGCAATTACACCATTTGACAGTAGTATAGGCCATTCCAAAGACATAGGATTGAATGAAATTAACCCCGTCAGTATTACCCCTCTAATCAATCACGTATCGGACATCTGTTATCGTCACGACTCATTGATAAAATTACAAGTATAAAGAGTAGTTTAATTTTTTTTTTCGCACGGTCTATCTCATGCCTTGACCCATTTGTATCCAATAATTATTACTTTCCAATAAATATTACCAATTTAACAAGTAGTTCTCTCATGTTTGAAAATGCCAAAGAACCAGAGGAAACATCCTAACTGGATGTTACAATTTAATAGGTAAAAACTGGATAAAACCAGTGCTAAATGACTACATTACTTTTAGCACCATTAGGCACGTGTAGACGTACGAACCTTACAGCGGCGTCGAACGCTTCCTGATTTTCTGAACGTATTAATAATTAACAGTTATTAGGAACAATTAGAAAATGCTATGTGAAGATTTGGCATTTATTTCTGCTTTAATTTCACATATGCAGTATTCGTATTGTTTTCGGCGGACTGCAAGTTGGCTGGGCGAATAACTTATACTTATTAATAAATGCCTAATGCTCAATGACTAAGTTTAGGTGCTGTGCAGAGCTAATAAGCTAATAATATAATATTTTTACTATTTAAGTAACTTATTTCAATTTGAAAGGTATACAAAGTTATGTGATAATTGACTGTTTAAATTGACCGTAATTTCCTGTGGTAATAATAGAATTGCAAATCAATTAGAACCGAACTCAAACGAATCTGATTGAGATACAGCAAATTGATAAAAGAACAAATTCAAGAGACTCAAAATCTCTCCGTATCATAGTTGTGTTACACATACTACCCGCAAATTAATTTTAAAGATCGTCAGTAATGTCCGAAACTTTACCCATCGGCCAAAACGATTTACGATCGACCGCTGTATTTAACGTCCAGAAGTTAAAAAGGGAACACAGCTATCGACCCTTGCACTGTAAAGCCTGTACGTCTAAATGAGCCTTTAATACTAATTGTGCCAATGCACCAGTTCCAATCTAGTTTACACTTGCGTTGTGTGTTCAAATAACACAGCTGCGTATTCGTACAACCGGTACCTACCAACAAAAGTTGACCCGGTGTAAAAATATGCAATCCAGTTATATGCAAACGTAGATCACAACTTCGTAAATATGGCTAACAGTCACCACGTGAAACATATGCATCGGCGCCAGCTGCCCCGTATTTTGAACGGTTCGACAATTGGTATTCTATCCGGGATCGGAGAGTTTCAAATTATGAACGCTATTCCGTGGACAGGAATTTTGAAACTTATCAATACCGAATCGAATAGTGATTGTCGATCCATTTAGAATATGGGTCCAGTTGTGCGAGTTGTGAGACATCCGTTTTAGAACGCGCATATGAAAATTACAGATTTTAGGTCGATTGATATTGGTATTGATCGATTGATATTGGTTGGTTACGTTTCGTGTTATCGTTAGAACCTAACAGTTTTTGGCGTTAATCCAATTCTTGTACAAAATATTCTGCGTGTAATGAATAATATTTTACTTTTTAATGAAATTGGCAACACTGTTTTCGGTTGGTTCAAAAAAGCAAAAACAGGGCCTATAGATAACATAGTCGCAAGTGGAATTGGTCCAGAACGTGATATGGTGACAGTTCAAAAATCGGGTCGTTTCATTTAGGTGAAGCTTTTCGTCATCCCGTTGTTGTCAATCAATATTGAAATCGTACTTTTCCATCGCCTATGGCTTCACGCAGTGATTGCCTTAGCCCATATTAAGTACAGTTTAAATTGAAGCAATAATTTTATTATAGAGGAAGAAAAATCTCACTAATCATTTACTATTTTTAATACCCTACTATCCTTACTTTTGGCATATACAGGGGTTTTCAAAATTGACCAGACCTTTTTTTTTAAATTTGAAATTCATTATATACTAGAATATTTTAAGAACGTATTTGGTAAAGTATAGTACGAATTCAAAAGCTGACATATGTAAACGTATTATAACTATACGTATCTTCGTTAAAATTTTGATTGATTGCTCCACTTTGTTAACCCTGTAGTTATCCGACGTATATTTTTGTGATATTTCATTATTTTTTTTTTAAACGAACAACTATTATTTTGGGACTCGATGGTTTGGCGGTAAAAAGCTGGCAAGCGCAGTCCTCTACTTCCGACCGACTTGGAACCATTCGTTCATTTGACAGGCCAAAGCAGATCAATCAAAATATCTATACTGATATTAACCACTGGAAATGTGAAGTCCATTTCCGAGCATCATTTGGTCATTCAGAGCAGTGGTATGGCACCAGAGATGGGAGATATCAAAAATAGGCAACGTCAAAAGTGAATAATCAAAAGTATAAAAAACATTGTTAACATTGTCACTGTTCATTTTTAGAATTGGAATGTTTTAAATCATGCCGTACATTTAGATAAAATTTTAGCACTGTTTTAAATTTTAATTATTGATTTGCGCCAATGGGCGTCCAGTTGGGAGAGACACGGTGAATCAATATTTTTTTACACTCGTTTCACTTCTGACATCGACTGTACATAATAGAAAAATATGTCGCTTTTAAATGCTCGATGTCGTTGCACTGCGTGATTACAACCAGAATTAAATTATTATAAAAATTTTATGAAAAATGCGAGGCCATATTGGCTTGAACCTGCGACCTCGGCAAAACCTGAGTGTCACTATTCCAAACTAATCTAAACGATGTGCTGACGGGGTCTCCGAGGGGAAGGTGACGACGCCGTCATTGTTCATAAAAGGATTTCTTACTGCTAACGCGTTAACGCGAAAAATAGTCATAAAAATATTGGTGGGTTATTTTAAAAGTTAAGTATTCACGTGTTAATAAGTTCGTTTGCCTCATACGACTCGATTAAAATGATTGAAGAGTATATTCTGAATATAAAAAGGCAGTAACTTGGCCGCTATCTCTTAAAAATAAAACAAATCCACTAACCTCGTACATAACATAAGGTCAAAATTGGGACAATAATCCCTAGTATGATACCGAGAAATTGTGTAAGATTTATTTTTTTGAGATAGCAGTCAAAAGTTTATTGAATATTAAGACAAAAATAATACATAACGTAAAAGTATCATATTAACAACCTAGAACATAAAACTAAACGTGCGCCTTATTAAATAAGGTCTAATTAAAAAAAAAACACAATTGCGTGTGTTCAAAATAATTTCTCGTTCAACAAAAGATAAGAGCACTTGTAAATAATAATTTTTCCTTCTGTTTATCAATAATAGTGCCGGTCGGGAAATGCCTGTTTTGTCACGTACTGCTGTTTATTCGTGCCTCGAAATATGAAATGTTATTTTTATGCAAATTTTCAATTTGTTCTCGCCTAGCGACAAAATTGAGCCGACTTTGACACCGTTAACAATTGATTACCATATTATTTCTAAGGGAAGATTCTAAACGGAGGATTCCAGGAATATGGAAACACCATGCGAACTCAAATGCTCTTAAAGTTTGTTAAGTTACAACCCTCGAATATCAGCACTGATCTCAACCACAACAATGTTATTGTATTAAACTGACTCTGACGTTTTCAAGAATGGCGTCGTTCTCAATAGAGTTCTGTCATCAAAATTGTCAGCGTATAGTTTAGTACAATATTGTTCGTCGGACTTACTTCACACTTATAAACTAAGTTAGTCTGCATTCGTATGTCGTAGTCAATTATGCTATTAGATTATTTTGAGATGTACTGTGACAACAAGGGGTCTATTAAGGTATGAATTTAACGTAACATTTAAATTTGAAGACTATTGGAAACATTAGTGCAATACAAACATCGACAACATTAACATTATGCAAATAATTAGGGAATATAACAATTACAATACGTCATCGCTTAATAGCCACACCCCGTTTCCACTTAATATGTCAGAATAAAATAAGACAGACTTTGTATTGACCAACCAACAATTTCAAATTAATATAGGGGGTGTACGTACAACCAGACATTGAGATCAGTGAATGAGAAGAAATTGATCGATCGACGTCCAAAAAAAAAATATTCAAAATGGCGCTGATAATAATAACGATAACATACTATATTTAATATTCTCGGTCAAATTAAATTATCAGTTGATTATCATAAAAATCACAAAGGCAATATAAAAAGAAAATCGTTATTTTTCGAAGCAGGTTTCTGCAATTAAAAAGCAATTGCGCTAACGTTTATTTAAACGTAAAATGTCAATACAGCGCCATTTTGAATGTACAAATCCGCAGCGGCCATTTCGTTGTAAATCTCCAAGCTCACCGGCTGTCTTCATTTACAAGATAATGCACCGCTTCCTCCTGCCGCCGCTGTGGTAGTCGGACTTGACGTTGTTGCGCTCGGCCTCATGGAAGCGCCTTATCAGACGCACCAGCTCGTGGAATGCTTGATCCACGTTCATGCGGGCTTTGGCGCTACATTCGATGTAAGGCACTCTGAGCTGCCGCGAGAGCGCCTGCGCCTGTTCGAGAGTGACCTGGTGAGAGAGTAATGGAAGTTTAAATGATGTCCATTGCGATATATAAGAATATAATGTGCAAAATTTTTCACAACAGTCACAAACTACGATATTGAGAAGCGTTTTGATGCAGTTCATATCTACTAAATAAGGATCAAAAGAAATCTAGTCGTATATCTTTATACAGGGTGAAACCGAATTCGGTTAAACCACTTGGTCTACTGCTAATTAATATAGATTGACTACGCATGGGATTTTTCTTGATTAAAACACTATGTAGATTATTTAAATTGTAATTTTGTTTAGTACCTAGTCTATTAACTAAAAATGAAAACTGCAGTCAGTTGATGTTAATAACAGCAGTGAGGTCCAATAACCAATATCTGCAATGTATACATACACACGCTAATTGCCAACTGACTTCATTATTATTTACCGAATAATAGTTTTTAAATATTTTTTTTATTAAAATCCCATGAAACTTTAATCTAAAATAAATAACGTGAAAGCATATTTACACCTTAAATTTATTATACTGTTGTGCAAGTATATTATATACTTGCACAACTCCTAACCATAATCGACATACCTAGACAATACCTAGAAAACTAACAAGGACTATACACACATGGACAGTAGATTGAAGAAAAGTTACCTTTACTTACATAACAATCACCTAGTGTCTAATTGAAATGTCGAGTAGTTGCATGCAAGGACAAACTATCGAAACTACAAATAATACAAACAAACCTAATAAAAAACGGTATTTCATTATCTATTGATCAACGAATTATACAATCTGTAAAATATTACCTTTACTTACATAATAATCACTTAGTATCTAATTGAAATGTGTAGTAGTTGCATGCAAGGACAAACTATCGAAACTACAAATAATACAAACACACCCAATAAAAACGCTAGTTCATTATCGATCGATCAACGAATTATACAATCTGAAAAATATTACCTTTACTTACATAATAATCACTTAGTATCTAATTGAAATGTGTAGTAGTTGCATGCAAGGACAAACTATCGAAACTACAAATAATACAAACACACCCCATAAAAACGCTATTTCATTATCGATCGATCAACGAATTATACAATCTGTAAAATATTACCTTTACTTACATAATAATCACTTAGTATCTAATTAAAATGTGTAGTAGTTGCATGCAAGGACAAACTATCGAAACTACAAATAATACAAACACACCCAATAAAAACGCTATTTCATTATCGATCGATCAACGAATTATACAATCTGTAAAATATTACCTTTACTTACATAATAATCACTTAGTATCTAATTAAAATGTGCAGTAGTTGCATGCAAGGACAAACTATCGAAACTACAAATAATACAAACACACCCAATAAAAACGCTATTTCATTATCGATCGATCAACGAATTATACAATCTGAAAAATATAACCATTCTCATTTACTTGTGTAAATGAGATTGATTAGATGCAAATTTTAATAGAATAAAATATCCATATAAACCCAGTGCAAGACGAGGTAGCTAGCTACCTTGCACTGCAAATGTTCAGAACTAAATACGGCAGACAATGTATACATACGTGGGTACAACACTTTATAATATAACTTACCTTCAAAATAAAAACAACTCGCTTCGCCAATTTCTTTTAACTGAGAAAAGTGAAGTTTCTATTCATACAGTGTGAATAACTTTTACAATAATTTCAATATAATTGTCTTCTTTTCAAGTGAATTTGTCTTTTAGGAAAATAAACTATCTTTAAAACTAATCTATATCAGCAGTAGACCTTGGTCCACGGAGTTACCCGAATTCGATTTCACCATGTACAAATTCACTTCAATGAATTTTGACATGTTAAGATTTAGTTCAGATTTAATTAAAGGAATTGTTTCGGTGGTGTTGATGGTATAGTTAAAGCGGCAGATTTGAGCTAAAAAATTTCAGACCCTTTTGTGTAATTTGTTTTTAAGGTTTTACGTGTAAATGTGTAGTCGTCCATATTTTGACCAGAGATATTTATAGTAACGAAGTTGACACCCCTGTTGCTGCAGTTAGGTTAGGTTCCTAAATTCAAAGAAACCCTATACTACCATTTACGTGCACCGTACTTAATAGTTGCGAGTTGCTACAAGACTCCTCATGCCAAGAACTACTTCACATTATAAAATCATACATACGCATCGATACTCCTTTTCCGTAGTCTGAAATAATTTTAAGTTTGATTAGCAATCTATCGAACTCTAAAGAATACCACCTATCTTATTACGTAGGTATTTCATATTCCGCCATTTTACGTTTATAATTTGATCCATTGCTCTTCTATTGATTATAATACAAACTTCTAATTTATAAGTTTCGACCATTGAACACGCATATGTCCTAAGTATTGCAAATAGAAATTTTGTTTGTAAAGCTAGTAATAAAACGGACATCTTACATACTAACATTGCAAACTAAATAAAAGCTTGTAAAGACACTGACCCTACTACAATTAGAATACTGAAGCTGTACATTTCGTTGTATGGTTCGGTGATTTTTTTAATTATTATTATTTTTATTAAAAAAATTGTTATTTAGAATACTTTGGACGTACACAATCACGTTTTCAATGGATCGGGACTGAGAAATTAGGACCTTATACATGTCAACATTTAATCTACTTCCTAAACATTTACTCGGAATTATATAGGGTCACCTTTAATTAGTTATTGATACCATTCATGATTACAAACAACTATCCAAAGAATTAAAATATTTTTTAAATTCCCATAAATAATACGCCTCGCCCGCGCCCTTTAGTGAAAAGCTACTCTCATAGATGCGGGCGGGGGCGGCGCGGTCGCTTCATTGAATGATACTCAAAATAATAATAATCAGCTGGTTTACCTACTTATTATTTATTTATGGAAAAAAAAATTGTTTGACGAAGTATTTGTAATCATTAGTGCACACACACTCTTTGGTATCAAGAACTAATTAAAGGGGGGCCCTAAATTTATAAAAAAACATCGCATTTTAACTACGACACATTAAAAAACAAGTAATATACATACGTATTCGTACTCCCTTCGTACTGGCTGCAATAATTATAAGTATAATTAGTATCAGGTTTTGTATAATACCCATTATAAGCTGGCTAGTAATAACATGCTGTTTGAACCATCATTCATTAAAATATAAACAATTAGACAACTCATCGAACGGGTGAACTATGTACAATGTGAATTTGAAAACGTGTAATTCCCGTTAACTGTTGACGTCACTCCTGATTACGAACAACTTTCCTCAAGGAAATATGGTCGAATTAAATCAAAAAATTTTCGATTATCCATACAAAGTAAACCATTCTGAGACCACCTTTAATATGGATGTCCAATAATTTTCGGCTGAATTCGGCTATGGTTGCAAGGGGAAAGTTGTGTGCAATCAGAAGTCACCAATAAACAGGAATTATACGAATTAAATTTCATACAAGAAATACCTACGCCTACAAGTACTGATCATGTCATGCGATACTAATGTTATGGGCATCAGAAAAAAACTATGCATAATGGGGGTATCGCTATGTACATGGCAACAAGACTTGGATATTGATCAAAAGGGACAGAGTGCGTATGGAAGATTGCATGATGTGATGCTCTGGTGAATGGTGAAAATAATCAATTGGAGAAAGAGAAGAATAATGACGGGGTACTGACGATCAAGAAAGAAAAGAGATGCCAACAGTGTGGTCACACGAGACAAGACAATTTAGTGCAACAAGACAGACATCAAGTAAGGAAAGGTTGACGATACTTAGCGAAAAACGCAGGCATAGCTACTCAAGTAAATGAAAGAAGTGTGGCAATCAGACCGGCGACAAGAGCGCTCGTCTTGCTTTTATTAGTTCTTTGTGTGAAATTTATATTTAATCGATACCTTGGACTATTTTGGCGCTAAGAATTTGTATTTCATTGTCATTTTGTACTCGCAGCCACACGCATAATAATTGTGGCACTATGAAAAAAAGAAAAAAACAAATGAAATAACACATCGTGACGTAGGTTGCGCAGTAATACAAAAAGCCTACAGCTCTGTGGTTAGCTTTACCCAAAATGGGTATAATACCTGAAAGAAGAGACCAAAGTGTTAAATAAAATGGGTCACATATTAACGGAAGAAGACATTTTGCATAAACATTTGTAAACTGAGGCACGATCTCGGTAAAATATCTCGACCGAATTGGACAACGAGCGAAGTCCGACTTTTTGAACAGGCGCGATCTCGGTAAAATATCTCGACCGAATTGGACTACGAGCGAAGTCCGACTTTTTGAACAGGCCCGATCTCGGTAAAATATCTCGACCGAATTGGACTAAGAGCGAAGTCCGACTTTTTGAACAGGCACGATCTCGGTAAAATATCTCGACCGAATTGGACTACGAGCGAAGTCCGACTTTTTGAACAGGCACGATCTCGGTAAAATATCCCGACCGAATTGGACTACGAGCGAAGTCCGACTTTTTGAACAGGCACGATCTCGGTAAAATATCTCGACCGAATTGGACTACGAGGGAAGTCCGACTTTTTGAACGTTCCGTATAGCACTAACGATTTTGACAGATGATTGAACGAATTTCTGTCCGTCCTTGTCATATGCAACCAATTGACCAAGACAGACAGTGCATTGCTATGGCTATCGCTATAGCTTTGAGTTAGGCGGTAGATCCCCAAGTCGACCATTTAAAACAAACCTATTAATACTATTATTAATCTATATGGCGTTGTACTAAAATCAAATGTCATTATTACTCAATTTGTGAAATTGTTTGATTTATTATGTAAACAGTAAAACTAAACGGATAATACGACATATCTAATCCAATTGTAACCATCGGGCTCGGGATACGTGCACAGATTACAGACTCTAGTTGTGTTTTTGATTATGACACATGACAATGATTCAGCGCCACCTTCGGAGACCATCGGCACTATTTTTTTTTAAATTGTCATCTGTAATAACCCCTCATTCGCCTCGATTATTATCGATCACAGCCGTTGTGAAAAGTACGGTGTAATGCTACATGCTTTTTCATGCGTTTCATGCACATACTTACAATGAATTGGACTGGGGCGGTGTGATGTTTTAGTTCAAGCCGATGAGCTCTCGTTCGCATATTCTGAGTTTGAATAACTCGACGCCTACCTATCACAAATTTCACACAAAGAAGTGATAAATTGACATCCTGATTCGTTATAGCAGCAAAACGGATACCGTTACCATAATATAGTTGAAGAATAAGAAACCTCATAATAATTTTATAATCAAAATGCATCTGTAGTCAAATTAGGTGCTCCTAATAAACTACATTATATAAAAAATCATTTCATGCTACGTGACATTTTTATAATAAGTAGGTAATATAGGTACATACGCATAGACACCGCCCTTGAGCGTTCTGAAATAATTTCAAAGTGTGATTAAAAACTTCATGGTTGCGCATCAGGCCTCTAATTTTAGACTAGCAACTGGCTATTAAAATTACTTAAATAATAAGATCATGTAAATTGTAAAATGCAGATAACTCATCGATGCGATTAAGAACAAAAATGCAGCATCCAAGAAACCATTCAGTAAACTGTCAGATGCAGAGTCCATGTTGGATAAGTTACCGAAAAGATGAAGTAATCCGGAACCAATAAAACTTGTATTATAAAATAAATGTCGTAGGCGGTAAGAATGTTATAATATAAATTTATTGTGGGTAGTATAATAAGTTGGTGAAATTATAAATTAGTCATAAGTAACGCTTAATATAGTTTGCCGGAAATAGTCTGAAAGGTTTATATTAGGTCCTTACCTATGAAATTGGCGTTTTGTATGAAGAATTTCATTAAGACTGCTTTCTCCATACAAACATTTTTGAAATTTTTTTGGGAACGGCAAATCCAAATTTAGTTGAACTTTGTGTGTATTATAGGATAACATTAAGTTAAATATAGGCAGTGTTAATTTTTTAAAGTAACCGCTTTAAAAAAGTCTCTGCGAATCTAAGAAATAATATGGGAAGCACATGAAAAGAGCTCTGTTCAAATTTTTTTATTATGTGATTTAGGCCTGAAATTTAAAAATGTTTCATGCGAAACCTTGAAATAATATTCCATTTTCCAAATATAAAACAAATTTGGATATAGGTTTGAAAGTAGCAGGTATTGGTTGGTACATATGATTAACGAAGAAAAAAAACTCCAATTTCATAGGTAAAGACGTAATATATTAATAATGTCCACTGTTTGAATGGAGAATCATTATGTACGAAAATCACCTGAGAATATGAATAGAATCAATAGATTGCCCAAACTGTAATATATAATTTCGACAGTGTATCGCAAGTATTCACAAGCTCTCACATTCTATTCCTCCAAACGTACCCTCAACGATCACACTCAGCAGTCTGCCCAATTAATACAATTGAAAGGTCTTCCATCATTCAATCTCAATGTGGGACATAAATTGATAGTAAACGACCTAGATTTACTAATATCATAGAAGATATCGCATTGTCATTTTGAATAGGTTAATTGGTACTCAATGAAGAATATAACACGCAATTGGGAAAATTCCGATTGAAGTCAATTGTAATTTGATATAAAACATGGCGTTTCAATCGTAACAACGTACAATTTTGCTCATCATTGTAATAATAATTGATTTATCTAGAACAGCAAACAAGATTTAGGTATGGGTTTATATTTGTGAATGTACTTGTTGGAAAATAATTAATATTGCCAGTGTCCTCTGGAACCTTCGAGAAATAAATGCCGGTACTTTTGCGTTCAAATAGAGGGGTAACAAGCAGATGTGTTGTCACTCTGAGCGCTCAGAAGGATTACCTCTTAAGTCTGTAATTCCATTCGCTCTCTTTTATATCGGAATACAACGCAAACATTGATGCTTGACGGTAGAAATAGAAAAGAGGGACGTATCCATCTTCTAGACGCATCTTGTACAGGGCAAGAGGCCTAGCACTTTTGTACAAGAGGTTATAAATGCTAGACATTTGTCTGTAACACTATCAGTATCATGTGTAATTTTAGGCTCACACTTCACGGTATTATTCTAGAATATGAATGCTTCTGAAACGATATAATAATCACATGGCAGTGGCGGCTCCAAAGGGGATGACTCTCCCCACACCTAAAAAATAGTGGAAAGTATATTTGTAGTTTTCCGCACACGCCTCCGCTGACAAAGTTTGTCTCTTCTCCTCGTATTAAATCTAAATATTCAAACACATAAGTTTACACACAACTGACGGATTATTTGGCATCCAATACTTACGTTACTTTACTTACGTTAAGTACCTAATTCACTCCACTGCCAAAAACACTGAACGCTACCTCAATCTAGCGCTTGCTCAAGTCGAAACATAGCTTTGAAAGCACTTGATTGTTATTACGATGCTAATGTCCTCAGGCCGAATCCCAGTAAAACTCAATGTTGTGCGTTCCAGCTCTCTGTCGTGGCGTGACATTAAACGTCGAGCATTATCCAAACTCCCTTTACCTATATTGAGCCCTGATCCTCATATCTCATCGTGGGGTGCATGGGAAGAGACGGTCTCTCGTTGTCTTACTTCGCAGGTGAATACGCGTATCCAGATTGGCACCGATCCACCCACGCCAAGGAGATTGACGTAGCGTTTAACGAGACCTTGCCGTAGCGTTAACCGATGCCGAATCTTAACGGGCTGCTTGAAACCTATTCTACTCTCTAGCAGGCATAACTCCACCAGAAGTTCGCCGAAAAGTAGCTTGAACAGTGGAGATATATAAACAGAAAACTGACTCCCAACTCTCATTATATGACCACAAAGTACCCAGAGTGTGCCTTAAAGTAGTAGAGCCACTACTGCCATAGACAGTCTCTTTAAGTGGGCAAGAAAGCAACTGTGGTTTCCAAGATTTGGCGAACTAATAAAAACTTGCTTGTGGAGATCCATTCCAACACACATGTCACACTTGCTCTCTTGTCCACTGTGTCCCTTGACCTGCACGGAAGAGAACCTTTGCGTGGCTTCAGACAACGCAATACCTGGGCTCCTAGATTTGAGGAAGATTTTCCAGTTTTTGTAAATTATACTAAAATCTTCGCCTTTTGCTTTTCCGTTACAGTTGTACGACTATACGATTACGACAATTTAAAATTTTATCAGACATTAGGAGCGATATTTAAGATTTATTTATTTTTCTATATTTGTCATACACTGGACTTTACGTGTTCCCATCGAATCTTTTGTCACTCATTTTTCTTCGGTCGTTGGGCCACAATTTACAGAATTTTGTCAAGTGGCTAGGATTTTTTTATATTTATGAAACTCATATTGTGGTGATTGTAAAAATTCTTTGGCCCAGGCCTTTTACAAAATTTTGTAAATTAGAGCCTTTGTACTTAATTCCGTTGTTGACTGATGATATATCCATTATCCATCATGTAGGGTGTCTTCTCGTTCAGTTGACGCCGTGCAGTGTGCCATTGCAGTGCGACGATATGACTCGTTCGGCTAAGTTAATCTGGTACCAGACTATCTTGATACCTGTGGTACATAATATGGCGCCCGAGGTAGTAGGTAGTAGTTACCAGCGGCAATTAGTTAGTGAGCCAAGGTAGCAATAGTCGGTGAGATGCCGTCTAGGTCAGTGGGCGCCATGAGTAGGACTGTAGTTCGACGAGGTGACTCTCGTTGGGTTATGTTAGCCTGGTACAAGCGGTAATTAGTATGGGGCCAGGTAATAGAATCAGATAGTGTGTATAATACTATCAAGTAGGCGCCCTAGAGGGTACTACTACTTTCTATCTTGATTTATAGGAGTTATAGTGTGGGAGAGTGACTATCACTCGATTATGCTAGCCCGGTATTGGCGGTAATTAGTCTAGTTCAAGGTAGCAATAGAGTCATGTAACAGAGTACATTATCATTTACAACTTACCAGCCTCTGCTGCTCAAGATCAGCTTTGTTGCCCACAATGAGCATGGGGAACTCGTCGCGATCCTTGACGCGGAGGATCTGCTTGTGGAACTTGTACAGTTCGTCGAAGCTGGAGTGATCAGCCACGGAGAATACCAACAGGAATCCCTCGCCGGAGCGCATGTACTGCTCGCGCATGGCGCTAAACTCTTCCTGCCCGGCAGTGTCCAAGACTGGGGAGAAAGAGTTACTTGTACTGGGAACGTAACAATCTTGTTCGCATTTTTAGGTTGAAGGTCGATGGAGGAATGATAAGTAAATAAGCAGCATCACAATAAACAAACAACAAAGTTTACGTTCGTGACTTTATTGTAATTGAATAGAAATTAAACAAACTGAATACCGCTGCGAGGCTGTTTGTATATTTATTATTTAGAATCACTAAGCGGAAGTAAAGGAGCCTCGCAGAGTCGACATCGTGGGTCCATTGTTGCAACATTTCGTAAGAATAAATACAGCAGAACTGAGATATTTCATTAACTTATCAATGTATGAATCCCAGTGTATTATTTTCTTCAGTGCTGGTACATGGAAAACCAAATGTTTAAAATTCTTAACTATTCCTCAGTATCTTTATGTCCGGAATCCAAAAGTTTCTTAACTTTAAGAGACCCTAAACATCATTCCGTGGCTTTGAATGTCAACGACATGAAAGATGCGTTGTGCTTTCGGGCATTAGCAACAAGAATTTTAAACATGTTATTTTCTCTCTTTATTTGACGTGCACCATTGGGCTAACATAAAGATAGCACTATTTATGTCGTCAAGAGCTTTCAGCCTTCTTTTAACCTTGAATAGCAAACACGTGTAGATCATTACTGTAAACGAGAAATAGAAATGGCCCCACAATTGGGCCTTGTGGAACACCTAAGCAAACTGGAACCCTGGCGAGCTCTCAAACCATTGACGTCAACCCTCCGGACTCGGCACTTCAAAATCGATATCGGGAAATATACGTCTCTCATAATAGAATAGATGGATATTATATTCGGCAATGGACATATGTCGTGAATAACGATGATGCGTAGAACTTCTATTGTGCGATTTAGATAATACTTTTGTTTTAAATTAGCCATTCAATTATGTGTGTATGGCGGGCATTTCCTGCATAATTGAAAACTGCACTACTCAGAGTTGCTGAAAGCAAAATCATAAGCAACTTAACATAACCTAACCGACCCCGCTCTAAGTAGAACAGTTTTCTGTAAAAGCCTAAACGATCGAGCCATTAACGGTCTGTCTACGACATATACATTTACTTAGAGATGTAAGTTGTCGGCAAATTACGTATCAAACACGTCACGTTCCTAACGTGACGGTAATTTTACCAAGAGGACGGTCAAATTTTTTTAATGATTAACTGGATACGCGGTTAGCTACAATTTCACCTGATGGAAAGTGACAATCTGGCCGAAAACGGAGCACGCGAACTCAGTAGATGCTCTTGAAGATTCCAAGGACTGACGCCGGGAGGGAGTTCCATGCCATATCACATTCAGTCACTTTCGTAATTTTCGCACTTAAGTCAAAAAATAATGCTAATATAAATAAGTGTCTTATTGAAGTAAAGAATTACAAGGTTTAAATGGAATGGTTGTTAGCGAAAAGAACAGTTTTTAGCCGCTTGTTTGAAAACGTTTTAAACCGGCTTTACATCTCTATGTCCCAGTCACGTAGTGGCATAGGACTAGTAGAAAGGTCCTTGAGACATCAATTATTGTCTAAACATAATAAGTAGACGTGATGATGATGATTTTCCATTACAAAAAAACTAATTGGATTAAAAGAAAGTGCCTACAGTAACCGCTTCAGAATAACGTGATCGGTCATAATATCTATTGAATGTGGCCATCAACTTACATCTGTATGTACTATACACAGAAGAGTTGCGAAATATTGATCGTTTGACCTTTCTCTATTTGGTCAGATTCGCGGAAATATTTATACGGGCTGGTTATTGTAGGGCGCATCAAAACGAATGTTGTTTTGACAGCGGATTGTTATTTTGGGTAGTGACCCAGCCTTCGAAACTGACGGTTAAAACCACGCTAGGGTTAATATGAATACAAATATTTGTTCCAAAGTTATGGATGTTTATCCGTTATCTAGTAGCCACAGTACATACAGGAAGTAGGTACTTTGCCTAGTTGGGGAGTTGGTTGTTAAGCTGTTGTTGGTGGGTACTCTCTTGTTTTTCCATACCTTCCGACCTTCCATGTTCATATCCATTATAAATATAATGCAATAAATAAAAATTTACAGGATGCAGGTCACTTCCAACCGGTTGCTCCTCCTATGGGGGAAGCCTATGTTCAGCACTGGACGGCTAATGGCTGATATGATAATGACGTTCATATTATACAAAATAAATTAACGTTCGTCGCAACGTACTGTTCCAGGAAGAAAGAGACACTACTACTTTAAAACTGTATGAAACCATTGTCAATTTGTCTTAAATTAATAGCTGCTGTAAATGGGCATTACCAATTTCCTTGAAGCTAATAGGTGCTGTAAATGGACATTGCCAATTTCCTTGATGATAATAGAGCAGCTATTATTATATTACATTACAAACACATTAAGAGTAATGTAGCTGCTGTAAAGAGGAATCGTCGCTGTTCATAATAACTAGCTGCTGTAAATAGTTATTGTTAATTTCTCTTAAGTTAAAGCACCTGTAAATGGATTTAATCAATTTAATTCCTTGTTGTAATTTAATCTATTTCCTTGAAACTAATAGCTACTGTAAATGGGCATTATCAATTTCCTTTAAGCTAACCGCTACTGTACATGGGCTTTGACAATTTCCTTGAAGCTAATAGCTGTTGAAAATAGGCATTGTCAATTTCCTTAACCTCAAAATTGATATCTACTCTAACAAATATTCTGTAAAAGTATTTTCTTGGCTGTTGTGCAAGTAAGTAAGCAAGCGTCACTAATAGGGATGGATTGGATAGTTAAGTTTTTACTGTTTTACATGTTTTGAACATGACAGAGTTATTATTTTTCCTAGAATAGATTATTTATACAAATCAACAACGTAAGGACATTTATATAAAAGTAAATAACCACGACACTAAGACAGGAAAAGCGTCGAGGACACCATCCAGCCTCCATTTGGGTGTAAATGGGTAAATATAAATAAACGCACTAAAAGGTTTGGTATTTGTTTTATTTAGGTACTTTTCCTCCAGGTGCGATTGGTTTAGTCCACTCTGTATAAAAGGTATTCAAGGTCAGAAGGATTACAGAGGGTCTTGTAAAAAAATCATATGATGGAAATAGATTTCGGTGTTTATTAGATTTTTTGAGGTAGCCTCGCGTACGCCGCTGTTTTTACGGGACACCCGCAATGCATGCCCTGCTTAGCGGGCGTGTCCATGGACACCAATTATTATCAACAAATTGACAATTTACATAATAACAACTCCATTGTTACAAGAAGTAACGGATATGCACATCAATTATCTAGACCTGAGCTAGGCAAAGCCTGTACTGTGGATATTAGATAACGAATAAACATACATACATATTTATATAAAAATTCATGAGTAGGGAATAAATGTTCATCAGCATCACACACACACACACACACACAAATACTCCTAGTGGGATTCGCAAACGTTGGTTACGTTCGAACACCAATAATCCGGAGCCTTATTATTATTTGAAGCGTCACCTTGTTAACCTTGATAACAAGGTTTGTATAAACAAACGCTGTGATGGATAAGTAAGTATACATAAACGTCCACTTACTGTCAAGCTTCGCCGGTATGTCATCGATGACACACTGCTTCGTGTAGCTGTCCTCGATGGTCGGGTCGTAATCAGTGACGAAGTAGCTCTGTAAAATGAGGGTAGAAATATAATTACAAATAAATACTAAACCAGATCCTTTAAACCTTCGCCGCACTGAAGGCGGCGAGCGGCGCGGCGACCAGTGCGATATCGAGTTCTATTCTTCGTATACAATATTACAGTCATCTTTGATGAAGATCATCATCGTCATCATCAAAGCCAGCACAACTCCACGGATAGCACAAATATGCGCTTTATATTTATGATACCTAGTTTGTTTTGCGTGGACGTGTAATGCGGTACCTATGTGTGTTTGTAGACAGGTATTATAGGGTTGTTGACTTATAGCAATTGTCTAGCTCTTGGTCTTGCGATCAGTCCATACCATTGAATAATTGGAAATACGGTGATAATGGTAGATTGTGCATGCATATGTTAATTCCCTAGTAATGGCGTTTGTAACCCATGCGGGTTAGATACCTATCAAACTGCAAATTTTGTTCACAAGATTATAATGAGTGAAAACAAAGACTAGTAATAGAGGTAGCTTGAGATTTTAATGCCTCGGCCCGGGACATAGATTAAGATACGAGTTGTCGAACGGAATGACAAGATGCTACAATTGGAACAATTTCGCGTTTTCTTTTGAACTTTTGAATTTTGTATTGAAATTTGGGAGAAAGGTAGCCTGGATCTTGGTGAAGGAAATGTCACTTTAAAATTAGTTACATGAAAGTCAGTCGACGGCACGATGACTTAACAATCAGTGTAAGCTGGCTACGCGACGCTACCGGCAGTGTGAACGGAGAGATCTGATTATACTGAAACAGTCACGTAGTCGTGAGGCTGCGTGTACCTATAGGTTAAATAATCTCCATGTTGACGTATCAGTTAAACAATGTAAAGATATTAAGCAAAAACAACGAAAAAACAAACTTCTTAGCAAACGAAGACTCCTAACGGAGTTTGAAGGAAATTAAATGTAAATATCTCTTTGATCTTCGAGGGAAGTTTCGCAACGCTATTACCGACTCTCATGAAAATGTACTTCGATGAAACGATATTTAGTAGGTATAAACAGCAACATACTTAACTGCCCATTAAAGACGGAACTGAGAGGCAATATTACTATTCGAAAGGGATAGAGATACGTCTGTCAATATCGATGTAGTCGCAAGTTATCCAAAGGAATGATTCGTAATTCGGTTGTATTGCAACTCTGTTTTATCTACTAGACAAGCAAGACTAATTTAGCCTTAATTTAGGGTTCAACAATACATTTAAAAACATATTTAACTAGAGCAAATTAGCAACTCCTATAACTTGGTCGAGCAGTAAATCATATCTAATTAAGACCAACACCATTTACCAACACAATGTTGCACATAAAATAAAAATAATGTGAATAAAATAATAATGATAAACGATTGCTTTTATTTAGTGTGTTGTTATGATAGTCGATAAAACAGTACCGAATAATAAGTCTGATTAATGTAAAACGAAAACAAACGGCTCTACAACCGAATTTACCCGATTTAACAACCCGACGAAATTAAGTTAAGTTGCTTAGCCACTAGCTAGGATTCATAACTGTCAACGTCAAATGAGAGTCTCTTTCCTGCGATATGTCAGGAAAAAAAAGGTATCATTAAGTGTATTGCTGTTTGTACTTACCAATATCTAGTATGTGGCCCTATATTTTTTCTGTATGGAAAAAATAAGGCGTATTAGGTAAATGAAATACAAGTTATTGGCATAGGTACTTAATTTTTATAGGCATAGGTATTTCACTTATCTAATATGCCCTATTTTTTCGCTATGGTAAAAAAACTCATCCGGTATATATGGTGCCTGGTACCCCTCTCGTCCTTGGATGTCATAAGGCGGTTAAGGGAACGTCTTTTATGAGTGTAACAGCATATTACACAAGGAGCAAATCCTCCCATGGGAGAGCAGTGGATTTATAGACTGTTAATGTGATATGACCTATCTAATATTCTTGATGTCCGTGTTCTGTTTTCTGTTACGTATTTGTGTAGTCCGTTTTTGTATTAGGTTGCTCAAGTAGGAGAGACCTCCAGTTTAAAGGTCTCTTTATTTTCCATAACCGAACGCTGGCAGTAATGGTCGTTGGCATAGGCTGTTAATGTAAAGTGATGCGATATGACCTATCTAATATTCTTGATATCCGTGTTCTGTTTTCTGTTACGTATTTGTGTAGTCCGTTTTTGTATTAGGTTGCTCAAGTAGGAGAGACCTCCAGTTTAAAGGTCTCTTTATTTTCCATAACCGAACGCTGGCAGTAATGGTCGTTGGCATAGGCTGTTAATGTAAAGTGATGCGATATGACCTATCTAATATTCTTGATATCCGTGTTCTGTTTTCTGTTACGTATTTGTGTAGTCCGTTTTTGTATTAGGTTGCTCAAGTAGGAGAGACCTCCAGTTTAAAGGTCTCTTTATTTTCCATAACCGAACGCTGGCAGTAATGGTCGTTGGCATAGGCTGTTAATGTAAAGTGATGCGATATGACCTATCTAATATTCTTGATATCCGCGTGCTGTTTTCTGTTACGTATTTGTGTAGTCCGTTTTTGTATTAGGTTGCTCAAGTAGGAGAGACCTCCAGTTTAAAGGTCTCATTATTTTCCATAACCGAACGCTGGCAGTAATGGTCCTTGGCATAGGCTGTTAATGTAGTGTGATGTGATGTGACCTATCTAATATTCGTGATATCCGTGTGCTGTTTTCTGTTACGTATTTGTGTAGTCCGTTTTTGTGTTAGGTTGCTCAATTAGGAGAGACCTACAGTTTAAAGGTCTCATTATTTTCCATAACCGAACACTGGCAGTGATGGTCGTTGGCACTATATACCGACTGCTATGTCCATCATCTTTATAAAATATTAAATGTCTATATTGTATGCTGCTCCGCGCCGCCGCTTTCACTATGGCAAAGGCTTTACCGGACAACAGACATCTAGATCCCAACAAGGTCGACTATGTCAACGAAATTGCGACTTTGTCATATTAATGTCACTTACCCGGTAACATAAGGGTATACAAAGTTTTAATAATACAGCTCATAGCTCACAATCTAATATGACAATGTTGCAGGGTTACCGCTTTCATAGGTCGATTCATATATAAAAGCAAACTATAGTAAACATCGATGCGTTCAAGAGCAACTAGGTAGGGTGAGCGGGCACGCTTCCATCGTGATTCATGATTAGGTCCTTATATACGACTTATATAAAAAAAGCTGTTTTGGCACGCCGCTCAGGAATCGCTCCCTTAAGACCGATATACACACTAGAGATATGATCATGCACATGTTTTAACGCCGACTTGTCGAAGGAAAATAACTTGAGCATTAAACTTAGGATTGCTGTTATTCCGATTAAACTGAAGCGGAACAGATAAATTAAACATGAATAACAGTCCAGTTAGTTAAATCCAACTTTGAAAAGGAGTCAATCGTCGAATCCAACTCGGCTGGGCAGCGTTTGGGAAGCTACTTAACATCTTCTCGTCTCAAATACCGCAATGTCTCAAGACGAAAGTCTTTGATCAGTGTGTGTTGCCAGTGATGACATATAAACTGAAACGTGGTCTCATAAGGTCACTCAAAGGGCAATGCAGAGAGCTATGCATTGAGACTCCCTGCGGGATCGAATCATAAATGAGGAGATCCACAGGAGAACCAAGGTGATCGATATATTTGCCAAACTTAAGTGGCAGTGGGCGGGGCACATTGCTCGTACGACCGACGGCCGTTGGGGCCGAAAGGTTCTGGAGGGCATCCACCCACCGGAATACGCAGCGTGGGCAGACCCCCCACGAGGTGTACCGACGATTTGGTAAAGGTCGCGGAAAGCCGCTGGATGCGGCCTTTGTAAAGATCTTTGGGCGAGGCCTTTGTCCAGCAGTGGACGTCTTTCGGTTGATATGATGATGTTGAAAAGTACCCAAATTAAAGTGTCGTCTAGTCACATGATGTGTTTGGTTGGATACTTCGATCTCTCTACTTTTTGGATACTTTGATTTGTCTATATTTTAGAGACCTCTTGTGTATCTATGTGGACATTGCCCTTAAATCTGACCAGTCACACCCCCGTGATCTGAAATGTAGAATTGCACACGTGCGCACACGCAGGCTTGAATAAGGGACAAATTGTAATAAGGGATTGGGCAGCGAAAAACTATGGCAATCCCATGTAGACGAGATTTTTTTTTTAATTAAAGTTGTGTAAATAATGCTATTCGTCTTGGGTCTGAGTTCGTCGACGCTCCGTCATTGAGAGGGCAAACTGCGTCTTACAGAGGAGTGTTTGGCTAATCGACCAATTCGAATCGTAGGGTAATTTCCTCGAGTGTGTCAAGATTAAAATAAGTGGGCAGCGTATATTTAAAAAAAATCGCAGATACTATAACAAAAACAAAAAATAAATTAAAAAGGTAACAAATAACCTTACAACTAACGATGAAACGATTACAATTAATCGTAATCGACTATTTCGACTTTCACGATTAATCATAATCGTCGATTATCATTGCGATTATTTATTACTTACATTTTCAAATTCACTCATCTTGTTAATTTAACATACTTTGTAAATGTAAATCTTTTGTTCGTGCGTGTATCCGAACGCCACTTGACGTTTTGGGGATTTCCTCGCACAGCCCAAAATTCTGTTTCTGAACTAAATTCTATAATTTACAGGTATTGTTAATTCCCCAGCAAACATTATTTAATTTGTTTCTGGTAATAAATATATATTGCTTTTTTATCCAAAATAGTAACAAAGAGAAATAGTCGTAACCGTCGATTATTAAGCGCAATAATCGTAATCGCTAAGTAATAATCGTTTCATGACTACTTACAATGATAATAAATAGTATATAATTTTAAAATAAAAAAAAATAAGCAACATTGCAAAAATCAAAGAAAATAAAAAATCGCCAAAAGCCAAAGTCACAGAATTCAATTGTGGACCACAAAACCACCACGACGAAAGCCAAAATGTTTACTCGTATTTTAGCATTTCAGTACTTTAGATGTCGCGGATGATGGGGTCAATGATTAATTTCTGCGACTATACAGTACTACAGCAATACTAGCGTATTCGCAAATTTCGCAACAAAATAAGCATTACGAGCAGACAATCGCGAGCGCTTTTCAAAAATTTACATACAGCCTGGGAAATAATTTACCACAGATAACGACATGACTTACACGTTTATTCCATTGGTATTTAAAACAATATTCAGAGTGTCTGTCTGTCTGGCTGCTTATCTTAAACATGTAGTATGTGGATTTCATTGTTAAAAAAAGGAAATAAAACTGACAGGCTGACACGAGGGAATATAGAATATTAAGGTAGATAGTCGTTTAAAAAATTTTTCGTTCCGTAAAAATTTATCCATGTTTAATATCAAATTCACGCTTTAACAATCTGTGAAAATGTACTCTTACCTTTACTGAGGTGAAGCCTTCTGAGGCGAACCTAAAAAATATTGCAGACAAAAAGACACGACTACCTGGCGTGAAACAAAGATATTTTAGGTACATTACCCACCTCCACACTACTCCCACTGCAACTCCTGTAATCCAGGATCAACAGTGGACTCTGCACGGCACCTACTAAAGGTAGACGGTACCCTACGTGTCTATATTGCTACCTTAGGCCCCAGACTAATTAAAGAAGATTTAAATGTAGGAAAGAAGTTTCCCACCCCCCTCGGTACGGGAGAATTGAATTGAATATCAGCACTAAGGCTTAAGTAATGCTTGATACGCTGCACGACGACCGTAAAGCTGCGTCCCTATTCAGTGACATGGGTGCCCGGACATATCGATCGATATCGCCCCACGTCGCCGTCGCCCGATGTCTTGTCTTCGTTCACATCAGCTTAGTCGAACCTATCAGACATGTCGGGTTCATGTATGTCCGGGGTCACATGTCGCTCGACAAATGTTGCCTAGTGGGGACGCGACCTTACATTACCAGTGTAAGCTGGCTGTGCGACGCTTTCGAAAATGTGTACGCAGCGACAACTGCTTATACTGGAAGTGGCACGTTCGTCGTGCGGCCGAGCGTACTCCAGTTCCACGATAACTACCTCCGGAAGTTAATCCAAAACTCTGACAATTGGCAAATCAATTGTCCCACTTTAACAGGTTAATTTCCATCTATCTCCGGAGTCCGTAGTCGGTACTTCGCCAAGAGCGGGGCACCCTTATAGACAGTGAAATTTTATGAAGTAGTTCTGTTCCCGTTGCCTAGGCACTGTACCCGACAACTTTTTCGAAGTTCGAAGAAAAAATTTCAGCTTTCAATATAACAAGTATCACTCAACTAACGATCACAAAGAGGGACCAAAGTATTTTTTCCTCCAAACGAGAACTTCATGAAAGTTATTTCGACTAATGAGTGCCTACAGGGTACAATCCCACGGGAACGAAATGAGCAAAATTTCTCGGTATTTGCTACAAAAGCCAGCAAAGTAAACATTTCAGAAATTATAATACTCGCAGGCGACGGCAATGTATTCTCTTTACAAATTTAAGGACGTCAGGAATCAAAAGCTCCGTTAGAGCATCGGTATTTATCAAGGACCTATATAAATATTTGCCCATTAGCAAATTATTCCTTTGATTCGAATATGAAAACTCTTCCATGGAATTTCCTGGATCTCATATAGACGGTTGGCATAACAACATATAAAGTAATGGCGGAATTAAGGACGCACAGGTGCTCAAGGGAACACATGTCCTCGCCTTGCCCTTGGGCCAATCAGAGCGTACGTTATGTACGAATTTTGTAAACAAGTTATTTCCATTGGTATACCCATTTCATTGACAGTTTCTCATGCGTTCTTGATTTGACTACCTTCAGTTAATTAACTGTCTATTAACATTGCCTGATGGGGTCTGAACTGCCCCAGCCCTTTTATAAAGACCTGTCGGTACCTACACAGGGTGTAACCGCAGTGTCGCCCACGACAAGTTACCAAAAAAACTTTAATATCTGACGTAGGTTGTTAAACGAGTTTCGCACATGTCGCGTTTCTTTAAAAATACTTTATTGATGTCATTTCATTCTTTATTTAAAGTAGTTTCAGTTAACATTTTTGACCTCACATTTATCTTGTAGTTACATTTACGGAGTATTCGCCGGGCGACATGATTACGGCTCTGTAGTGTCCGATGAGAAAAGCTTAAATATGAGAACGGCAATTATTTTGATAAAAAGAAACCTCATTCCATTTAGACAAAATTGTTTTTTTTTTTTTAAGCTTCTTGTAACTCCCACACAAATTGTAACTTGAGATAAAAGCCATATTATATTAAATTTCGTGGAAATTAAATTTTACTCTTCAGTAAATGAGCAATTACGGACCTGAAGTGCTCGGCGTTATTATTCTGTCGAATAACAAATTAGAATTAAAAAAAACTTACAGATGTATTTTTTTTTTCATTTACATAATGCCATAACCTTTATCCCAAATACGGTGGTCAGAGATACACCAAAATTTGAAACTAGTAATTTCGATTGGTCTCATAAAATACAGAATAATTATTCCGGGTTCGGGCACGCTATATTCCAGAATTCCACGAATGAACTTTATATTATCTTTAAAAACAAAACGATGTTTCCTTTCAGTGGAATTCATTTATTATATGAGTATAGTATAAGGTACTTTTCGTACATGGCAACCAGTATAACAAAAATATTCCTGAACATTTTTCTCCTTTAAGCGTGAACATTGCCAAAAAAATATATACCTTAATATTAGCTCCTTACCTATGAAATTGGCGTTTTGTATGAAACTTTTTTGATTTTTCTTTTGGGAACGTGTCATCTAAATTTAGCTAAACTTTGTGTGTATTATCGGATAACATTAAGTTAAGTATAGGCAGCGTTAATTTTTAAAAGTAACCGCTTTATAAAAGTTTCAGTGAATATAAGAAATGATTATGGGAAGCAAATGAAAAGAGCTCTGTTCAAATTTGTTTTATTATGTGATTTAGCCCAGAAATTAAAAAATATTTCATGCGAAACCTTGAATGCGAATTCCATTTTCCAAATAAAAAAAACAAATTTGGATATAGCTTTGAAAATCACAGGAATTGGTACATATGATTAACGAAGAAAGAAAACCTCCAATTTCATAGGTAAAGACCCAATACATTATAAACACATATAACAGGTCGTATTGTGAACCTTGTGGTAAAAATATTTACCAGTCTGTGTGTTACTCTATCTAGTATTCGGACTGAACGCACTCAATGTCAGTTCAGATAATTCACTTATCTGCCCTCTCAAAAAGGCAAAACAAATCAAGCTATGATTCACCATTCACCCAATATATTATCTATATTGCATGGTATCCTTCAATTTGTGCATGCTCGTAACAACAGTTGCACAATATCAAACATGAGATAAGCGGATTAAAGGTCTGACTGACGAACGCTCGTCGGTAGATGAGATATTACTCGTTAATAAACGGAAACTTTGTACTTTCTTTCGTCTTTCGTATCATTAATGGCAGCATTCAATAATACTTATTTATAAATAGCAACTCTATCTTTCATTCTTCTTTAGGAAGTTAGCGCCGTGAATGAGCGCTAATTGGATATCCTGTTCATTAATAAGGTGTCGTACAGACCCGGAAATAAGGGTTATACAATAGTACAGGTGCACTGAGTGTTACGACGTTCGATACCCATCGCCGGACTGTACTGTCTTCTCAATTATTTACATTCAACACTTTCTTTAATATTTAGTTTCAGGAATACAGATGCGCGTCAATAGTAAATAAATGCACGATATTTTTCTATCCAGGCTATATGAAAATGCTATTCCGTTGAAAAATTTACTTTAACTTCCTCTTAACGTCGGTACCGATCCACATTTGCGTATATTCCCAGCAGTAATAACTCAGATTAAATAAAAACAATGACTTCAAAAAAGAAATTCATGAAGAACAAATATTATTTCTTGAAACGATTTTCGAGGAAAATCACGTTGTAATTAGATATTAACAAGAAAAGTGTCCTTCGGGCCTCTTAGACAGAATGAATGTATGCCCTTTGAAAGACCTCTCGTCAGACGATTCGTTGTCTAGCTAATCAGGTGAATACGCCCTTGTCATTAATACCAAGAATATGGAAGACTTGTTTTTCAAAGGCAATAAATAGCAATTAATTATAATTAGTATACAGGGCGTCCCAAAGTTATGGGACATGAAGGGGAAGTACCTTAAATATCGTAGATAGTGAATTTTGCTCAAAGAAGACTTTATGTTATTTTTAAAAGTTAGTAATTCTGCATTCATAGATTTTCTAAAAATTACTTGCTTCGGCTGGGAATCGAACCGACTTAAATGTGAAAAAAAAAACACCCTACTTTTATGATGCCAATCGAAAGAATAGCTAAAAAATAATAACTCTGCCTAAGTAAATGGACCGATTAGATGGCCGGCCAGATCCCCGGACCTCACACCATTAGATTTCTTCTTTTGGGGATACGTGAAAGATATGCTATACAAAAAGCGATACGAGAACGTAGGCGAGTTGCAAACAGAATTGTGCCATATCACATCGAGTGTTCACCATAAAATGATTAGAAAATCAACAGGCAGCGGGCTCATTAAAAGATTGGCGATTTGCGTAAGACAAGAGGGATCACATTTTGAGCATTTAATTAATTAATTTACAAAAAAATACCTACTTAATTGACTACGGCAGTTTCATGTATGTTTTTTATTTGATTAAAATGATTAATTTCACGTTGTTCCTTTCTTTTAAAATACTATGTTACTTAGGCAGAGTTATTATTTTTTAGCTATTCTTTCGATTGGCATCATAAAAGTAGGGTGTTTTTTTTTTCACATTTGAGTCGGTTCGATTCCCAGCCGAAGCAAATAATTTTTAGAAAATCTATGAATGCAGAATTACTAACTTTTAAAAATAACATAAAGTCTTCTTTGAGCAAAATTCACTATCTACGATATTTAAGGTACTTCCCCTTCATGTCCCATAACTTTGGGACGCCCTGTATAGGTAGAAGATTTTCACTTCCCACTATCACAGATGGTGCCTTATTGTGCACCGTGAGACCATCGATCGGCTGCAGTGGCTGTGGGCGTAATAAGTACAAACGACAGAGTGATAAAGGTACCAGTGTAAGATGGCCGCGCGATGCTGCTTGGAGTGTGAACCCAGCGAGACCAGCTTATAAGAGTCGTGAGGTCCATGTACAAGGTATTTTATATTATTAAGCTCCAATTAGTTTGGAATCATGAAAATGCAGAACGAAATCACAATATTATTTCGAATAAAAGAAATTCTTTAAAGAGGTACTGAGAATATTTCTAAGGACGTCTTCGATTCAAATCGCGAATTAATTAGGTGTACTTGTCAAAAGAAATGCGGCCTTCAGACATCTCTAGACATAATAAGACATGCCCTTTAGACGACCTAACGAACCAGACAAAGGTTCAGGTGAAAATGGAATTGATACCCAGGGTCAAGAGACACGTGAACAACAAGAACGTTAGCTCAGACATCTCTAGACAAAATAAGACATGCCCTTTAGACGACCTAACGAACCAGACAAAGGTTCAGGTGAAAATGGAATTGATACCCAGGGTCAAGAGACACGTGAACAACAAGAACGTTAGCTCAGACATCTCTAGACAAAATAAGACATGCCCTTTAGACGACCTAACGAACCAGACAAAGGTTCAGGTGAAAATGGAATTGATACCCAGGGTCAAGAGACATGTGAACAACAAGAACGTTAGCTCAGACATCTCTAGACAAAATAAGACATGCCCTTTAGACGACCTAACGAACCAGACAAAGGTTCAGGTGAAAATGGAATTGATACCCAGGGTCAAGAGGCACGTGAACAACAAGAACGTTAGCATGATAATAAAATAATAAATTATAATTTTGCCTTAAAATATTTTGTTAGTGGAAAATCTAATTAGCAACCCACTTCAGATGGATTTTACTTCCCTGAAGACAAGCTTGTTATAATTAATCCTACTCGAACCTATAGAGTGCCTACCTACATAGCAACAGTGGAAACGGCCATTAGCTCAAAGTACCAACACTTTAAATATTCAGCAGTTCTCGTGAGCAACACTCAAAATTTGAAGTTTTAAAATTTCCAAGGAATTCAAAAAGGTGGTGCTCATTTCGGCCGTATGTATGTTTTTTTTTATGTCAGAAACACATTTTCTCTGAATCCTTTTATTCTGAAACTTCTAATTATTTAATTTACTAATTCACAGCGCAAACACGTATAGGTACTACTCGTAAACCTACCATTGGCTCCGAATTCGGCGACGAAACGAAAACGACATAAAGAAATTAGCGATTCCAATCCTGCATAAGATGGGGTTCCGAAAAGAAAACCTATGAAACTGATATAAGTAACTGAATAAAAAATAATAAAGCGTAAATACTACTAAATTACAAAATATTACAATTTATGACGTGTAAATAATAAAAGGTATCAAGAAACAACATGGTGATACTTCCAGCGTACAAACTAGGTAAAAGTAATTTACTTGTATTTTAGACCTTAGTGTCTCCCCTGCCTTACTGTTAAGGATGACCAAAGAGTATGATACAAAAGATACAGTGAAGACATCCTTGCTGCATATTAAACTAGCCAACATATATCTAGTATTTTCATTTGTTTACCTAAATTGTTTTTGTAATTTTAAAATACGATTTCATTGTTGCAACTCATTCCCATCTTTAACGGTGTGAAGATTTCTTAAATTTCATTCTAGGCTTTCAACACATCGTCATCACTTAATTGATGCGGATGTTGTTGTTTTCTGTCGCTCCCATATTATAAGATTTTTATGGTAAGTTTAATTATTTGAAAACGATAAAATATTCTTTTATTTATTACCTCTATTTTGGAGCCTATCCAGGGTAGCCATCGAGTATGTGATCCACCTGACTCGACGCCTGGATCCGCCCTTGGTTGATGTACCAAATATAAATAAATAATTTGAAGTGAACCATTACCTAATGTGAAAGCACAATACCCACCGCATCCTCAGTACATATCCATCTCTCTGTAAGTATATCAACTTAACCAAATACCGAATGAACAACAAGACAATAACATCTATTCATTAATATTCAGATCTGTGATGAATGGATAGAATTCACATTACTCGGATTCTTCCCTTGAGGAGTTCGCAAAATGTGCAATGAAGTTGATCGACAGTTAAAACAATAAGTTTTGACAGAATTGATTTAACTAATAGGTACATATTTAATGAGAGTAAGTACATGAACACTTTCTCCATAATTTATTTACCTGCGTCGTTGGAATATGATAATATGTCCTAAAATATCCTTTTATACTGTCAATCCACATTAATGCCTCGGGCACAATGGGCGGGCGCGGGCAAAGTGACTATGTTAGGTTATGTTCTCATCTGTCTATTGTTAACCCTATTGTATGTAATTTTTGACATTTATTATGAATATTACTATCCAAAAATAGTACTTATTAGGTTAATACTAAGTTTTTGTGAATTTGTGAAAAGTGAGCACTGACGTTCAAAATTTCCGAATAATTAGGTCATTGAAAACTTATAATTATAACACAAATGATGTACAAAAGGAAATTCTATGATAGTCTGACTATTCAGATTATAATCCAGTTTTCTTTCTTCGTTTCGCTAAAACACGTCATATTGTTATTACATTGTAATTTGGATGTTTTCGCGCGATTGGCGCCATGCTGTGCACATTTCCGATGTCGTCAGCATTTTGATTGGCCGTAATTGTCAACATTTGAGCTTGACGGACCCGCGCCCGCCCTCGCGTTCGTGCTTTGTGTCACACAGAGAGGTAGTTAATATGGAGTATCTTTGGGTCACATGCGTTATCTGTCCCGCATGCGGGTTATAGCGGAAATTTCCGACCACAAGGGAACCAATAACACACGTGTTATAAAATCTGCATGACTCTAAATAAAAATAATAAAATATCCTTGGACATACACACAATGCCATCTAGTTCCGC
Source organism: Oegoconia quadripuncta (assembly GCA_949316235.1). NCBI lineage: Eukaryota > Metazoa > Arthropoda > Insecta > Lepidoptera > Autostichidae > Oegoconia > Oegoconia quadripuncta. Next base: position 43,923,623 of record OX438742.1, read on the forward strand.
AAGTATAGGCTTGTATTGTGGATACCAAATGGTTGATTATACTACATAAATAGATTTTTTTCTAAAACGTACTAAGGCCCGTATTAAAAAACCATTCTCAAGATTGAGAACAGTCTTGTGACCGGTCTCAAGCAAACGTGTTGATTAATAAACCTTACTTGAGACCTGAAACACACGTGCATACTCAAGCAGTACTCACTTAAGACGTGCGCCGAGTTTCATGTATTAATAAACGAAACTAAAGACTATCATTTATTCGCCGCTGAGGCGAATACTTGAGAAGTGATCTCAGCTGAGTAGACCTCAAGATTGGTTTATAATTAGCACGGAGCTTGAGATAGCGTCAACTGCTTAAGACGCATCTCGGTTGATACAGCCTTAGGACTTGTATTGAGATTGGTTTATTAATACAGGCCTTAGACAACATCACAGTGTAAGTTTACTTTGACTTAACCGAAAACCGAAGCATACAGAAAATGAATAAATGATTATTCATTGTTATTGAGCATAGGATTATACAACTCTCACTAATGATAGCGAGTGTCACGATCACAGGACCCAAGAAAAAGGGTCACAATAAATACCACGAATTACAAGTGACTACTCACTTTTGAGGGTATGTCAAATATTTCATTTTAAACAAAAAGTAGTGGTGTCACTAGGAAGTGACGGTATAATTTAGTTTGTGGTTAAAGTTAATAGGTTCTGTATCCGTTTAAGGTTGACGATATACAAAGAACTGAATTCAACCGGCCGGTCTGTAATCAATAATGATAGACGCAACTCTTACCCAAAATAGTATGATAATTTCTTGTTGTGATGTGAGCGTTCAGTGTGTACCAGCTTTATTAATCGGACAGTGTTTTGTAAGATTTTGATAATCGACGCGACGGGTCGTGTGCGTACCCACGTCAAGACCTCGGGCCGTCTCACCGCCACAACCTACACGCCACTCTCTATATATTTCGGTTTTCAGAACACATTAAAATTCATGGATGCCACATTAAGTCAATTTGTTTCACATGTTACAGGCACATTAATGACAGGTAAACAATTTGATTATAATTAATAACAACAATGGGGTGAATAATAATTAGAAACTAAGATATTTATAGAACATTTGCCTCCCAAGCAACAATATCATTAGATAGTTTTGGTGTAACCAAATAATGGCATTATTTAATCGGATTATGTACTTTGGCAACAAAGAGTAGAGATGGTCCGTAATTCTTTGTACACAGCCTATCTTATGATATATGTGTTACATTATTTTTACAACGAACAAAAAGATCACTTTGGTCGGCACAAACAAAGACTTAAAAAAATTTCATTAATTTGAGAACAGAAGTGGTTTTGACTGACCCGTAAAATAACTTAACACCTGAAGGCTTTTGTTACGTGAATATTGAATTAAACGAACTTAACAATGTCGTTTTTTTAAGTCTTTTTATTAGTAGACCCTTGCCTATTATTTAAACCAATACACCACAGTAAATCGAGAGGGATGTGTGTTACACAGGCTTACATTATAGTAGACTTGAGGGAGGGGGATATGATTGTAGATTGGTAACAATTGGTACATCTGAGGGCGAGGTGATGACACGTGCGTACGTCACAGGACCTGAGAGCAAGGGGGATATGACCTAGGCGTACATAACCATAGTAGACCGAGGGAGAGGGGGATATGATTGTAGATTGGTAACAATTGGTACATCTGAGGGCGAGGGCATGACACAGGCTTACGTCACAGGACCTGAGGGGAAGGGGATATGACACAGGCATACATATCCATAGTAGAGTTGAGGGAGAGGGGGATATGATTGGTACCAATTGGTACATCTGAGGGCGAGGGGATGACACAGGCATACGTCACAGGACCTGAGGGGAAGGGGATATGACACAGGCATACATATCCATAGTAGAGTTGAGGGAGAGGGGGATATGATTGGTACCAATTGGTACATCTGAGGGCGAGGGGATGACACAGGCATACGTCACAGAATCTGAGGGTAAGAGGGATAAGACCCATAGTAGACCTATAGAGGGGGATATGATTATATATTGGTAACAATTAGTACATCTGAGGGCCTGTATGCAGGCCACAGTAAATCTGATATGATACTGGCGTACGTCACAGTAGATTTCAGGAGAAGGGGATATGACTATAGAGACTATACTTTGGTAAAAATTGTAGATGTGATGGCGAGGCGACACAGGCGTTTAGCACAGTAAATTGGAGGGGGTTATGGCACAGACGTAAATCATAGTAGCTCTGACTTTAGATTGGTAGTCATGCTAGACTACCCGCGATAGCTATAACGACATCTATGTGTCAAACCGCCATCTTGAAATTGTATCACAACAGCGAGCATGGTAAGTGACGACATTTTCATAAGGCATCGTAATAGTTGGTATTGGTCATCCGAGACCTGTATCACTGCGATCATTGCCGATCGCCACTAACCTACCATTCGTTTGTTGCTCAATAGTTACCGGTTTTCTAGCCAGGTACCTGGGTACCATCTGGTTGTCATACCCGGGTTTTTTCACTGCCAGAAACTTGTAACACAAAGCAGAAACCGATTTTCGGATCGGTTACTAATCGGAATAGTTAGCCCCGGTAAAATACGGTACAAAATTAGCTTAGCTAGACATAATTTAGAACCGACTTATATAATTGCTATCTTATATATTAGAGAAGTAATTTTGAATAATTAAGCCTAAAAAAAGGCGCGCTTAGTCTAGATTTTTTTTTATAAAACCCTATTTTTAATTTAACAATAATGCTAACTGATATTTAATTAGGTTAGTATGGCATTTTAGCTGAAAATTTAGTCGAACTGAAGAAATAAAAATGAGAATATTTTGTAACTATAATTCACCTAAATGTTTTGAATTAATTGAGCTTTTTTTTAAGAAACACTTTTTTCAACTTTTGCTTATTTAGTTACTTAGTACTGCGTTTCTTACATATGCGTAATTTTTAGCAATTATTACTACATTTACAACACTTTATTAAATGTTTCAAGAAATCGCGGTTATTCGTTTTTCGGAGGTTAAACCTTATTTTAATAAACAATACCGCTAAGTGTGTTTGGACAAAAAGTGTTTCTCACAAGATGAAACGGAGTCCCATCATGGGAATGTGTAATTTTACCTTTTTAAATGCTTGTTTTTATAATTCTTTCTAAGATTTATTTTGAACTAACTACAACGGAATGAATAACTTATTATTGTTATTTTGTGTCTTTGTGGTCCTAAATGAATGATTACTTCAATTTGTACCATTCCTATGGGATTTTACCAGTCGTTTTGTTAAAGTTGAATTATTCTCATCTACTATTTGAGTTCATAAGAAGAAACTTTATTTCGTTTCTACTATTTGATTTTATGAGACGAAAAAGACTATTTTAATTTGTGATAAAGACAATTTGAGAAAAAAGGTTTTGTTAAAGTTGAATTATTCTCATCTACTATTTGAGTTCATAAGAAGAAAGTTTCTACTATTTGATTGTAAGAGACGAAAAAGGCTATTTTAATTTGTAATAAAGAGAATTTGAGAAAAAACGTTTTTACATTAGTAATTGATATTGTATTTATTTGTTGTTTAATTAAACAACAGTAATAAAAGATGATTTTACGGAAATAGTTTATTTTCCTTAACAAATATAAAAAAAAATTAATTATACATTTACTTAAAAAGTTATTATTGACAATATTGTTTGATCACCTATGTGATTATATCGCGCGGAACCTATGTCGTAGCGTCAACCATGCTCGCAAAGTTGACAAAGCGTCGCGCGCGACGGGTCGCGCGATATAGAGGCCTTGTTACAGCTGCTCAGCTACCATATATCGCGTACATTTGAAGGGTTTATAAAACCTATACGTCGCAGTAGGCCTTGGGGGGAGGAGGATAAGATTGTAGCTGGTAACACTGAAGGGTAAACCTGAGGGGGATATGAAACTCACATACATCACAATAGACCAGGGGGATGGGATTAGGGGCAAAGGGGGAGGGGATAGGAATGGGGGGAAGGGGGATGGGAATAGGGGGAAGGGGGGTGAGAACAGGGGGAAGGGGGGTGGGAACAGGGGGAAGGGGGAGGTGAATAGGAGAGGAAAAGGAAGGGCGATGTGACGCACGCAGGCACACCCCTTAATATATCTGATGCGAGGTGATTCTTTTTTTTTATTTATTTTTATTTATTTCCAACAAGAGAAAGTAGTTACAATAAAAAAAAAACAATTACAAAGAGAGAAAATCCAGATGCTTAAGATGCAGATGCTCTAGTACCATAGACTTGTATCCTGTCCCATTTAGAGGTTGACTAATTCACTCTGAAAAGAAATCTACACACACAAAATTTACAAAGAATAACTTGATTTTGATAAATGAACAAGGTAAGGTCCAAAGTGGCTGAATTGAGGAGACATCCAATACCCTTGAGTATTGGTAAATGCATGGTAGTAAATATCCCATTGTCCATATCCTTCCGATATATGGAAAAATGCTTGATATCCCTGAAGGAGTTTGGACCAACATCAAACCCCGGCATAGGTGCGGGTTCAAGCTTGGGCTGTATCACTTAATTATAAAGAATTTTGTTAACGGAATTAATTATTGGCTTTAAAGTGAAGACAAGTGTAACGATGAAACCTTCATGCCTGGAAAGAAATTCTTAGGCATTTTTAAACGAAAATGTCTTATTTGTCTGTTGCAGAATTCATGTTTCTCTCCGTTTAATTCCAGAAACTTTGACTCTCACCTTGTATATTACATTATATGAAGTGGAACAAACATATTCCTCAGCATGAGGTGTAATTGCGGAATTTCAGCACCAGATGGTACATATAGCTGTTTAGTGCATGATCCATGAGGGTCTGTTAGCTTCGAAGTATGTAGGCCGCTCCACTGACGCTGTGGGCGTAGCCACAAACTCGGGCCTTGACACAAAAGACCTCACTATTTTAAGCGTCAACAATAGGTGCAACAAATTTGCCATGACCACATACAGTTTTCACTTGCATCTACCTAAACAAAGATCGCATTCGCTGGAGAAATCATAAGAACTTCAAACTTTTTTTCCAAACTTCAAACTTTTTTCCAAACTTCAATAGGTATGATTTGTAGGCGTATCTGCAACCAAATACGGTGGTACGGTACGTATCTAACTTACTTGAATGAACTGGATAGTAATCGCACTCTTGCCAACTCCGCCACCACCGACCACCACTAATTTGTATGTTTGCGCTTGGTTCGGTCTCTCACCGGATCGCGACATGTTGTTGTTTTTACCGCAACACGACTTGAAACTAATTTTGAAGGTTTATAAATACCAACTCAATGACAACTTCGCGCGGATGATTCACGCGAGCGACTAGAAACTGTTGCCGACTGCTCCCAACGAACGAGAGAAATAGAATGCCGTATGAGTTGAGCTGTGCCCGTGAGGAAGGGAGACCAAATAATGTGTGTAACTCCGTCATTGACGTCATTCATTTGACGTTTGGAGAGATGGGTGGCGAACGGAAAACTATCGAATTACTCGATTGTTTTATGTATTCAATGCAATAGCGACTGCTTATGTTCGCGCCAATCGAATATTTTTTCTTTTTTTATACTAAACTCTTTTTATACTACGTTTGTATTTATTGAACAAATTAAAGTATTTCTAATTCGCAGAAGGGTTTAAAAAGTAAATTATGTAATTGCATGATTCAGATTTGTGTAAAATCTTACAGAGTCAATCATTAAATTATCCAACTTTGTCAATATTTCATAAACATAATTAACATTGAGTCTATTCAATTTAGCACAATTCTACCAAATTCGTGCTTCATGTTTTGTTCATATTTGCTTGCGTTAAAGTAGAATTTGTAGATAACACGGTTTTTTTGGAATTTCTCTCGACTTCACCTTCAGTGGGAACCACATCTAGAATCTTTAGGAAGTAGGTCGAGTTTTGCAGCATTAATATCTGCCGTCTGGAAGATCAGACAACAGCTAACTGTGGTTACTGCAAGATTGGTATACTTTAGTTATTTTCAGAGTATCGTGTCCTACAGCATTTTGCTTTGGGAACGAACGTCACCAGTCGTTCCATATCAATAGAACATATTTTTATTTTGACATGGAAATATATTTTAATTGATCCTTCACAGTTTATTTATAATAATATTATGTAGGTAGGTACCTATGTTCAAAAAAGTATAACTTATTTGATATATAAGGAGAAATTGCCTAATTTGTTCAGACTAAGCATAATTTAATACATCAATTATGGTACACTGTACACGCTTTAATAACCTTAAACGTGAGAATATCATTAATCTAACTACACTATGCCCTATTATTATTTTCAGCAGATTTAAATTGACATTATAGAAATCAAATCCTGTATCTTTTATCTGCTTGATGTTCCGCAAGATTAGTGAAACTATTTAATAGCATATCCTCTTTGTACAGACTCTGTGCTGACAGACAATCGGGTCGCAGTGTAGCCTGCTGTATATGTACTTACTGTATTACATAATATTATTCGATTGTTTTTCGGCTCGAACTCGACTGTCATTCTGACTGACTAACTCGACATTCGGACGTGATAGTAAGGTTGTCGATTTACTTGGCCATCTCTAGGAGAAAAGATCTACACGGTCCGAATCTGCCCACGTATCGGTAGCATAAAAACAGTACCTATCAAAAAAAATTGTATTGAGACTGAGACGCATTCTCAAGATGGTTTTATCAATTTAGGGCCCGTATTCTTTTTAGTGAGTCGATGGCATACAAACAAATTCTTGAGGTCCAGAACGCGGCCACGCGCACATCACCATAATAAACAATAAAATAAAAAATGTAGTTATAAAAAACAACAGGTTGACTTACAAAAAGTGATATTTTTGTATCCTACATTGAATAAAATATTTGTGACTTTCAAACCGTTCACAAGTCACCCAAATCTTCCGTACAGAATATTTTATAATTGACAATATTGGGACCATATGGGCTCCTAATAATAATTTAGGGATGGGCCGAATATTCGTTTTATATTCGGAAGGTTTACCGAATATTTTAATTCGGCCGAATGTTCGGCAAAATGGTGGTCAAACTTTTTACTATATGTGTTAAATGTGTTATTTTTATGAGGTACAGTAAGGCTTTATGTTGTTGTTGACACTGAACTTTACAATAAGTATGTAGCTGTTTTGAGATTAAGCTACGGTGAATTCTTTTTAATAAAATTATAAGTTAATATAATCAGGTCTTTATTATGAGAAGGAAGTTTTTTGTTTTAATCAAGAGTTGCGGGATTCAATTGCAACATTTCAACAAAAAATTTACCATATTTCTAATTTCTACTTGTATTGTTTACGTAAAGGAATCAATTATGCAGTATATTCGTATTCGGTGAAACCCATGTTCGGCCCATCCTTCCACCCCAACTTTCCTTCCATCCATCATTCATCATCACATCAGCCGAAATAGGTATTATCATCATATCGTGACCATATTAACTTATCTTATGCCAATTACACATTTATATTTTATTTATATTACCGTAATTTTAAATACATGAATAGAAAGTCATTCGGTAATTGAAGGTAATTAATAAGTGGTCTATCAGTACTCATAACTATAAAGTAATTGTAAATACATGTTGACAATAAATAACATACGTACGATTGGTGTAGTATAATAATCCTGTCTGCGAAACCATCGGGGTAAATGTTTGTATGATTTTATTCCTGAGTCATGGATGTTTATATAAATATTTATGTATGTTTATCCAGTATTTAGACCAATAGTACCTACAGCTGGTGATGATTCATGTAATATAAATGATTCGTGTAAGTTTACGAAATATTTATTATATTATTAATAATAACATGTGCCTAACATTATGATACTGTCATCTTAGTGAATATCGCTGAAAATTAAATAATTGATACTGACAGAAACAGATTGGCATTATCATAGTAGGAAGGAAAATGTGTGAGCAATTTTATTAGGAATCTACTGTGAGAGAAACTCTTACAGTGCTCATATAGCTCTTATACTTATGATTCGGACCGTAAGGATAGAAACATAATTCAAGGTATACTTTCTTGTATTGTGCTTTGTATGTATGAGGTATTTTGGCCAAGAAGACGTTGCGCAGTTTCCTGTAGATTTAGTCACTTTCCAAATACAATTGATGTAAGTTTGGTCACGATATGAGTATTTTTGTTATCTCCATGCTACGGAATACTACAAAGACTAGGATATATGGAGTCGATCACTTTGCCTTGCAACATTGTTGGAGATTAAAAAAAAAGAAAAACGGCTTTTTGGCGGGAACTCGGCGAGTGAAGTAGCATTTTTCTTTATAGTTCTTATAATTTGTGCATTCTAACTTTTGAAGCTTAATAATGGCAGAATATTGTGCAGCAAACGTTAGTGATGGTGTACAAGTGAAGGGAAGTGTAAATTAAAGTGCGTAACGGAGCTTTCGGGTTCCCACAAGAAGCCGCCAAAATCTTTTGTAAAGCATTCTGCCACTTTACTGAAGAATGACTTGACCGTGACTAGACTCTGTATACGCCAAGTATACGACGAATGACTTGTTTTGACTGAGACTGACTTACAAAATGAAGAATTAAGATAAATAAGACATGGCTGTTATGGGCTAGATCCCTTTGCCTTCTCCTAGAGGAGAAAAAAAAACTAAAAAAAAAAAAAAAAGAAAAACGCGGGGAATCTCAAAAGCAAAAGGCGCTATTTTTTGTTTTCAACTTTTTGATAAATCCTTTTAATTGTATTAAATTGTAAATTACTATAATATTATTGTATAATATTTATTGTAAAGCAAATTAAGAGTCTTTAGTTATGTGGAAAGCCGGGAAGAGGAAGGATGAGGCTGAAGACTCAACAGAAACTTCAGCCTTCGAAGAAGATACCGTTATGTGCCTCCCATTCAAGTCCCAAATTACACGAGAAAATATCCGGAAAATACCAACAAAAAATACATTGTTTTTCTGTCTCACAACCCTCTTTTTAAATATAGTATCATTATTCACAACGATGACAATAAACCATTTATAGACAAAGACCGCCTATCTCTCTCACAAGGCATCCACAGACATTGTGACTTAGGTATTTTGCACTTGAGACCTATCAATAAATATAAAATTGGTAGTACATTTGATCTGTCCAATAATGCATATGTTTTTATACAAAACCAAAAATTTCCTCTATGATCTTTCTCTAAAAGCATTCCTACCAGCGACAGATAGTGAGGTGACCGAAGTTCTATCTTTTGTTCCTCTGGACTTATCTAATAAAAATATATTTTCATTAAACTTGTTATTTTAACGTTAATACAGTCCAATTTCTAACAAGTACGATGCAACGGTTTTCTATTGCTAGTGCTTTCAATAGTGTTATCATTGCCATTTTAGCTGGTGAGTTACTCTCCATTGGCATTATCTGACAAAGTTGTGCATTGGATTTGTTTTATGTCAGAAAGGAAAGTATTTGTGAAGTATAATTTTAATTTATATGGTCCCAGATTATCTTCCTTAGGGGTTTGTGAAGGGGGCATTCTGTCTCCACAAATTTTTATTTTGTATATACAAATTATTATTATTTTTTTTACCCCTGAAGACTTTACTATTTGGATTTCCACTAAGAATAGAAAATACTGAATACGAGGCAGCATGATCTAATGATCTTAGCCTGTTCAATAAGGAAACGAATCAAAAAAAAATTCACATCAATATTGATTGTTTGTTTTTTTTTGAGGTATTTATTTTGTTCCGATGAATAACCGACCAATTTAATTCTACTTTTATCTAAAACCGGTGGTCTTTTCCCGTGATTTTTCCTCCACGTTTGTCTTTAGCAGAATTCATTGCCCCAGACAGAGGAGCACGATGTAAAAAACCACAAAAAAATTATTGGCCTGAGACGGTTATTATTTTTCGCGTTATTACTTATTACACACCAACATATCGATCGTAATGTTTTCTACCAGTTCTCAAAGGAAGTTTTGGACGTTCAGCGATGAATTAGCTTTGAGCGATCTTCGTAAAAGACACAATACGGAGTATATTTCGAGACATGGAAGTGGCCTCGATGAATATGAGACATACAACTATTTTTTATCTCCGGACGAAGAGCGGCTTCTTCTCAAACAATACGAGCTATATTTGAAGGAGTTCTGTAAGAGATTCAGCCCACCTATGCCGAAAGCCGTCGTCGGAACTGCGTTTCATTATTTCAAGAGATTCTACCTTTATAATTCCACTATGGACTATCACCCAAAGGAGATTTTAGCCACGTGCGTGTACCTCGCGTGCAAAGTGGAGGAGTTCAACTTGTCGATAAACCAGTTCGTTGCTAACATCAAAGGTGATCGTGACAAGGCATCGGACATCATATTGAATAACGAATTGTTACTGATGCAGCAGCTAAATTATTATTTAACCATCCACAATCCCTTTAGACCTGTAGAAGGGTTCCTTATTGATATAAAGACCCGATGCTCGCTTGTTAATCCTGACCGCCTCCGAAGTGGTATTGATGAATTCCTTGAAAAAGTATTTTTGACAGATGCTTGTTTACTCTATGCCCCCTCACAAGTAGCGCTGGCTGCAGTACTCCACGCAGCCAGTAAGGAGCAGGAAAATCTGGATAGTTACGTCACAGACACATTATTTAGAGATTCCGGGTCAGATAATTTGGCAATACTCATTGAAGCGGTCCGCAAGATTCGGTCACTGGTAAAAATGGTCGAACCCCTTCCCAGGGACCGCATTCGGATGATAGAGAAGAAGTTGGACTGTTGCCGAAATCAGGAGAACAATCCTGACAGTGAGATTTACAAGCAGCGGATGAGAGAAACCCTTGACGAGGATGACATACCATCCAAAAGTGGTATCAGCAGGATGTCTGTGGATACAAGTGGAGTGATCCAAATAGTCTCACCTGAATCTTAATTTTTTATTTTAAGGATTCTAGATAATGTACGTTATTTAATTGGTAGATTTAGTTTTTATTTATAACGTTACATCAAAGTATTTGTCAATATTATGTCTTAATAAAAATAGATGTAATAATATTTGTATGACAATTTAATGTGTTCCTTGTGAGGCTCTGTCCACGTTGTCCAACTGACTTCGTTCTACCAATCGGACAACATGAACTTTTTTCCTGTTAGTTCGATTAACTAATTAGACTATTGAAACTAATATTATCTATGGCCCATATTAATAATTAATAAACCTTACTTGAGACCTGAAACGCACGTGATTATTCAAGCAGTACTCACTTGAGAGATGCACCGAGTTTCATGTATTAGGCCTGTATTAATAAACCAATCTCAATACAAGTCTTGAGGCTTTATCAACCGAGATGCGCCTTAAGCAGTTGGCGCTATCTCAACCTCCATGCTAATTTATAAAGTTTCAGTTTAGTTTTCAATGTTTATAAACGATTTTTTTTTAATTATTAAGAATAGAATTACTGGCTATGAATACTAAATACCTCCCTTAGATCCTACATTGCAGTAGAATTAATAGCTGTTGAACTGTATAGCCCAGGGAAAATACGGTAAAAAATTAGCTTCGCTAGGTATAATTCAGGACTGACTTAAATAGTTGCTATCTTAGAGGTATTTTAGAGACGTAATTTTGAAAATTAAGCCTAAAAAAAACGATAACTAGTGTACATTTTTTTTAATTTGTGTCTTAATAACAATAAATACTAACTGATATTTAATTAGCTAGACTTTTGTTAAACACATTTAAGTTATTGATGTGTTTTTAGCTGAAAATGTCGTCGAGCTGCATTGCTTAAGAAATAAAAATGAGAACTAATATTTTGTAATGATAACTTCCCCAAAAGGTTTTGAACAAAAAAAAACACCTTTAAATTGAGAATTTTTTCAAAAGAAACACATTTTTCAACTTATTTGGAAAAATATACAGGTACTTGTGTTTCTTACAAATGCTTAATATTTAGCAATTATGTTACTACATTTACAACACTTTATTAAATGTTTCAAGAAATTCACGGTTATGCGTTTTTACAAGGTCTAAACGTATTTTCCCTGGGCTATGTAATTCAGTATGTCTATGAAACACTTTCGTCTACCTCTCTACAAACCTATGTACATGTAGGTCTAATTATATATTTTGTAATATTACTTATTGTTTAAATTATTTATTATTTACTTCGGCTTTAAATTTTTACCTATAAATTATTTAATTATTATTATTTAATAGTGACTTTCCACCGAATTATTTTATAAAAATTGTATTAAAAAATGAGAATCTGTTATTGGCATAACATTGGCTTATAGATTTTGTGTAATAATTTTCATTTCGATGCTGTTGATTCTGTATTATTCAAAAATAAATAACATATGATAAATTCGCACTATGCGTCATTCATAACGCGACTTAGTCCATCTACGTATAAGGTTAATCGATGTGGTTTTAGAGCATTTTTGTCACGTGGTAACGGATTAACGTTAACTGCCTTAAATCTTCCGAAGTGTAACGCTAAAGCTTTTAACTTTTTTAGTAACGGATTAGCGATTACCGAAGTTAACTATTGATTAAGTCCACCTAACCTTGTAGGCTCTAATCGGGCAATTTCACCGTCATCGTATTTAGGACTCTAACAAAAATTTACACGGATCCCTGAATCGAAAAACTGTTCAAGATAACCTATAATATTTTTGCAAGATCTATCCAAATCCAAAAGAGTAGGAAGAGAATAAGGCCTGGAAGAACAAACATGGTATAAACGAAAAAGGAAATGCCTTGTATCAGCAAGTCTAAGAAAAGGCGGAATGTAGAGAAGTAATAATAAATTAATAAATATTTGGGGCACTTACACCAATCACCTAGTCCCAAACTAAGCAAAGCTTGTACTTTGGATACTAGATAACGGATAAACATGCATAAATATTTGTATAAACATCCATGACTCGGGAATAAATGTTCGTATTCATCATGCAAACAAGGACTCCACCGACAAGAGCATAACTCTTAAATTCAAGAGAGAGAGATCGAAATCCAACGACACCGCATTATTATTATCGTTATTAAGAGCCCATAGTGTCCCACTGCTGGGTAAAGGCCTCCCTCATCTGTTTCCAGCCGTTTTTGTTCTTGGCGAGCACAAACCATACAAATAAAAAAAAATCATCTCCGCTTTAGGTGTAAGGGTAATTTTATTTTCCAAGATTCCAATTCCACTCCGCTGGAAAACCGGACGCCTAGTTCTCCTGAGGAAGGAGGGGCGCCCAGTAGAGTCACCATCGGCATACCGTCCCATCGTGTAGCTTGACGAGACAGGCAAGCTCTTTGAGCGTGTCATTGCCAACCGTCTCGTCAGGCATATGAGCAGGAATGGTCCAGACTTGTCCGAAAACCAGTTTGGTTTCCGTACGGGTAGGTCCACGATCGGTGCTATCCTGCGGGTGAAAGGCATCGCAGAGGAGGCTGTGTCCCGGGGCGAGGTGGTGTTGGCGGTGTCTTTAGACATCTCCAATGCGTTCAACACCTTGCCCTGGAGTTGCATAAGGGAAGCGCTGCTTTATCACCAAATGCCTTTGTACCTGCAGAGGTTGATTGCGTCCTATCTGTCGGATAGAGGAGTAACATATCTGGGACGGGATGGACGTGCAGTCGAGCAATGTCGTGCGGTGTTCCACAGGGGTCGGTTCTTGGGCCGCTCTTGTGGAACATCGGATATGACTGGGTGCTCCGTGGGAGTAACCTCCGAGGAGTGGAGGTTACTTGCTACGCTGATGACACCTTGCTGACAGCCCGCGGTAAAACGCACCGGGAGGCATCTCTCCTTGCCATTGCAGGCGTTGCGCACGTTGATACATTATTTTACCACTTTTTTGGCGTGAGTAGCTAATAATGTAGGTATAGGTTGCTTGCTAAATAAAATTACAGCTTTATAGTACCTAGTAAGAGCCACTGAGCGACGGACATCACCGATATCCGCAAGTTAAAGCTTGATGTCGTATTCCTGCCCTCCTTGTGAAGACGGCGCTGAGTTGTTTTAATTGACGACCCCAGAAACGGAGGGTAATGTTTTTCGAGTGATATGTATGTACCTAGCTATATAGATTTCTATGTTTCCTCATGTAGAATAAAAGGCTCGACCGATTTTGAAGTATATCTGGGGTTGAATTACACATTTCAACACTGTCACTTATTTATTATAGGTGACAATACGTGACACCTTAAATCCAATCGCAAAACAATGCTTTATTAGAAAAAGTGAAATCTTTTTTGCACCATTCGTCTGTGTTCAAAGTCTTCTATTGTCGCGAATATTGCTTCACTTAAGATGTGAAGTAGATAAACATGAAGAAAGAACAGAAGAAATTATTTATATAAATAGTTATTATTATTAATTATTATTATTTATTCAAAGCCACACGAGTCTGTGTGGATCATCTTTGTAAGTCGATTTCATGTAATCTGTTAGATTTTGCGAGTGTCACGTGTATGTACTTAGTACAAACTACTAATTTGTTTTTTGGAAAATTAATTTGTTATTTGATAGATCAATAAAACCTTTTATTTGTTTACATAGTCACACATACATTTAAGTTAGATAAAAAATCTCAGAAAAACAAAAAAATTGAGATTTGGTACCTCCCCATTTAAAAATATTCCCAATATTCTTTTTAATGCATAGGTAATTTTAACTTTTGTAAGTGTTAAGCGTTCGACCCCTCAGTAATATATTTGAGGATCACCCGGATGAGATAAAAACCATCGATGCCAGGAAAATTATCCAATTCCTCAAAGAGGCAAACCTGAGCAACGAACTGTAGGTTAGTGGCGATCACAATAGATCGGCAACGGTCGCAGTGATACAGGTCTCCGATGACCTGCAACAGCCACACACACATACAATACAATACAATACAATACAATATATTTGATCTTATAATTTGTTTTTAAGGGCTCATGTGTTAGGAAATTATAGCCCAGGGAAAATACGGTAAAAAATTAGCTTAGCTAGACATAATTCAGAACCGACTTATGTTGCTATCTTATAGAGGTATATTAGAGATGTAATTTTGAATAATTAAGCCTTTTTTTTAGAAAACACTATTTTTAATATGTATCTTAATAACAATAAATAGATACTAACTGATATTAAATTAAGTAGACTTTTGTTATACACAGTTAACTTATTGATGGATAAAAAACTAGGCATGCATGTGTTTTATCTGAAAATGTGGTCGAGCTGCATTGCGAAATAAAAATGAGAACTAATATTTTGTAACGATAATTTCCCTATTTTTTTTTATTTAAAGAAATACCCATCAATTGAGCATTTTTTTTAAAGAAACACGTTTTTCAACTTTAATTATTTAGTTACTTACTTAGTACTTGTGTTTCTTACAAATGCTTATTTTTTAGCAATTGTTACTACATTTACAACACTTTATTAAATGTATCAATAAAATCGTGGTTATCGTTTTTCCGAGGTCAAACCGTATTTTCCCTGGGCCAGGGATAATTAATTTATTAAAAGGTTTCACCATAGAGGAATAACACTGGTTTCATAATGTTTGGTCTGCTTGGTAGGAGACCTGATCTTTGTGGCGCCACCTATGATCATAGACGTTAACTTTATGTGAGTTGAGCTGAATAAGAAGAACCCTGACTAATTGATTTGACCCGGCGCTAACAGATGGCGCTCTCGGTTGGAGGTGTTGTAAAAGTACTTAATAATTTTAGAGATGGCGCCAGTCTCTATAATAAACACGATAAAAACCTTCATAGAAATGCATCGTATATATTTAACTATTAAAATTTGGACATACAAACTGTCTGCCACACATCACCATATCACGATTTGTAGATTATGGGCCAACAAGCCAAACTGGGAAAGGATAATCAAAAAAATTACAAACTAATATGGCACAAGAATTGTTATTTATTTATTATACAGGGTGAATTTTTAATTCGTGTAATTCCCTGGTGATGCCACTCTTGATTACGATCAACTTTCATCAAGGAACCATAGTCGAATTCGATCAAAAAAATTTCAATTACTCATACAAAGTAAACAACCTTAAATCAAAAATACTTTATTTTTTAGGTACACTGGGTATACTAAATTTTAAATATATTACAAAAGGACACAATAATATTTCATTATTAATTGTGAAATAGCCTGGTTATGCGAACGAGCTGGTTATGTCCATAAATAATCTGATATTTTATAATATGCTTAGTATGTAAGTCCAATAATTTTCAGCTGGTGACTCCAATCCTGATTACGAACAACTATCCACTACGAACCATAGCCGAATTCAGCCGAAAATTGTTGTCTTCCATACTAAAGGTGGTTTCACAATGGTTTACTTTGTATAGGTAATCGAATTTTTTTTGATTGAATTCGTAATAATTTTAATTCAAAGTTGATCGTAATCAAGAGTGGCGTCACCAGTGAACAGGAATTACACTAGTTAAGTTTCACCCTGTATACAATTTGAGAAAAATGGACGAGTTGGAGGACACATGCATTCAAGGGAAAATTACAAAATTACCATACAAATGTCAGAATAACAGTCCAAAAACTAATGACATTGTATAAATAAATATAATAAATAATAATAAATATATTTGGGGCACTTACACCAAACTAAGCAAAGCTTGTACTATGAATACTAGATAACGGATAAACATACATAAATATTTATATATTCATCCATGAGTCGGGAATAAATGTTCGTATTCATCACACAAACATTTACCCCTCGCGGGATTCGAACCCGCAACCGAAAATGTCAGATTACCAGTCCAAAAACTAATGACATTGTATAAATAAATATAATAAATAATAATAAATATATTTGGGGCACTTACACCAAACTAAGCAAAGCTTGTACTATGAATACTAGATAACGGATAAACATACATAAATATTTATATATTCATCCATGAGTCGGGAATAAATGTTCGTATTCATCACACAAACATTTACCCCTCGCGGGATTCGAACCCGCAACCGTTGGTTTCGCTGACAGGGTCATATAAGTGGATATTGTATACAGTAATGTGTGTGGACTTTCCATAAAGAATCTCTTGGAGGAAACAAATAGGTAACTACTTACTTATTTTGTGACATTCATAATCACACCCGTTATTTAAGAGTACCTATATTTTATAAAACAAAGGAGCGTAGTTTTTGAAATATTTATGGAATATAAAACTGAGGTTGAAAGATTTATAACAAATAAAATAAAATTCTTTCAAAAGGAGGTTAACCTTTGTATTCCATTTTCTTTCAAACATTTACTGAATTCTTTGTTGCAATGCTCGTTGCCATAAACACTTCAGCAAAATGGTGTAGCTGAAAGGAAAAACAGAACCCTCTTTGGAAATAAAACACAAGGTTGCAATGACGCTGAGTGTCATTCTTTTTACTTTTTAAAACTCCGCCTAACGAGGCTAAGTACTTACTTATATTAACGTTGGTCATGACTCATGACCTTCTTGAGCTTGATTACAGTGAAATGTACAGACGTATGTATAAATTTGCTATCTTATATATGTACCTATATTGGACATGTAATTTTGAATAATTAAGCCTAAAAAAAAACGAGCGCTTAGTCTATAGATCTCTTTAGAAAACCCTGTTTTTAATTTGTATCTTAATAACAATAAGTACTAACTGATATTTAATTAGGTAGACTTTTGTTAAACACAGTAACCTTATGGATGGATAAAAAACTTAGCATGTTATAGTTAGGCATGCATGTGAAAGCTGAAAGCATAGCTGAAAAAAAAAAAAAAAAAAAGTGTCGTCGATATGCATTGCTTAAGAAATAATTAAATGAGAACTAATATTTCGTAACGATAATTTCCTTAAATGTTTTGAATTTTAAGAAACACGCATAAACAATACAACACATTTTTCAACTTTAGCTTATTTAGTTACTTACTTAGTACACTTGCGTATCTTACAAATGCTTAATTTTTAGCAATTGTTTCTACATTTACAACACTTTATTAAATGTTTGAAGAAAATCGCGGTTATTCGTTTTTCCGAGGTCAAACCGTATTTTCCCTGGGCTAAGGAACATTTTACAGAATACTTATTTGTCAGCCATATTAAACTACCGGATTAGGTACCTACTTTCAAAACTTTAATTTTCATTGCAATAAAAAGGTAAAAAAATTACAGCGTGAATAGCGAATTTACAGGCGCTGATCTCTTGACTCGGACTCAAACGAATATCCCAAACAACTTTTGGGCACTCCAAGTGTTTTATGGTTTATTATCTTTGTATTAATGCCAAAATATAATAAAAAAAAATATCGAATATACAATAGGTAACCGTAATTAAGGTCAAGTGCTAACCCATTGTGCATAAAAAATAAGACAGGCCCGCGAGTCAAGTCAAGTCAAAAAATATTTATTTCGTAGGATAAAGATTATCACTTGAAAACGTCACATTTTTTATCTTAATATTAAAATTATTGACATTATTGCTCATTCGCAAAGCAGATTCCCCAGAGAAGAACGAGCAAGAAACTCAAGGGTTGCTCTTTTAAATAAGTTTGGGTTACAATTATATTATATTGTATAATTAGGCTGAATATCGCCGAGCGGTCTATGTCCATGCTTGCCTATCATCCAGATAGTCAGAAATTTTATAATAGCCTTTGGTAAATAATGTCTGTTTTATGATGTTTTTGAATTTATTTAAAGGTAAATTTTGAATGTCCACTGGAACCTTATTATAAAAGCGTATACATTGCCCCTTAAATGACTTAGTGACTTTGTGTAAACGGCTGGCATGAACAGCAAGTCTTAAACGATTCTATATTTTTTCTTACATACATTAAGTTTTCGTAAATATATTGCGATGCTAATGTTAATATATTAATTTCTTTAAATTTATTCCTAAGAGAACTCTGGGACCCAGTTTGTAAATCGCGCGAACCGCACGTTTCTGCAGAACAAAGATATAATTTATGTACGCGGCATTTCCCCACAACAGAATGCCGTAGGTCAGTATACTATGGAAATAACTGAAATAGACCAGCCTCGCGGTATCCACGCGGTATCGGTTAAATAACGTATTTTTTTAATCGCAAACACTGCAGAACTGAGGCGCTTCGCTAACTTATCGATGTGTGGACCCCAAGGTACCTAAAACGCAAGCAGCGTTCCCTCGTTGAATGCAATTAATTAATATTTCTAAAAATAATGCAGGTAAGTAAAGTCTTCAATTAAATCTGATTAGATTAAAGTATGGAGAAAGTCTAACTATACATAGAAAGTAATTAATGTAATATAGATCAAACTTAAGAGGGTATCATAATGTTCAGTCAACGTTTAGTACGTTTGTATTTCCTTTCCTGAACCGTTCAAAATTTCCTTTCCTTTCCGTATTTCTTTATTAATTTTCCCTACCTTTTACCTGAAATTGGCACAAAGCTACAACTAGAGACACACCAAAAAAAAAAAATTAAAAAAAAAATGCTTAATGTATACAATTTTTTTTCCGCCATTTTGTTTCGGCGCCAAATTTGACAGTTGTACTGCAACAATTCATTTGTGATTTGTGTATAGATACAGCAAATTCGATATGTCACGTTTTTTGGTTGAATGACATGTTTTAATAAAAAAAAAAACGTTCTAATCAAACCAATCTTCTATTGCGGGAACACTGAGAAAATTTCGACCAATTTTCTGTAGAATTCACTTATTGCTGATACCTTTGTTCGATTGTGACAACTTTCATGACCGACGACAAAGAAGCTCTGGCAAAGGCGGATGTAGCCTTCGAGACAGCGAGACATGGGGAGAGGAGGACACATACTCCAGATCCATGCAGGCTGGATAGAAATATTGCGTCTTTACCTATGAAATTGGCGTTTGTTTTCTTCGTTAATCATATGTACCAATTCCTGCGATTTTCAAAGCTATATCCAAATTTGTTTTTTATTTGGAAAATGGAATACTATTTCAAGGTTTCACATGAAATATTTTTTAATTTCTGGGCTAAATCACATAATAAAAAAAATTTCAGCAGAGCTCTTTTCATGTGCTTCCCTCATTTCTTAGATTTGCTGAAACTTTTATGAAGCGGTTATTTTTAAAAATTAACGCTGCCTATACTTAACTTAATGTTATCCGATAATGCACACAAAGTTTAGCTAAATTTAGATTTACCGTTCCCAAAAAAAAAACAAAAATTTTTGTATGGAGAAAACAGTCTTAATGAAATTCTTCATACAAAACGCCAATTTCATAGGTAAGGATCTAATATTATTTTTTATTGTTTTGGTTGGCTGCTTAAACAACACATACTTATTAAGAGTTAAACTCCAAGCATTTTTTCCAACGTAAGATACATGACGTCATTTATCGAATGTCAATTTAAATCTAGGTACCTACTGGAAATAATAATGGTTCTTAAAGCAATTCTCGGTTAGTCTCTGTCAAGTTATCAAAAAGATCTCGGATCACTGGGGGGTTGTATCCTCGCAATAGTCTTTGGCATCGCAATATATGTATTTACGAAAATTTAATTTACGTAAGAAAGAATGTCCAATTGTTTCGGTAAAATAGTGAAACACACAATGTAAATACCAGACTACAAAATAAACTTGCTGCTCATAGCAGTCGCTGTCACTAAGTCATTCAAGCAAGGGACAATGTACATGTCGGGGAAACGCGGGCATTGCTAGCGACCGGGACGGCGGCGGCGCCAGCCTCTCGTGGTATAGAGAAGCTTGGGAAATTGCGATATTATGTCAACCTACTAACGGCGAATGGGATATTAAAATGGCACTTAGAACGAGGTAATGGTCTGCCACTGATCCGGTCAAGGGCCAATGGGTAGTATTCTACCCAGCGCGCGAAATCCGTAAAGCGCCACTGGGTAGTATACTACCCAGGGTCTCGATCCGCTGAGTGTGCTCACAAATCTATTTATCTCGCTTACACTAGTGGTTAATTCCTATGGTAGAAAATTCCTACCAAATCTACGTTAGTGTACCCTTCTTTTAAAATATATGCATATAAAATAGATAGGTCATCGATTTACTTTTAAATATAAAAAATGTTAAAGGTAGAATATAAAAAACATAATTACTTAAGGTCAATGCCAAAGTTTACAGCTTAGTATACCCATTCAAGAGTTGTAAATGACATCATAACTCATGCCATTAGAGAGCTATGTTCAACAATAGTTATAAAAACAACACTTGAGCTTACAATCTTTGCGCTCGGAGTCATAAATAAAGTTTTTATGAAGGCGCGCGGCAACCGCAAGAGGCGTATCGGGTTACACCATTTGGCCTGGCGCTTTACTTCCCGATTCCGCTCCCGGTCTGGCGCTTTACCGGTGATAGAACACAAACCCGATTACCTTAAATCTTAAGGTGACTATTACAGACCACTTACCCACGCACAAATATAACTCAAATTATGATCATGGGATTTGAGATGCTTACCAGTGAAGGGTAAACATTTACATGCCCCTCATGCTGTGCACTTGGCCTTCGCATGCAATCTATGGGATTCAGTCGGAGTAGTCCTTCCTGCTAAATTCCATGACCAACTAAGTAACGACTCACCGGACTTTTCAAAGCGTCGGTGATAATGTTAACAGTCACTCACGGTCGTTGATGTGCTAAGTGGTGGCCCACTTTTGACGGCTTGAAAATATCGGTAATATCCTCTGTCTTTACGATTTTATATTCTAATTATTATTATGAAATTAGATGGACTTTTCCTAACTTTCCTTAGTCTATAAACCTAGTTACACAAGGTCAGATTAGTCAGATTTCACACTATTAAAGCTACTGTTTGTTCAAAGGGTAATTTTTCCGCTTAGAGAAATAAACTCAAAGGATTGCTCTTTTTAAAAGGAGTAAATAAAAAACGTCCTCCAAAAGTCTGCCGTGAAACAGCGCCCAGAATGCAAGCCGACGCGACGGGTAGCGACGTTGCCTCTTTGACAGACGAGGCAGAAGCTAGATTAATAGGTACTGTGACCTTCATTACGTTTCAGACTCTCTCTCTAGAAAACATTTTCTAATAAGTGAATCAACTAATTAAAAGTCGCCTGACTTGAGCAAATTAATAATAATAGCTATTTTATGTTTTTGGAAAAGCTATTATCTGCCTCTCTTATTAAAAAAAAACTGAAAAATCTAACCATTTTCGCAAAAAAATTAAATTTTTCTGACCAATGTTCAAAAAACTGACTTTGACTAGTTTCGCCGCCTGAGATGTACAAATGGAGTGGTCAGAGATGTCCCAAACTTCAAACGTTTAGTGATTGGGACAACATCCACGGCTCACCTTTCGAAATACAGAAATGTACGTTATAGGGAGGTGAGACTTGAAACGTGCAGGTCTAAAGATGTTTTTAATCGGCTTTAAAAGTGTAGGTTATATACTTCGGCTGTATTTTTTTAGGATAACTCCCCTGCTCGAGAGGTGAACGGAGCACTGCATGCCTTTGTGAGAAGCCAGAAGGTGTCCAACACAATGTACTCAGGTGATACCAAGACTGCATAAATCTGCAATCAGACCTCGATAGCGACTACTGTGACATGAACGAATTGGATTTAAATGTGAAAGAATGTAATATAATAATATTTAATCGAAAATTTATACCTATCACTGCAATCTGCACGGCAATAAAAATTTCCATCCACATCACCTGGATGAGTGGAAGTCTACCATTGTACATTTCTCAAGAAACTTCTTACCACATACGACCACCCTGTGGAACGGACTTCCGGCAGCGGTATTCCCGAACGAGTACGACATTGGAACCTTCAAGAAACGAGCCTACACTTTCCTTAAAGGCCGGCAACGCATCTGTGACCCTTTTGGTGTTGCGGGTGTCCATGGGCGGCGGTGATTGCTTTCCATCAGGTGACCCGCCTGCTCGTTTGCCGCCCTCTCATATATATAAAAAAAAAAACTATACCTAAAGCAAACTCCTGATCCGTTAGAAAATATTTTTACAATATCACTGACAGGTACTCTGTCTATGTAAAAAAAATAAGGGTATTTAAGATTATAGGAAGTTACACCCCTAAATATGCATATCTTTATTGGACTATTACTATATACAAACTTAGAAATGCTAATGTCGATAGGGTGGACCAAATAAGAGACCTGAGAATTGTTGACTCGAAGCTGCTTTATACACATACCTTTATGATTAAGGCTCTGGCAGAATGATCAGCGCTGTGGGTTTCATCCGCAGCATTATGCTGAGCCAGATCCCTTTTCACTGGCCTGACACAGGGCACACCATGTAAACTTCCTAGTTGTTATTTTAAAATAGTATAATCTAAGTAAGTGTATCATGTGTCTTCAGTGAATAAAGCTATTCTATTCTATTCTATTCTATTCTATGATTACGGAGTAATTGCAGCTCTAATTGTGCTTGGGTTTATATACAGAGCCACAAAGCTTTTCACTCAAACAGAGCCTCTCCGCCTCCTACATTGTTCTTACGTCAGAAGTATAATGGAATACGTTTCCAGTACATCGTCAGCTATTTATACACACATAGGACACGGCTTGAGATGATACAAAGGAAATTCATAAGGTGTCTTAACTTCAGGACGAGAGGAAGACCCAGAGACTGTTCTGATTGACTAAAGATTTCCAGACTACAGAGCTACAGCTGCTTAATTCATGGGCCTAGTACTTAAATGATTGGTTGCTTAAGCTAATAAATTAACTGCCACAACAAATAAAAGTTAATTATTAGTGCGAAATAAATGACTTTTTGTTTAAGACGGATAAGATCCCTTAGCCATTACTGCTAATTTCATAGGTCTAGTACTTAAAATATTAGTTGCAGTGATGACACTTTACTTATCATCACTAAATAATAAATATATTTGCACATGCACACAGCGCCATCTGGATCCACACTAAGCAACTAGGCTTGTATTATAGATATCAGATCGTTGATAAACTTCACAAATACTTTTTTTTTGTAAATATACATGCACATATAAATGAAAAACATCCGTAACTCGGGAACACATGTCTGAATTCATCATACAAACATATGCCCCTGGCGGGATTCGAACCCGCGACCTTTTGGTATAGCAGCAGAATTTCTAACCACTACTAAATACCAAAAATTGCTAAAAAAAGTCACAAAAATTTGCTACAGTTGCTAAAACGGGCCATAATAATTTAGTCGGATTGCTAAAGTACTTTTGTTATTACTTATTAGGTTTAATTTAATTAGCTAGCACTGCTAATTTCGCCCAGCTAAAAATTTTTTCCTGTAGTTGCTAATCGGCATAGTTTGGAAGATTTTTAGCTAACGGTACCCAATTTTGTTATGAAATATCTGGATAAGCATCTGAATTTACCACTCAAGTACCTAACCCTTTGTACAGTCGCCGGCACGACACCCGTACCATTACCAGTGTAAACTGGCCGGATGATACTATCGGAGATGAACGCCGCGAGACCCGCTTATACTGGACGGAAAGGGTGGTCATGCGGCCGCGTGTACATAGACATGATTATTGTTATTCATCAAGCGTCTATTAATCCTGGGTCATCCGATGTCCAACAGCGCGTGACACCCGACTAATAAATACGATCAGGAGGAACTACTATCGCAAATATACCGATTAAATGCGAGTAAATATTTCGAGCATGAACATCGCAGATGGCACGATCTGTCCAACTGTTTATTGTGTACACAATGTTCGAATGTGGCAATATTTTAAATTATCTGCATTTACAATGGTAAATTGTAATCCCAACAAAAACATTCTGTAAAAACTTACCAAGACTTGATTAAAATTACAGCCATATAAAGTAGTAAGATCAATTTTATTAAAGAGTCTAGTCTATGGGAATAAAAGAAAACGAGTAACTTGGCCGTTAAACATTTTGTAAGAGTACTATAGTGTACCAGCGTACCGGCGTACCGGCGTACCGGCGTACCGGCGTACCGGCGTACCAGTGTACCAGCCTACCGGCGTACCAGCGTACCGGCGTACCGGCGTACCGGCGTACCGGCGTACCGGCGTACCAGCGTACCAGCGTAGCAGCATACCAGCGTACCAGCGTACCAGTGTACCAGTGTCCCTACTTCGCTCCGCAGTAGTTTAGCTCTAGGAAAAATTTGATCTCCGTTGTGTATACATACTTACATAACGTCACGACCTTTATCCCAAACGGGGTGGTCAGATATATCCCTAACATTAAAAGTTTAATGCTTCAAACAACATCCACACGGGACAGGGGGTGAGCCTATCGCCGTTGAAACGTGCAAATCTACAGATGTTTCTTTAATGGTAACTCCTTTAGTCGTCTTTTACGACATCAAGCGAATATGAACAGAATATATATATATATATATATAATTTTTGCTTAAAATAAATAATAAAATAAATAAATATCCTTAGACATACACACAGCGCCATCTAGTTCCACAGTAAGCAACTACAGGCTTGTGTTGTGGATACCAAATGGTTGATATACTGCATAAATACATTTTTTTTTTGTAAATAAATACTTATTGTAAATGAAAACATCCATAACTCGGGTACACATGTCTGTATTCATCACACAAACATATGCCCCTAGCGTTATTCGAACCCGCAACCTTTTGGTATAGTGGTCAGAGTTGCTAACCACTCCAAAAATAGGTCGTCAAACAGGTTTCCAGTTGGGGTATACCAGCTCGATCTGTTGACCCTTGATTTGTCGTATTTATTTACTATTTCCATCCAAATCCAAACTGCTTCTAGTTTCACTGTGCAAAAA